>JAKOOJ010000007.1:552500-615000 GCA_022577455.1 Arizona elegans | reverse complement strand
GGAGAAGGCTCCGAAAGTGAAGGAGGCCAGGCCTCCCTCTCCAGGACCCTCCTCTCTGGCAATGCCTTAGGTGTCTCCCGAAGGAGAAGAGATTGGCCAGGAGCCAGGTATCTCCGAGCAGTCGCAGTCGGACAGTGACGGAGATAAGTCTTGGCTGGATCCACGCCAGAGTCGGAGAGACAAGCACACGCAGCAGAAAAGGAGGCATGCCAGAGATTAAGCTGAGTCACTGGACCACACCCCACAGGGGATAAAAGGGGGTGTGGTAGCCATTCAGGCTCTGTGACAGACAAAACTAAAAACTAGCGAGTCACATTGTATCTCTGAAACTACGTTATCTGCCTGCCTTGGATTTAATACGGACTGATCTGTCCCCGTCCACACACACACACAAACACAGCCAGCCGAGGGTTAAGGAAACACTTTGGAACACACCCAGGTCTTATCTCCTACTTGGCAGCGATAGACACACCGTCTGCCAAGTGACTTTATTTTCTCAGTAAAACAGAAAGATAAATACTCAAGAGTCCAAATGTCCAACACTATAAATCTTTCTCTCAGCAGTTCCGGACGAGGCTTTAGTGACTATCCAAGGTTTGCTTTTGTTCGTCACAAGGATCCCTGACCACTACCCTCTATTATATAGTCTCTGGGGTGTGGTCCAGTGACTCAGTTCTAATCCCTAGCACGCCTCCTAAGCTGCTGCAATCGTTTATCACGCCTTCGGAGGCCTGCGTCCAGGAATGATGTTTCTTCGTCACTCTGAAACGAACCAGCTGTCTCCCTGCTGATCTCCTCTCCCTCGGCCGGCACCTGAGACAATGCCAGAGGGGAGGGGCCTGGAGAGGGAGGCCTGGCTGACTCCTCTTCCTCATGCTCGGAGCTTTCTTCCTCCGATGGGACAGGCTCAGAGGGCGGGGCCACAACACGGACTGGACTTGACAATTCTGTGGCTTTGTGTATTTGTTTTTGGTTCTCTGTGAGTAAAGTTCTTGGCAAGCAGCTACTGGGTTGCTGCCAATCCTGTTATCGAAGGAATTTATTGTCCGCAAGTTTTATTTAACTCCTGGCTGTTTGTGTGCATGTGTGAGACGGGGACAGAACAGACGTCACACGCATGCACGGATTGTGCACGCTCATATTTCTGGTGCTGGGCAAACCAGTTGCTACAGTATGTGGAGCCCATCTCTGCTCCCATCCATCCTTCCTGGTCTGAAGGCATCACAACTGTTAAGTCAAAATATTCTAGAGAGCTGGCTCAACAGATGTCCCTTGTTTGCACATCACTTGTCACAACTCACATCGAATTGTATGGATTTTATTGTCTTTCGCCACAGGCAACATCTCTACATAAGGCCACCTTAATTAAACTGTCGGTAGAGTAGGGCAAGGATCTTTCCTGAAAATGGACAGATGGTATTCTGGCCCTTTCCTGTCGGATAATGAGTCTCAGCATGAGTCTTTAGAGGTCCCGAGCAGTGTGACCTTTATTTAATTTAAGGGCAAACTTTTTCCAGAAATGATTTCCTGTTATTAAATTTGGTGGCAGCCCCGATTCCGTGTTAAACATACTTATATGCTCATCAGCTCTGAAAATAAATTGCTTTCGAATATAAAGTTTCTTGAAAGGTTGTGGAAGAGACCTGTCACCAGCGGTGGTATTTAGCTGGTTCTCTCAGCTGAACTGGTAGCGGCGGCTGTGGGAGGCTTCGGCCATCTGCCCAGATGTCATCACGTCCCATTTTTGATTATCTGCACATGCTTGGAAGTCCTGGCGCACGCGCAGAGGTGGCACACACACGCTCACATTTGCGAACCGGTAGCAAAGGTAAGTGAATATCACCAGGGGTGGGTTCTACTTACCTTTACTACCAGTTTGCAACAGGATTGCGTGTGTGCACTTGCTTGGCTTGCACTTGTGCCTTGCTTCTGCGCATGCGCAGATCGCCAATGACGACATCCGGGGCGGTGGTGGGGCCTCCTGCCAGTTTTACTACTGGTTCTTGTGAACCGGTCTGAACTGGGGGCAACCCACCACTGAATACCACCCCTGCCCCTCACGTCTCTGAAAGATACTTCCAGAAAATGTGGATGTTCAGGATATTGGTAGAAATTGCTTCTGCGGCAGGTGTATGTTTATAGGAGAAAAGGGGGAAGAGTCAAGTGAGCCATTAGCCTAGAATTAATACATTGCCACAAATGTTCCAGGTTCAATGCTTCTTGAATTCTGTTGACGCTTATCTGGCACCATCTCTTATTCCCTTTCTCATTCTCCTTCCTGGTGGCACACTGGTTAGAATTCAGTATTGCAGGCTGACTCTGCCCACTGCCAGCAGTTCGATCCTCACCAGACTCAAAGTTGACTCATAGGCTCTGTAAACTGCTTAGAGAGGGCTGTAAAGCACTATGAAGTGGTATATAGGTCTAAGTGCTAGTGCTATTCCTCCCTCCCTCCCTCCCTCCCTCCCTCCCTCCCTCCCTCCCTTCCTTCCTTCCCTTCCTCCCTCCATCTCTTATTCCCTTTCTCATTCTCCTTCCTGGTGGCACACTGGTTAGAATTCAGTATTGCAGGCTGACTCTGCCCACTGCCAGCAGTTCGATCCTCACCAGACTCAAGGTTGACTCATAGGCTGACTCTGTAAACTGCTTAGAGAGGGCTGTAAAGCACTGTGAAGCGGTATATAAGTCTAAGTGCTAAGTGCTATTGCTATCTCTGCTTGCTCTTGAAATCTCTCCTTCCACGATGGCAAGACGCTGATAAGATATGAAACTGCAGTTCACCCGGAAGAAATAGCCCTCTTTGGGATGCTTTGTTTTGAATGAAAGGCAAGAGGATCAATCAAAGGGAAGGAAATTCACGTAAGGATGAATGTCCCTAGAAAAGTTCACCACAGAACATGTTGAACCTTTATGAAACACGTTAAGGGTGCTTCTAAAAAGGTAAAGGTTCCCCTTGCACAAATGTGCTAGTTGTTCCCGACTCTAGGGGGCAGTGCTCATCTCTGTTTCAAAGCCAAAGAGCCAGCGCTGTCTGAAGACATCTCTGTGGTCATGTGGCCGGCATAACTCAACGCCAAAGGCGCACGGAACGCTGTTTCCTTCCCATCAAAGGTGGTCCCTATTTTTCCACTTGCATTTTTTTACCTGCTTTCGAACTGCTAGGTTGGCAGAAGTTTGGACAAGTAACGGGAGCTCACCCCGTTACACGACACTAGGGATTTATTTATGTATTTATTTATTAGTCATATTTCTATGCCGCCTACTCTCCAAGGACTCTGGGCGGCTTACACCAAAGACAGTATACTAAATAGCATATTGCCCCCTAACAATCTGGGTCCTCATTTTACCCACCTCGGAAGGATGGAAGGCTGAGTCAACCTTGAGCCGGTGAGATTTGATCCGCTGATCTGCTGAACTAGCAGTCAGCTGAAGTAGCTGCAGTACTGCACTGCCGCATTTGAACTGCCGAACTGCCAACCTTTCGATCAATAAGTTCAGCGTCTTAGCCACTGAGCCACTGCATCCCTAAAAGCATTCTTCTAATGACTTACTAACAGTAAGCAACAGCCCAATCAAGGCGCTACCAAGACCACTTCCACCAACACTGGTAGGACAAGCCATTAGTATATGAAATGACAGCAAACCTCTCTTCTCTTCTAGCACTGATGATGTTCGCTAGTTGGGTAATGAAACATCTGCAAGAAAACAACCAAGCTCAGAGAGCTCCAAGGACACCACAAAGCTACAAATATTCTCTTCTATCGGGATCCTAGGACAGTCTGTAAGTAAAAGGAGGTACTATGATTGTCGGCCGAGCAGGGCCGAGGAAGGACCGTTTTTTGCTCTCCCCAGGCTCCAGAGCCTTTCTAGGAGCCTGGGGAGGGTGAAAATGCCTTCCCCACCCCCGAGGTCCTCCGGAGGCCAGAAACAGCCCGTTTGCCAACTTTCGTTGGGACTGTAAGGCCCGTTTTTCACCCTCTCCAGGCTCCAGAGCCTTTCTAGGAGCCTGGGGAGGGCGAAAACGGCCTTTCCCACCCCCCGGAGGCCCTCTGGAGGCCAAAAATGGCCCATTTGCCAACTTCTGGAAGCTATAGGTTTGTCATCACGGGTATAGGGTCTCCTGCTTGAGCAGGGTTAGACTAGAAGACCTCCAAGGTCCCTTCCACTTCTGTTATTCTGTTATAACTGGTTGCTGATATTTCATGATTGAAATAAATTAGCATGTTCGTTCGTTTATCAGCTCATATATGTGTAAATTCTGTAGGTACACAGAACTACCAGACAAGAATAAATGTTTCATTTTTGTTTTCGGCAATATTTTATTTTTATTTTATTTTATTTTTTAAAAAGAGAGGCTGGCATTTTGATATGAATGTCACCGCCAAAATGTTTTCCACTTAACCTGTCATGTTTATGCACTATTGCTCCAGTTTTGTTATTAGGAGTTATTTCCGTTTTGTTAGCTACGTCTTTCAAATCCAAAGAGGCTGAATAATTTCTTTTTCAAAGGCAGAGAAAAAATAAATAAAGGATCCTCATGGGAAAGGGGAAAAGATTCATCCATTGTTTTATTTTCCTTCTTTCTTTCGACTGATCTGAAATTCTTAGAAATTCTTAGGTTTCGTTATAGTGCATTTTCATATATTTGTGCTAAATGAATCTCTCTCTCTCTTAACAAACACATATCTTATCTATCTATCTGTCTGTCTGTCTGTCTACCTATCATCTGTCTATCTATCTATCTATCTATCTATCATCTATCCATCATCTATTTATCTATCTGTCTATATCCTTCTGTCTATCTGTCTGTCTGTCTGTCTGTCTGTCTAACTGTCTGTGCTTATCATCTGTCTGTCTGTCTGTCTGTCCGTCTGTCCATCAAAATTCAGTCACTTAAGCAACTGGCTCACATTTATGACGGTTGCAGCACCCCAGGTGGGGGTGGGGGTGGGGGTCCCGCGATCCCTGTTTTGTGACCTTCCAACTGGCAAAATCAACACGGAAGCTTGACTCACTTAACAACCGTGTTTCTAACTTAACGGCGGCGCTTCACTTAGCAAGAATGGTCGTAAAACAGGGCCAAAACTCACTTCACTGCGGTCTGACTTTGTGAGCTCACTCAGTTTGGGCTCAAACTGAGCATAAATCATAATCTGAAGAAAGAAAAGAAGGAAGCCATCACAGATAATTTTAGCTCTTGCCGCGTTTCAGCGCATTTCATAATAAAAATAATGTTCAAACTTTGCTGGGCCTTTTTCTCATTCCCACCTTCGATAACAGGATGAGGGGAATGACTTGTTTCAACCTGCAATGGTCAGATTTGCTGTTGTGCTAATTTTCACCAACTGTGTGTGAGCCGCCACTGAATTTGCTAGGACTTCAATAAAACAAGGTGCCTTTCTTTTTTTTTTTTTACTTTTAAAAGCATTTTTTCTACAAGCTCTTTGGCCGAAGACGTTATGGAAAAAATGCTTTTAAAAGCCTCTGACGATCCCAGCTGAGCCACGCGATCATCAGAGTCTTTTTTTTTTTTTTTACTTTTAAAAGCATTTTTTCGGCCGAAGAAAAAATGCTTTTAAAAGTAAAAAAACCCAAAAACTTCTGATGATCGCATGGCTCAGCTGGGCATGGGGGGGGAGGGATTTTTGCTACCGGTTCTCTGAACCACTTGCCGCCATCGCTACTGGATCGGCCAATCCGATCCAAACCGGGGGCATTTCACCCCTGCCTATACCATATCAGAAAAACGGCTGTCCAATCTCTTTTTAAAAACCTCCCGTGATGGAGCACCCACAACTTCTGGTGGCAAGGAGTTCCACTGGCGAATTGTTCTCACTGTCAGGAAATTTCTCCTTCATTCTGTAGTCACATATGCCACATTTGATGACTTGACCTCTGCATACGTTAAGTGAATCAACTGAAAACAGGGGTGGGATTAATTCTATTTGGACCAGTTTGGGTGAACCGGTAGCTCCAATGATCAGGTGGGCCTGCCCAACTTCCCCTGCATTATATTGACTTATATTTCCTTTGTTTGAGGCCCAGTTGATAGGCGTGGCAGAGCGGATTGCTGCGCCTCAGCTGTTTTACTCACCTGGGCTGCAGTAGAAAGTAAGTTTTAGAGCGTTTTTGTAAATGCACCGCACTTACTCGGAGGGAGAGTTTGGCGCATGTGCACTCAGCGAGCAGGTTGTTACACCGGTTGAATCCTGCCACTGACCGAAGGATATTGTGTTTTACACAGCACATAAAAACCAGCAGATTCTGATAATTCATGCTGATGTCTCATTCACAAATCATCATTGGATGCTTCAGTTTCCAACGCCTAAACCTGCCACTTTGTCGCAAACTTACAAGGCACGTTGGTTTTACATAGAGTGTAGAATACAGAATAACAGCATTGGAAGGGACCTTGGAGGTCTTCTAGTCCAACCCCCACCTTAGGCAGGAAACCCTACACCACTTCAGACAAATGGTTATCCAACATCTTCTTAAAAACTTCCAGTGTTGGAGCATTCACAACTTCTGGAGGCAAGTTGTTCCACTGATTCATTGTTCTCACTGTCAGGCAATTTCTCCTTAGTTCTAGGTTGCTTCTCTCCTTGATTAGTTTCCATCCATTGCTTCTTGTCCTGCCTTTAGCTACTTTGGAGAATAGCTTGACTCCCTTTTCTTTGGGGCAGCCCCTGAGATATTGGAAAACCGCTATCCTGTCTCCCCTAGTCCTTCTTTTCATCAAACTGAACATACCCAATTCCTGCAACTTCCATATGTTTTATTTATTTATTTATTTATTTATTTATTTATTATTCATTCATTCATTCATTCATTCATTCATTCATTCATTTATTATTTTATTCAATTTGTATACCGTCCTTCTCCTAGTGGACTCAGGGCGGCGCACAGCCAAAACTAAAACACATACCAATACAAAATTTAAAATTTTTTAAAAGAATTACATGACTTTGGCCCAAAATTTAAAACATTCAAACTAAAACCCATTGACAATTTAAAAGGCTAGAAAAGGTGGGGGGAGGGTGGGGGTGGGGTTTTCATGCCAGCCCTGCTTGATGGAAAAGAAAAGTTTTTAGGGCACGGAAAAAGACCCGGAGATCCGATATCCTTCGTATCTCCAGGGGCAAATCGTTCCAGAGGGCAGGAGCTGCCACAGAGAAGGCCCTCCCCCTGGGGGTCGCCAGCCGACATTGCCTGGCTGATGGCACTCTGAGGAGTCCCTCTCTGTGGGAGCGTAGTGGTCGGTGGGAGGCTATTGGCGGCAGAAGGCGGTCTCGCAAATACCCAGACCCTATGCCATGGAGCGCTTTAAAAGTGGTGACCAACACTTTGAAGCGCACCTGGAAGACCACTGGAAGCCAATGCAGCTCACGCAGGAGAGGTGTCACATGGGAGCGCCCCCTCGCTCCCATAATCCCCCGCGCGGCCGCATTCTGGACCAGTTGGAGCCTCCGGGTGCTCTTAGCCTCTGGTCTCTTAATACTCTTTGTATAAAGTCAAGGGGGGGCTGCTGGGGGCTCGCAGAAGTTCGGGAGAACCTTGAGCTAAGATTCTGTACAGTTCAGAGAACCCCCAAATCCCACTCCTTCCCTCCCAGGAGTCCCCATGTGGCCTGTTTTGGATGCAGGTAAGTGTAGGGCGCCTGCAGAGGCTTGAGGAGGGTGAAAAAAGGGCCTACCAGAAGTTCCGGATTTCTGGGTTTCCGGCCTCCAGAGGGCCTCCAGAGCCTGGGGAGGCCATTTTCGCCCTCTTGGAGGCTCGGGGAAAGTCTCCGGAGCCTGGGGAGGGCAAAAATGCAACTCCCCACCGTGGTGCAGGAGGCTGACTAGGCCACGCTCACCATGGCCACGCCCACTCAGCAACCGGGCAGAGAACCCCTTGCTAAAATTTTTGAAGCCCACCCCTGTGTAAAGTGGTATTAACCCTTCATGTAATCAGAAGATGAAGGGAATCAAGTCAAGCACAGGATGAAGTCAAGTCCATCCCAATCTTGACTAAGGAATGCTTCGATGCTAACGGAGCAGGCTCAACCACAAATGGCAGGTTGCTGTTGTTATTTTTGATAATCGCTACTTGTGTGTTGGTTCCTTTGCTGCTAACAAGAGGCTCTTGTTTTCCTTATATTTGCCAAAGAAAAGTTGGGAGAATTTGAGACCTGTTTGTACCCTCTTTTATTTGCAAAGAAAAGACCCCTGCCCGGTTTATTTTCAGGACAGGACAATTTGACAATTTCCTTGATTGGGGTATTGTTTACTTCTTGATTGTTGGTCTGTTGGTGAGCACCCAGACGAGCACAGATTAACACAAAGATTAACAACAGACCAACAATCAAGTCAACAATACCCCCAATCAAGGAACTGACAAACAAGCTAACAGTAAACAGCCCAACCAAAGAACCAATACTAACAGGGCAAGCCACTGGAGTATAAACTGAGTTCAACCCTTCCTCCCTTCTTGCACTGATGATGCTACCTAGCTTGGTTATGAAACATCTACAAAAGAAGTCAGAGAATGCCAAGAATCCCACTATTTCCGTGATGGTGAACTTATGGCCCTCTCTGCAGGCATGCCAGCCGTCGCCCCAGCCGAGCTCCATCGCGCCAGTTGGTTTTCAGGTCCCTGCTGTGCAAGCACGGGGGACAGGGTGTGTGCGGGGAACATGTGCACACATGCATGCCCCCCCCCACATATGCGGGGGCGGGGTGCATGCACAGGGGGCACTTGCATTGCATTTGGGGGGTTCGCGCACATGCATGCACCCCCCTATGCCCCGTTTTGGGCCTGGAAGGCCTTGTTGTGGCTCCGTTGCCTGAGCCTGGGCTACAGATGCAAACTCTGAGAGTGAGGGAGAGGAGTTGGCAAGGCCTCCCTCTCCAGGACCCTCCTCTCTGGCAATGCCTCCAGAGGACACCGAAGGCCAAACGATAGGCTCAGAGCTAAGCACATCCCCGCAGCCATAGGTGGACAGAGACGAAGAAGATAAGTGCTGGCTGGGCCCTTGGCAGAGGCACAGGGAGAAGCGTGCGCAGCAGAGAGGAAGGCGTGCCAGAGATTAGCTGAGTCACTGGACCACACCCCACAGGGTATATATGTGGGTGTGGTGGCCGGTTCAGTTTGTGATGAGCAAAAACTGGAAATAATCCATGATCTCTGCGTTACTGGACGTTGTCTGCTTTATTGGACTGCATTTGGATTAATCCTTATATTGTTGAAACTCTGCCTGTTTTATCGGAATGCTTGCAGTCTAATCTTTGTTTTGTGTGAGTAAAGTCTGAATTGGCAGCTAGCCACTGGGATGCTGCCAGCTTTATCTTCAAAGAGTTTTGTCGTGTGGCTTATTAACTCCGGGCCGTCTGTGGGGGTGCGTGTGTGGGACGGGGACAGAACAGGCCTCCTGCATCAACCTGGAAGCCAAAATGGGGGGCGGGGGTGCCACACAATGCCCTCCTGTGCCCTGTTTTGGGCTTGGAAGGTCTCCTGCACCAACCTGGAAGCCAAAAATGGGCGGGGGGGGGGCAAGGTGTATGTGCAAGGAGGCAGGGCGCATGCACGGGGGCTGGTCGCATTGCATTTTGGGGTTTCATGCATTTTGGACACTTGGCACCAAAAAGGTTAGCCATCACTGCACTATTCAATCCTTCTTATCATTTGTTTTCAAAATGTGGTGTCAGTATGTTTTGCAATAGACTTCCCCCCCCCCCCCCCATTCTGAAGACAATAATTCAGGAAGCCATTTGAGAGAGAGAGAGAAATAATGAATATCTTTCTCCCACAAGTGTCGTATTTACCAGTCGACGGGAAAGTGCAAAATAAGGTGCGAAAACTCTTCCCCGTTTTGCAAAACCAATTTGAAGAGAAGTCATTTGACAAGCGATCCGTTGTCCTGACGTTGAGAGATGTAGAATAAAACAGCAATTAAAAAGAGAATAATCTGGCAGAGCGGGGGGGTGGGGGGTGGGGGAGGATAATCGGAAAGACTGTTGCAAAACATAAAAATGTTTTTAATCAAATGAACAGAGACTCTTTCCAGGAGACATAGTTAAATTCTTCCCTATCTCAGTCTCACTATATATTTTTTTTTTCTACAGCGACTGAAAATTAAAAAGGGTGAACTGAAAATGTTCCTTGCCAAGATGGGACGTGGTAGACAGCAAACACAAACGACAAAAGCGGTGTTGGCGTTATAAGCGCCACCTTTTTGTGTGGGTGTTGAGAGGTTGCATAAAAGGGGCAGAACTTGTGTTCTATTGTTGATTTTTTAAAAAAAATTTGATTTATATGCCGCCCTTCTCTGGAGACTCATGGCGGCTTACAATGCGCTAAGCAATAGCCTTCATTCTTTTGTATATTTATACAAAGTCAGCTTATTGCCCCCACAAACTGGGTCCTCAATTTACCTACCTTAGAAAGGATGGAAGGCTGAGTCAACCTTGAGCCTTGGCGAGATTCGAACCTGCAGTAATTGCAGGCATCTGGTCTTAATAACCCGCTTAATAACAGGGTGCCTTAGACCACTGTACTACCAAGGCTCTTTTTCCTACTTGATCAAAGGAATTCCTAGATTTTTCCTACTGATCAAAGGAATCCAGAGGAGATCATCCAAATTCAAGTAGCTTGTTGCAATGAATATACCAGGGGTGAAATCCAGCAGGTTCTAACAGGTTCTGGAGAACCGGTAGCGAAGATTTTGAGCAGTTCGGAGAACTGGCAAATACCACCTCTGGCTGGCCTCAGAGTGGGGTGGGAATGGAGACTTTGCAATATCCTTCCCCTAGGAGTGAGGAGGAAATGGGGATTTTGCAGTATCCTTCCCCTGCCATGCCCGCCAAGCCACGCCCACAGAACTAGTAGGGAAAAATTTTTGAATTTCACACCTGGAATATACCGCATTTTTTGGACTATAAGATGCACTTTTTTGTCTCCCAAAAGGGGGTGAAAATGTCTGTGCATCTTATAGACCAGATATTGCTGAAGCTCTGCCTACCCATCAGCCATTTTTTGACCTCTGCATGCCTCGTTTTCAGGCTTTTTTGGCCTGTTTTTGAAGCTTTTTTGGCCCATTTTCAAGGCTTTTTTTGGCCCGTTTTTGAGGCTTTTTTTGGCCCATTTTTTTTGAAACTGCAAAAACAAACCAAAAAAAGGGCTGGAAAGGGGTTAAAAAAAAGGCTCAAAAAAGGGCTGAAAATGGGGCACGAGGAGGCCAAAAACTTTTTTTTTGTTTTCCTCTTCTAAATTTAGGTGTGTCTTATAGTCAGGTGCGTCTTATAGTTCAAAAAATATGGTAAATATGTCAAGGAGAGCCTTGATAGTACAGTGGTATACGCACCCTGTTATTAACACAGCTGCCTGCAATTTCTGCTGGTTCGAATCTCTCCAAGGCTCAAGGTTGACTCAGCCTTCCATCCTTTCTAAGGTAGGTAAAATGAGGACCCAGTTTGTGGGGGCAATAAGCTGACTTTGTATAAAATATACAAAAGGATGAAGGCTATTGCTTAACGCATTGTAAGCCGCCCTGAGTCTCCGGAGCAGGGCGGCATATAAATCAAATTAAAAAAAAAAAAAGAAAAAAGAAAAAGGAGGGTTTTTTCCCCGTACTAAGAGCCAAAATATGTCATAATAAGATTTACAAAAGTTTGTGCAGAAGACAAACTTGTACAAAGAACTCATGAGCTGGAAGGGGATAACTAAAATAGAAATTAAATGTTGTTGTTTTTTAAAAAAAGAAAAAATATTACCCCTTCAAAGTTACAGAGAAAGGAAGTATTTAAACCTTTTGTGGAATAATTATTTTAAAACAGTAGAATCTGATACAGATGGGGGGGGGGTTCCTTTCAAATTAATTAGATTGAAGCCAGGAAGGAGGGTCTCTATTTCAACTCCTTGTGAGACAAAATCCTAATAAATTTAAGGAATGCTCCCTTAATGGATAACAGAAGATGAACTGAGAGGACTTGTGTGACTCTCAAAATTGAAACAAAAAGACAATTTGCAATCTGAAGTTTAGAAACGTTGAAAGTTATAGGTGAATGACTAGGTCGAATCTCTCCTTGATCAGATTCCATCCATTATTCCTTGTCTGGCCTTCGGGTGCCTTGGAAAAGAGCTTGACCCCCTCCTCTCTGTGGCAGCCCCTCAAATATTGGAAGACTGCTATCCTGTCTCCCCTGGTCCTTCTCTTCACTAGACTAGCCAGGCCCAGTTCCTGCAACCGTTCATCGTATGCAGAGGTGGTATTCAGCTGGTTCAGATCGGTTCGTGCGAATTGGTAGTGGCGACCTGTGGTTGGGCCCTCGCTCCCCTGCCCGCCTCGGCGCTATGCCGTCCTATTTAGCCACATTTTCTAAGCCACACGCATGCGTGAAAGCTGCGGGCACGAGCAAAGCACATGCACAGAAGGCCACACGATCGCATTTTCGGTGTGCGGCGAACCGGTGGTAAAATTATACGAAACCCAGCTCTGATCGTAGGTTTTAGCCTCCAATCATCCTGTAATCATCTTTGTTGCTCTCCTCTTCCCTCTTTCTGGAGTCTCAACGTCTTTTTTTTAATAGTGTGCTGACCAAAACTGGATGTGGTATTCTAGGTGCGGGAACTTCTCTCTCTTAGCAGAGCGTGCGCTGTTTTCTGTGGCTTTTTCTTAATGTTTGAAATTCTCATGTAATTTTCAGGATGTTTTCGTTCTCGGAATACAAACAGCATCCAAATTGGCATGCCAGCCTTTCACGACAAGAAGACGTCAGTAGGTAAATTTCCCAGAAGGATAATCAATGCAGGTCTTCTACTCCCACTTAAATGCCAGGTAAGCAATTACTTTTCATTTAACTGAATTATTCTCTTACTTGGGATGAAAACAAATATTCAGTTCCAGTTCAAAGCTGTTCTGAGCTAGGTTGTCACAGCTGGAGAAAAAAGACGCTCTCCCTTCATTTTACCTGCGACAGTGGCAGTATTCAGCCGTTTTGGAAAGGTTAAGACAAACTGGTAGCGGTGAGCTGTGGGTGGGCCTATCCACCCCTCCCGGCGCTATGCTGTCCTATTTAACCACATTCCCACCCCTCTCCAGGGGAAGGTTATTGCAAAATCCCCATTTCCTCCCGATCTGCTGGGACTCGGGAGGCAGAGAATAGATGGGAGGGGGGGCAGTCAGAATTTTTACTACCGGTTCTCCGAACTACTCAAAATTTCCGCTACCGGTTCTCCAGAACTGGTCAGAACCTGCTGAGACCCACTCTGGTGTGAGCTCACATTTTAAGTGCGTGGCAAACCGGTGGTAAAATTATGTGGAAACCCACCTCTGACCTGCAAAACCCATAATTCACCTTTTGTATTTTGTATGTAAAAGAAATGTCAACCTCTCTGTACCTGTAATAAATATTCCTAATACAGATAGACTTCAACTTAGTGACCACGATTGAGCCCAACGCTTCTGTTGTTAAGTGAGGCATTTGTTAAGTGACTCTAATTTTATGACTTTTCTTGCCACGGCTTTTTAGTGAATCACTGTAGTTGATAAGTTGAGTGGTGGGGTGGCCTAGAGGTGGAGCTCTCGCCTCACAATCCGGAGGCTGTGAGTTCGATCCTAGGTAGAGGCAGATATTTCTCTCTCTGGGCACAGTGAGAATTTATCTGCTGAACAAAACTCCACACTGGCGACAGGAAGGACATCCGGCCAGTAAAACACTCAACTCCATTCAGTTGCTCCAACTCCACCTGCAAGGGATTATAGGGTTGTTAAAAAGAAGATGACTGTGGTTGATAAATTAGTAACCTGGTTGTTAAGTGAATCTGGCTTCCCCACTAACTTTGCTTGTCAGAGGGTCGCAAAAGGACATCACATGACCCTGGGACATTGCAACCATCAAAAATACATGCCAGTTGCTGAGCAATTTTGATCACATGACCATGGGGATGCTGTAGCGGTCATAAGTGTGAAAAATAGTCACTTTTTTCAGCGTGGTAACTTTGAACAGTCACTAAATGAATGATTGTAAGTCGAGGACGAACTCTCTATCAGTTTCCAGGAGTTAAACAAGCCACCCGAAGTCCCTTGATCATTTCTCCAGATTTGTAGACAGCCCCAGGATTCCTCTTCCTTTGCGAGTCGGTTCAATTAATTTTAATTCCTCAGGATAGTTTCTAATGAAGTTTAATCTGTACTAATTGTTTATAAATGACTTACAGATTCACGTATTCATGCCAGATGGATAACGGTAAAATCTGAAACGAATTTTGTAAAATGGATTATATCGACTATCAAGAGTGGTGCGGTGGCCTAGAGGTGGAGCTCTCGCCTCACAATCAGGAGGCTGTGAGTTCGATCCTAGGTAGAGGCAGACATTTCTCTCTCTGGGAGAATATATTTGCTGAAGAAAACTCCTCATTGGCAACCGGCCAGTAAAACACACTCCTAGCTCCATTCAGTGGCCCAGACTTCACCCCGCAAGGGATTATGGGGTCGTTAAATGGAGATGATTATATCGAATATAATCCAGTTGGAGAATGGTCCCAAAGATAAGGCATCTACAAGATATAAATATGGGTGCCTATTTTATGTACAACCAGTTTCTGCATATGTTCTCTCTGCCGGTTTGACTGTGGGATTTGATTATCAGTCCACAAGTTCCTTTAGTGACTGTTCAAAATTAGGTCATTAAAAAAAAAAGACTTATGACCAGTGGTGAAATCTAAAATTTGTTACTACCGGTTCTGGTTCTGTGGACGTGGCTTGGTGGAAGGGGGGGGGCGGTTTAATGTGACTGGGTGGCCGTGACCAATTTTTTTTTTTTTTTTTTTTACTTTTAAAAGCATTTTTTCTACAACCTTAAGAGGTTGCAGAAAACAATGCTTTTAAAAGCCTCTGAAGATCAGGCAACTCAGCTTTGATCGTCAGAGGCTTTTGAGGTTGTAGAAAAAAATGCTTTTAAAAGCCTCTGACGATACCAGCTGAGCTGCACGATCATCAGAGGCTTTTTTAAAAAAAACTTTTAAAAGCATTTTTTCGGCCGAAGAGGTTGTTTCATTTAATGAATTTTAAATTGTTTTAAATCGGAACTTTAATTTTATATCGCTTTTAATGAGGAACTATGCATTTTACTGTTGTGAGCTGCCCTGAGTCCTCGGAGATAGGGCGGCATATAAATTGCATAAAATAAATAAATTTAACAACTTTGTTGCTCACCTTACAACTTGAGCGATTCACTTAACAACAGGGCCGCAAAATGGGGCAAAAGTCACTTAACAAATGTCTCACTCAGCAACAGAAATTTTGGGCTCAATTACCCAATCTTAAATTGAGGACTGCTGTAATGTACCTTGATCAAATATTACACCATACAAAATGACATTAATACCATAATTTTCACGTACATGTGAGCGTGCTTCATGGGAGTTATTTAACATCTTAAAACACAGGGAAGGAGAATTTATAATATTGCATTCTGCCTATGTTTGCATTTTTAAAATGTACTGTATAGAACAGTGATGGCTAACCTTTTTGCCGTCATGTGCCAAAAGTGGGGGGAGGGCGGGGAGTTTGTGCACATACATGCCCACACGCATAATTCAACGTGCCCCATCCCCTGCACATGTGTGTGTGACCCCCCCCTGTTCCCCCTGCTTTTGGCACGTGATGACATGGAGGGCCCGGTAGGCCCGTTTTTTTCGCCCTCCCCAGGCTACAGAGGCTTTCTAGGAGCCTGGGGAGGGTGAAAACTGCCTTCCTCACGCCCCCGGAGGCCCTCCTGAGGCTGGAAATAGCCCGTTTCCTGACTTCCAGTGGGCCCACATGCGTGCTGGAGCTGAGGTAGGCCATGCGTGCCATAGGTTCGCCATCACGGGTATAGAAGAACATGTGGGGGTGGATACTATCAAAGCTGGCACCAGCCAGAGCATAGAAAAACTCAAGGAATGAGACCCAAAGGTGCTTTTTCAGGAGGCAACTGGACTTTCTTTGTTTTTCCTTGAAGGCGCTTCCCTTCTCATCCGAGAAGCTTCTTCGGTTCTGCCTGAAGAACAGAATTGAAGAAGCTTCTCGGATGAGAAGTGAAACGTCTTCAAAGAAAAACAAAGAAAGTCCAGGTAGCCTCAACGACCCTCTAAAAGGATGCAAATGACCAGCCGTCTGTAAGGAATATAAATCCTTCCATTCCTCACCATCCAGTCAGAGTGGAAGAAGCTTCTTGGAAGAGAAGGGAAAGGTCTTCAAAGAAAAACCAGAAAGTCCAGTTGCCTCCTGAAAAAAGCACCTTTGGGATTTAGGAAAGCAGTAAAGGTTTGAAAGAGGGGTGAAAGAGGCTATCTGTGTCCAAATTGAACAGCCCTCTCTCAACAGAGAGGGAGGGATCGACATCATCTATCTCCATTCTACAACACTGTCCTTTCAACAGTTCCAACACCCATTTGTACCACTCGGGTGACCCTGAGGACACAGACAAACCTCCAAGTGGCCTCAACAACTCTCTAAAAGGATGCAAATGACCAGCTGTCTGCAAGAAGTATAAATCCTTCTATTCCACACTCTCCAGTCAGAGCTGAAGAAGCTTCTTGGATGAGAAGCAAAATGTCTTCAAAGAAAAACCAGAAAGTCCAGTTGCCTCTTGAAAAAAGCACCTTTGGGACAACCATGAGGACCGAGAATCTCCATAGATATCAAAGAAGTAGGGCAAGATTGGAAGATATAGTGAGACCTGTCCCACGGAATCCCCAAAAGTTGGACACAATTGAATTGATAACATCATCATCGTCACCTATTACCGTATTTTTCGGAGCATAAGACTCACCTTTCCCCCCCCCCAAAAAGAGGGTGAAAATCTGGGTGCATCTTATACTCCGAATGTAGCCGTACCCAGCCTTGTAAATGGAGATTTCAGAAGCTGAAAGAAGCCCCTGAAAGAAGCTTAAGAAAAAAAAAGCCTCAGAAACAAAGTTTCAGAAAAAAAGCCTCTGAAAGGCTTTTACCTAAAATAATATGGCAAGCAACAAAAGAAGAATCAGTAAAGGTTCTAACCAAACTATGCTAACAAATCTGGAGAACAACACAATAACCAACAGATTGGAAGAGGTTAATCTGCATACCAATACCAAAGAAAGGAGATTGAACAGAGTACAGATAGTCCTTCATAATAAAAGCCTCTGAAAGAAGCTTCAGAAAAAAAAAGCCTCTGAAAGAAGCTTCAGAAAAAAAAAGCCTCTGAAAGGAGCTTCAGAAAAAAAAAGCCTCTGAAAGGAGCTTCAGAAAAAAAGCCTCTGAAAGAAGCTTCAGAAAAAAAGCCTCCAAACAGAGCTTCAGAAAAAAAGTCTTTTTTTCTGAAGCTCTGTTTCGGAGGCTTTCAGAGGCAGAAAAAAAAAGCAAGGCACAGAGCTCACAAAGAACGAACGAACCTGTTGCTAAAATTCACCTCTGGAAACAGCTGATTGGGGATATTCTGGGAGGCCGATCCACCCGCCAATCAGCTTTTTTCTTATTTTCCTCCCCAAGAATTAAGGTGCGTCTTATACTCCGAAAAATACGGTATATTTAAGGAGGTAGCTGACTTCTACTTCATAACACACTGATAGAGCAAGCATCTTTTAAAACTTTCACACACCACAAATTACTGTAAATTGCGTAGACCTTCCAGGCTTACCTCCTCTATGGATAAACAGAGACGTCTCACTTCCAACCGGACATTCTTTGAGTATATCCACTACTTCAACATGACTCATATTCTGTACATTCTGCTGGTTGATCTCGACAATGAGGTCACCTTCACATAAACCGGGACACCCCTGAACATCTAAAATCTGCTTCACCCTCTGTCCTGTGGGACTGTCCGCTATAGTGAAGCCGAAGCCCTGGGCCCCTTTCACAATGGTTAAGGTCATGAGTTCAGCTTGAGTAGCCCCCGATGAGGCCATGGAGACGTTGTCGTCATGGATGGGTGGTGGGAATGTGCCATCAAGCTGACTCTCTGCTGGAATGGAGTGCAAGGAATGTGGCGGCCGATCCGTGATATCCGGAACGGACTGTGAAGTTCTAGAAATGTATTCCAAATACGTTTCATAGTTATGTCTTCCGTTGACGATGACCGGAGGCCTCTCCATCATAGTGAGTGGTGGCACTACACTATTGGCAGGATCTTCGGGGTCAAAGGGCAGAGGATATCCACGACATAGCACCAGGTTGACGCTCTGACCAATGGGAACAGACTGGAAGAGTTTGACGACGTCTGCGTGAGTATGTCCGAGGACGCAGACTTCGTTAATGTAGACAATAACATCACCTAGATGAAAAGAAACCACAATGTATGATACAGTCATCTTGTCTTGAGATAACAACTATGCCAGTGGCGGGATTCAAATAATTTAACAACCGGTTCTCTGCCCTAATGATTTCTTCCAACAACCAGGTCACCAAACTGCTCAGAAAGTTAACAACCGGTTCTCCCGAATTGGTGCAAACTGGCTGAATCCCACCACTGAACTATGCCACAGCTACTGAGATAATTGCTTAAAATGACAGGGAATATATTACAGATACACCTCGACTTACGACCACAATTGAGCCCCAAATTTCTGTTCCTAAGTGTGACATTTGTTAAGTGAGTTTTGCCCCCTTTTACGACCTTTCTTGCCACAGTTGTTAAGTGAATCACTGCAGCTGATAAGTTAGTAACCCAGTTGTTAAATGAATCTGGCCTTCCCCATTGGCTCTTAGTTTCTCTTTAATTCCAGGTTGCGTCTTCGCTTGATTAGTTTCCATCGATTGTTTTTTTTGTCCTGCCCTCTGGTGCTTTGGAAAATTAATTGACCCCCTCTTCTTTGTGGCAGCCCCTCAAATACTGGAATGCTACTATTATGTCCCCCCTATTCCTTCTTTTCTCTAGACTAGCCAAACCCAAATCCTGCAACCGTTCTTCATATATTTTAGTCTCCAGGCCTTTGATCATAGTAGTTGCTCTTCTCTGCACTTTTTCCAAAGTCTCAACATCTTTTTCGCAATCCAAAACTGGATGCAGTATTCCAGGCGTGGCCTTACTAAAGTTTTACAAAGTGGTATTAATACTTCACTTGAGTCTGATTCTATGCCTCTGTTTATACAACCAAGGATTTTATTAGCTTTTTTTTTCAGTGGTGAAATTCAATTTTTTTTTACTACTGGTTCTGTGGGTGGGCGTGGCTTGGTGGGCGTGGCAGGGGAAGAATACTGCAAAATCTCCATTCCCACCCCACTCCAGGGAAAGGATACATCAAAATCTCCATTCCTACTCCACTCTGGGGTCAGCCAGAGGTGATATTTGCCAGTTCTCCGACCACTCAAAATTTCCATTACCGGTTCGCCGAACTACTCAAAATTTCTGCTACCGGTTCTCCAGAACCTGTCAGAATTTTCTGGATTTCACCCCTGCTTTTTTTTGGTTGCTGCCGCAACTACTGGCTCCTATTCAAGTGATCGTCCTTCTCACAGTTATTGTTTTTGATCCAGGTTTCACCTAATCTGTACTTGCACCAAACAATCACAGTCACAATAAAATTTCAGTGGTTTTTCTTCTACAAACGCAATATTTCACCTACCAAAAACATGCCTATATGCAATGCTTACAGGGATTGCCCACAAAAATTGCTACACAATTGACACATACCTATGTGTAAAATGGGACAACACCAGCGGTGAAATCACAGGGAAAGCCAGATTCACTTAACAGTCAGGTTAGTAAGTTAACAGTATAACAGAGTTGGAAGGGACCTTGGAAGTCTTCTAGTCCAACCAGTGGTGAAATTTTTTTTACTACTGGTTCTGTGGGCATGGCTTGGTGGGCATGATGTGTCTTGGTGGGTGTGTCTTGGTGGGTGTGTCTTGGTGGGTGTGTCAGGGGAAGGATACTGCAAAATCTCCATTCCCTCCCCACTCCAGGGAAGGATACTGCAAAATCCCCATTCCCTCCCCATTCCTAGGGGAACGATATTGCAAAATCTCCATTCCCTCCCCACTCTGGGGCCAGCCAGAGGTGGCATTTGCCAGTTCTCTGAACTGCTTAAAATTTCCACTACCGGTTCTCCAGAACTTGTCAAAACCTGCTGGATTTCACCCCTGGACAACCCCAAGATCACACCTCAAGAGTCCTCCACGGTTAAGCTGCAGATACGACTTTATTGGTTACAATTTATCAGAGACAGACTCACACACTGGGATGCGTAATAGGTGTGGAGATTCTTTTTTAGACAATAAAATTGCCTGCACAATAAGGTGAAGGCGCAAGATCGATAAGGCCAGGCTTGTACGCACAAATAATCTGCTCCAGGACTGACCCAGAAAAATACAGTGACAGAACATGACTTATTATCTGCGGTTGCTTTAAAAAAACAACACGGTATCAGCGGCAATCTCCTGACCCCTGAACTACCTTGAGAAATAGTGGCTTGGCTACTGACAGCTTCTTAATCTAAAGCAATGGTTTAGCAGCAACAGGAAACCAAATCACCAAGACAAATGTGCAAGATTCGAAGCTTGTAAGAAACTCCAGACCTAACATCAAGAGCGATTATGGCCTACAAGACATAATAATGTTAGTGAAAACTCGAGAGTGTCTGTGGAGATTCTTGGTCATTCAGGCCATAGTTGTCTCAAAGTGTTGTGGTCCGCCAGAAGCCTGCGGAGCTGGCAGCAGAGTGGACAATGGGCCAGTCCTGGAAGGCCCGGACAAAGGCTCTGCATCAGAGGCAGAGATGGGGCCAGGGCCATCTGGGAGTGATGCGTGGACTCCGGAGCCTCCAGAGGCGGATAGCAGAGAGGCAGAGGAACAGGAGGAACCGGTTCCTACTGCACGCATGCGAAGAGCTGCCAGAAGACAAGAGCAGCTAAAGCAAAATGGACGACTTGGGAGTAAGGCCAGGAGTTGATTGGCCCCAGAAGGCTTAAAAGAGCAGCAATGCTCTTGGGATCTTTGTAGGAAAGCAATGTTGCTACATTTGTTTCTTGTCGGCATCTCTTTTTTCTGAACTTTGTGGGGCTTTGCCAAGAAAAGCCTTTGGCAGGGTGCCAAAGTAGACAAAGGTTGGTAATAAGGCCGAAGGACTGTTTAGGAAGGATTTGTTTTGGACTTAATTTGGACTAAGCTGAGAATGCAGTAATTCTCAGCTGTTCTAACAAAATATGTTTGTTTAGGACTGATTGTGTCTTGTAATAACTACTTGGGCCTAGGTCACAACACAAAGGCGCTTTTTTTCCAAAGGGCAACTGGATTTTTTTTTATTTTTTTCTCTGAAAAAGTTTCACTTCTCATCCAAGATGCTTCTCTTCACTTCTCTTCTCTCTATACACCAATGACTGCATCTCAAACGATCCCTCTGTTAAACTACTGAAGTTTGCAGATGATACAACATTGATTGGTCTCATTCGAGACAATGATGAATCCGCATACAGATGGGAGGTTGAACAACTAGCCTCGTGGTGCGATCAGAACAATCTGGAACTGAACACACTCAAAACCGTAGAAATGGTGGGTGGACTTTAGGAGAAAACCTCCCATAATACCATCTCTTACAATCCTAGACAACACAGTATCAACAGTAGAGACCTTCAAATTTCTAGGTTCTATCATATCTCAAGACCTAAAATGGACACCTAACATCAAAAACGTCATCAAAAAAGCACAACAAAGAATGTTCTTTCTGCGCCAACTCAGAAAGCTCAAACTGCCCAAGGAGCTGTTGGTCCAGTTCTACAGAGGAATTATGGAGTCTGTCATCTACACCTCTATCACTGTCTGGTTTGGCTCTGCAACCCAGCAAGACAGACACAGACTTCAGAAGATAATTAGAACTGCAGAAAAAACAATGGCTACCAACCTGCCTTCCATTGAGGACCTGAATACTGCACGAGTCAAAAAGAGGGCTGTGAAAATATCTACAGACCCCTCGCATCCTGGACATAAACTGTTTCAACTCCTACCCTCAAAACGAGGCTATAGAGCATTGCACACCAGAACAACTAGACACAAGGACAGTTTTTTCCTGAACGCCATCACTCTGCTAAACAAATAATTCCCTCAACACTGTCAAACTATTCACATTAGGCTGCATTACTATTACTATTAGTCTTCTCACCATTCCTATCACTCATCTCTTCCCACTTATGACTGCATGACTGTAACTTTGTTGCTGGTATCCTTACGATTTATATTGATATTGATATACAATTTAAATTGATATTGTTTCCTAGTATGATTTGATTGCTTATTGTACAGTATGACTATCACTAAGTGTTGTACCTTATGATTCTTGATGAACGTATCTTGTCTTTTTATGTACGCTTGAGAGCGTATGCACCAAAGACAAATTCCTTGTGTGTCTAATCACACTTGGCCAATAAAGAATTCTATTCTATTCTGTTCTGTTCTGTTTTGTTCATTGATTTCGGCAGGATGGTGGGGGCGATGGAAGGATTCGTTCTGACAGGATGGGAGAGGGAGGTGTTGAAAGGATCACATTTCTTTGCAGTCATCTGGTTGTTAATACTCTCCCTGAGAGCTCTTGAGGCCACTTGGGGGATTTAAAAGCCTCCAGTCATGGACTACCCACAACTTCTGGAGGCAAGTTGTTCCACTGATTAATTATCTTCACTGTTAGGAAGTTTCTCCTTAGTTCTAAGTTGCTTCTCTCCTTGTTTAAGTTTCCATCTATTGCTTCTTGTCCTGCCCTCAGGTGCTTTGCAGAATAGCTTGACTCCCTCTTCTTTGGGGCAGCCCCTGAGATACTGGAATACTGGTATCATGTCACCCCCAGTCCTTCTTTTTCACTAGACAAGACATACCCAATGTTCTGACCCAGCTCCTCAAATATGACAAACCCTCTGTAATCAATCAACAATTCCTTTATTAGGAGTGCCAGCAGCCCCGGCAAAAGAATTATCTTTCACCACAGGCTGACAATCCTGTCCAGCTGGGAGATGAATAGTTGTCTGCCACATCTATTCATCTCCGTCCCCTGCCTTTTATCCCCAGAGCTAAGATGGGACTTCGCTAGGAGTGTTGGCTCTTCCATCCCAAGGACCGGCCCATAGATTTCCACTGCTCTCCTCTCCTCTGTCTTTTGCATATCTGCGCGTCAGGCACTGAACCCAGCTGTTCCTCCTCTTCCTCATTAGCTACCTCCAGACCTGGGGGCTGTTGACTCTCCATCTGAGGGCTGACAGATGGCCCAGGCTCCACCTCCCTCTCTGCAAGCTCCATTCCCTTTTCCCCTTCGGAGCTCTCAGTCTAACCTGAGAGCTCCCTGACTCCCATGCCTCCTCCTCCTCTGATTTGGCTGCCGGAGGTCTGGCAGCTGACAGGCCACAACACCCAATTCCTGTAATCATTCTTCATAGGTTTTTGCCTCCAGCCCGCTAATCGTCTTTGTTGCTCAACAGCTGTGGTACAGTGGTGGGTTCCTCCCGGTTCGGCCCAGTTCTCCCGATCCAGTAGCGGTGACGATATGATGTCACCGAACCAGTTCTGCCCCCCCCGGTGCCCCCCAGCGCCTGCAAAAAATAAATGGGTAGATCGGTACAGCTCTGCAAGCAGTTAAAAGCCTGGTAGACCAGTACCTCTGCTAAATCCTAAATAATTGTCACATGACCATCAGGCCACGCCCACAAAATAAGCCACGCCCACAGAACCGGTAGTAAAAATTTTTAGAATTTCTGCTGTGGTAGAAAAAGTGGGTATATGACTCACTTAACAACCGTCTTGCTTAGCAATGGTTATTAGTGGTCACAAGTCAAGGAACTATCTGTACTATACCTTGTTCAAAGTACAAGCTGGCCCTTTGTTAAACCGGCTGATACAGGATAGTAGCAACTTAGTCCATTGTTGTACACAGTGAAGACGGTTGGTGTGGACTTTTCAGCAAACATCAGCCATTAAAATCGGATCCCAGTTTTACATTTTTATGACTCTCTCCTACACTTAGATAAAATAACATTTCTATTTGCCGGAAATGATCGTTGCTGAATAAGAATGGAAGACAGATATACCGTTTACGAAGTTACCATTTTGTTTTTCCTTTTTAAAGTCAGATTTATGTTTATTTATTCTTTTGCAGAGACCAAAATACATACAGTCCTGTTTATGATTAGAAGTGAGGCCAGAACTTCCATTGTTAAGCAAAGCGGTCCTAAAATGAGTCACATCCCACATTACTGTGCTGGTTGAGTGAACTAAGGTTTTTTTTTTTAAAAAAAAATATTTTTATTGAACAGTTTTTTTAAAAAAAAAAAACCCAAAGAGATATTAACGCTTTCGTCTTTTCAACAGTTTTGCATCGGTAATCCATACTTATACATTTTCTCTCTCTTATCTTAGTATATCTTTTATACATACGGTATATTTCTAATATATCGTATATATACCATTATAATGTATTATATTATTCTAATTGTTTTATTTACATTTGACATAAACGTGTACCCAATTTCCTTTCCACTATTTTTATTTCTTCCCATTTGTTCCTATATTTCTTCTCCTAATTCAACCGTTATTTAGTCTTCCCTCATCCTTTTTTCCCATTTCCTCCAATCATTTATACCATCTCTCCCAGACTAAGTAATAGTCTGTTTCCTCTTTTTCTTGTATCTCCTTCGTAAGCTTATCCATTTCTGCACACTCCATGATTTTTCTAATCACATTGGAGTTACCATTTTTTATCTAGCTTTTAAACTTTTTCTTGTGCGCTTTTTAATTTTAAAAGCTGGCTTTTCAAAATTTGGGGGCTTAACCAAACCAGCATGCATCCGGCAATTACCCAGAAACAGATGTGGATTAGTCGAGGCTATTTACATTTCTATTGTGTTCTATTGAAATGAGAGTGTTTATAACGTCATATTCTTCTTCTTCTTCTTCTTGCACGAAAAGGAGAATAAAACGGATTGTGACAGTCTAAAGACTTTGATTATTTGCTGAGGGGGCAAATATCAAACCGGAGGGATGAAAACTGACAGGGAAGCACAAATGAGCAAAGAGTGCAAAAAAAACCAGGCAGAAATTTCCGCACCGATACGGCCTTTTGTAAGCTTTGTACGATGGTAAAATGGGATAAATAAAAATAACATGTATTTTCACATCAAGGCTGGTGAAAAGAAAAGGAGTGTTAGGTGAGGTAGAAGACATGTCAACCGGTAAATAAATAAGCTTCCTTTTTTTTTTTGCCATTGTAAAAACCAAGAGCAAGGGGGTCAAAATCGATTTCATTGAGGGCTACCTCAGGATTGTGTTTGACCTTGTGGGGGCCAGTGGGGGCGTGGCCAGCTCGATGTCACTCGTGTCAGGGGCGCTTGTGGCGGCTCGAGTGCTCTTCCAGCTAAAACAGGCTTGTTGTTGTTGTTAGCTGTGAAGTCATGTCCATGGACAACGTTCCTCCAGGCCTTCCTGTCCTCTATCATCCTCCGGAGTCCATTTAAGCTCATGCCGACTGCTTCAGTGACTCCATCCAGCCACCTCTGCCGTCCCCTTCTTCTTTTGCCCTCCATCGTTCCCAGCATTAGGCTCTTCTCCAGGGAGTCCTTCCTTCTCATTCGGTGGCCAAAGGATTTGAGTTTCCTCTTCAGGATCTGGCCTTCTAAAGAGCAATCAGGAGTTGATTTCCTCTAGGACTGACCGGTTGGATGGCCTTGCAGTCCAAGGGACTCGCAGGAGTCTTCTCCAGCACCAGAGTTCAAAGGTCTCCATTCTTTGGCGCTCAGCCTTCCTTATGGTCCAACTTTCACAACCATACATTGCAATTGGGAAAACCATCGCCTTGACTATACGCACTTTTGTTGGCAGATGTCTCTGCTTTTAAGGTAAACAGGCTCCCAAGCTCCATTTCGGCTGCGACGGCCTCCTGCAACCCTCTGCCAGTGAAAACAGAGCTTGGGAGGGCCGCACGCAGCCCTCCCAAGCTCCATTGTCAATGGCAGATGCACTGCGGTCCAGTCCTTCACTGTTTCCAGGACAGCTTTGTGGGCCACATCTAAGCACCCCTCAGGTTGGATCTGGCCCCCGGACCTTGAGTTTGACACCCCTGACCTAGAGTGTCTCAGTTGATGACAGGACAGCAGTGGCTTTGAAGAACAGATCGAAAAACACCCCTTGTTCATTCTCTAGTATTTGGGAGGGAGTAAAATCTCCTGTAGTTAAAAGTTTGGTGATGTGGAAGCACCTTTGTAAAGAGTGCTACTCATCTGCTGGGTATTATTTCTTCACCTGAAGCTTCATATGAATCGAGATTAGGTTTTCCGAGTAGGAGTGAAGAATTATACAAAAATAGAGTTGGAAGGGAGCACGGAGGTCTTCTAGTCCAACCAACTGCTCAAGAAGGAGACCTTATACCATTCCAGAACAAATGGTTGGAAACCTCTAGTAATGGAGCACCCCAATGTCTGAAGGGAAGATGTTCCACTGATTAATTGCTCTCACCAACAGGAAATTTGATGAGGAACAACAGGAAATCGGCATACATTTTGATGTGCCGTGACAATAAAGTTATTATTCTGTTCTATTCTATTCTATTCTGTTCTGTTCTGTTCTGTTCTGTTCTGTTCTGTTCTGTTCTGTTCCGTTCCATTCTCTTGTTATCTCTCTCTTCCCTTCTGCTCCATTCCACTACGCTCGCCTCTTATCCGATTCTGTTATCTTCTATTATCCTCTCTTCTCTTCTCTTCTCTTCTCCCCTAGTATCTTCTCTTCTCTTCTCTTCTCTTCTCTTCTCTTCTCTTCTCTTACCTCTTTTCTTCTCTTCTGCATTCTCTTCTCTTCTGCATTCTCTCCTCTCCTCTCCTCTCCTCTCCTCTCCTCTCCTCTCCTCTCCTCTCCTCTTCTTCCTTAGTCCTAGTTGGATCTGCCTTTAATAACCCACTACTTCTTCTCTAGCTTTGGATAATAGGTTGACCCCCTCTTTCTCTCTGACAGTCCTTCAAAGCTGTCTTGGAAGACAGCTATCATATCACCCTTAATCCTTCTCTTTGTTAGACTAGACAAAACTAATTTCCACAATCATTCATTCATACCATTATCTTCTAGACATCTTATCATCTTTGTTGCTCTTGTCTCCACTCTTTCTAGGGTCTCAACATTTTTTTTGGGGGGGGGTATCATGGTGACCAGAATGTGTCCTACTCTCAGGTGCTTTGGAGAATAGGTTGACTAGGAGGATAGGATCCATGAAATGATGATGATGGGAGTGGAATTTAAAGAGGGCCACCGATTCATCCTTAATGCACTTTAAAGTTCATTTTGTGAAGGAGTGCAGAGGGTTTAAGTGGTGGAAAATGGGGAAGAGCAGTTTTCATTTTTAACAGCTAACATGTCCGCCTCATGGATTTTAGGAGGCTGTTCTCCAAAGGCATAGTGAGGAACAAATTAAATTGACTATGTCTGGTCTGCTCACCTTCTGATACAATGAAAAACACGTAAGAATATTAAAAGCTCTTTCTATAAAAAGAAAATAAATGGCCTGTTTGAACATTCTACCATTTCCTCAAATTTCCCATCTCTTAATTAAGGAACAGAAGTGAGATCCAACTCAGACACAAAAATATATGAGGTGTTCATTTCCTTAATGGCAAATGAATAAAACCGAGTAATAATACGACTCCAGTATAATCTTCAAATCTTTTGGCCAGAACTCAATTTATTTTATGGTACAAAGAAAAGCACGATACCACGAACATTTAATGGACAACGCTCTTCCTGTCTGAAGAACACTTTTGCGTTCCGTTACTCGAAACGTTAACTTTTCTATGCTTTTTAGGGGGTTGTTTTCCTTTCGTTTTATTTAAACCATTTCAAAGCTCAGGGGTGAATACTAAAATGGCATTTATGTATCACGAAAGGAGAGTCATTGTGATCAGCGGTGGGTTCTGTCAGCATTCTGATGCTGCCATAAAAAGACAAGGCTTGATTTTTCACCTACTTATTTTCTCTGTAGATAATATCCCCTAGGACCATGATGGCAAACTATGGCAGGCGTGCCACAGGTGGCACGCGGAGCCATATTAGTGGGTACGCCAACTCAGCTCTGGGGTGCATGTACGTGCCAGACAGCTGATTTCCGGGCCTTCTGAGCCCACCAGAAGTAGGGAAACAGGCTGTTTCCTGCCTCTGGAGGGCCTGGGGGCCGGGGAGGCCCGTCTTTCTTTCTTACCTGGCTCCAGATCCTTTCTATGGATCTGGGAAGGGTGAAAACAGCCTTTCCCACTCCCTCAGAGGCCCTTACAGAGGCTGAAAGGGCCCATTTCCCGACTCCCGGTGGGACAGGAAGTGACTTTTTTTCTGTCCCCAGCCTTCAGAGACTCCTAGAGAGGCTCCTAGAGACTCCTAGAGAGGTTCTGGTGGCTGGGGACAGCAAAAAACATCACTTCCTGTCCCACCGAGAGTTGGGAAATGGGCCCTTTCAGCCTCCGTAGGGCCTCCAAGGGAGTGGGAAAGGCTATTTTCGACCTTCCCAGATGCATAGACAGGATCTGGAATCAGGTAAGAAAGAAAAATGGGCCTACCAGGCCATCATGTGCCAGGAGCGGGGGTGGGTGGGGTTGCATGCATGCGCGACCCTCCCCCACCCCCCCTCTCCTGGCACGCGATGGCAAAAAGGTTAGCCATCACTGCCCTAGGAGATGGGACGGGAGAGGGGAACATTCCTGTGGGGTGAGATCAGAAGCTGGGGAGACTGACTTGGAAGATGGCCAATGAGAAGATGAGAATTGGGGAATGGAAAGGGAAGAGTTTGGGGGTCAGAGGGTTAGTATCGGCTACGACGAAGTCGGGGCCAGATCTGTCGTACTCAATAAATGGAATATTTCAGCAAAGATTAATTGTTTGGGAGTGTAATTTATTTGAGATGACATTGAAACCTGACAGGTTCTACATTTTGTTGCCACCGGTTCATCACACGTGCACCTTTTGCATGCACCTTGCATGCGTGCATGTGCACCTTCTGCGCACGCCTTCCGCACATGCGCCCAGCCTCAAAACCGTGCCTAAATAGGATGGCATAGAGCTGGTGAGGGTGAGCGGGTGGGCGGTCTCCGTTACCGTTTCGCCTGAAATGGTACGAACTGGCTGAATACCACCTTGGATTGTGTTGTCTTAGAATAGAATAACAGAGTTGGAAGGGACCTTGGAGGTCTTCTAGTCCAACCCCCTGCCCAGGCAGGAAGCCCTACACCACTTCAGACAAATGGTTATCCAACATCTTCCTAAAAATTTCCAGTGTTGGAGCATTTACAACTTCAGGTTGTTCCACTGATTAATTGTTCTGCCTGTCAGGAAATTTCTCCTTAGTTCTAAGTTGCTTCTCTCCTTGATTAGTTTCCATCCGTTGCTTCTTGTCCTACCCTCGGGGGCTTTGGAGAATAGCTTGACTCCCTCTTCTTTGGGGCAGCCCTTGAGATATTGGACACACTGCTATCATGTCTCTCCTAGTCCTTCTCTTCATTAAACTAGCCATGCCCAGTTCCTGCAACCGTTCTTCTTGTCACATGCAATGCAGCTGAGGAAAAAATAATAATAATAAAGGCAGCTACTCCTCATCTTATGACCACAACTGTGCCAAACATTTCTGCCGTTCAGTGAGGCAGCTGTTCAGTGAGTTTTTCCTCATTTCACAACCTTTCTTCCTACACTTGTTAAAGGAATCCCTGTCACCGTTAAAGCCAACACAGGGATAGAATCAAGACCACGTGAAGGCTTAATACCACTTTATAAGGCCTTTGTAAGGCCACACTTGGAATATTGCATTCAGTTTTGGTCGCCACGATGTAAAAAAGATGTGGAGACTCTAGAAAGAGTGCAGAGAAGAGCAACAAAGAGGATTAGGGGACTGGAGGCTAAAACATATAAAGAACAGTTGCTGGAATTGGGTATGTCTAGTTTGATGAAAAGGAGGACTAGGGGAGACATGATAGCAGTCTTCCAATATCTCAGGGGCTGCCACAAAGAAGAGGTAGTCAAACTATTCTCCAAAGCACCTGAAGGCAGGACAAGAAGCAATGGGTGGAAACTAATCAAGGAGAGAAGCAACTTAGAATAAGGAGAAATTTCCTGACAGAACAATTAACCAGTGGAACAACTTGCCTCCAGAAGTCGTGAATGCTCCAACACTGGAAGTTTTTAAGAAGATGTTGGATAACCATTTGTCTGAAGTGGTGTAGGGTTTCCTGCCTAAGCAGTGGGTTGGACTAGAAGACCTCCAAGGTCCCTTCCAACTCTGTTATTCTGTTAACTTAGAAACCGGACTTGTTAGGTGAATCTGGCTTTTCCTTTGACTTTATAAAAGATGATATTGTACCATTATGTAACATCCTGCCAAGTCCCTATGATACCTAGATTTAAGAACTATGGGAATTATCTACAATGGTGCTTAAAACTTTAACCCCAACTTCTGAAGGCAAGCTATTCCATTGGTTGGTTGCTCTCACCGTTACGAAATTTCTCCTTCGTTCTAGGTTGCTTCTCTCCTTGGTTAGTTTCCACCCATTGCTTCTTGTCCTGCCCTCAGGAGCTTTGGAAAATAGCCTGACTCCCTCTTCTTTGTGGCAGCCCCTCAAATATTGGAACTCTGCTATCATGTCTCCTCTGGTCCTTCTTTTCATTAAACTAGACATGCCCAATTCCTGCAACAATTCTTCATCTGATTTAGCCTCCAGCCCCCTAATCACCTTTGTTGCTCTTCTCTGCACTCTTTCCAGAATCTCAACATCTCTTTTTAATATTGTGGTGACCAGAACTCGATGCAATATTCCAAGTGTGGTCCAAATATTATTGTTTTTCCCCCCAGTAAATCAATGGACCAGCATAATGTTTTTTTTATTCATTTGTTTAATTCGTTTCTCCTTATTTAATTTTAGGACTTGTGTGGAAAACAGATTGCATTTTAGCTCATATTTATGCAGAAGTCCTGAAAACGCATAAGGCTTTACAGCTTCCTCCCTCGATAGAGAGAGAAAAAAAAATTAGTTTGTCCTGTCTTGATAAATTGGAAGAGACATGCAATCTAATATGGTGATATTCACCTCGCTGTTTAATTTAGTCTACAAATTGTTTAGGTGTCTTCTGAGAAAACAAGGGCAAAATAAATTAGTGGGAGGTTGGTAATGTTTATTTCCCAAGCTATCTCTTAAACATTATAATACAGCATGAGAGATATCATGTGTGTAAAAGAAGATTGGAAAAGATTCGACCCAGACAGCTAAAGAGCAATGACCCCAATAAATTTACAGCGTTTCATACAATATACTCCTTCCTCTCAAACAAAAACAGCCATCACAAATATTCATAAAATTTCAGGAGAATTCATCCAATAAAGTTCAATAGTTCACATGAAAAAAAAAAAGAAAACGCAGGGAGTTTTATTTTGTATTCTTCATTTTGATTATAATTACCTCGAGTTGGAGTATTCGGCTAAGAGTCTATGAGGTAAAGTTATAAATAAATACTATGTCAATTATAAAAGACGTTTTTCGGAAGTATAGATGCACTGAAATGACTCTCAATTTTCCGTTCCCCGAACTGATTCACCCTGTGGGGCAGCAAAATTGATTCTAATCTGAAAATATATTTTATTTTCCTACATTACAGTACTTAGAAATATTAAATGAAACAGCAGGACTCCATGCCGAGCAGTTCTTCCAAATCTATGTAGGACCACAATTTCAGAATTATCATATTTTTCTTCATATTTTTAAGAATATGTACCGTTTTCCCCCAAATAAGACATCCCCTGATAATAAACCCAATCGGGCTTTTAAGCGCATGGCAATAAGGCCAAGCGCTTATTTCAGGGTTCAAAAATATATATAAGACAGAGTCTTATTTTCAGGAAAACACGATATTTTATTTTTGTCATCTCCCTCAACTCCAGCATAACACTGTCACTGTTATAGAAATGTATATATTTATCCTTTACATCCTACATGACTCAGTACCGCTTTCAGCAGAAATTTCTATTTCATGAAAAAGAATTCCTGGAGAATCCTTTGCATCCATATTTGAAAAAAAAGAAGAAAAGCACCACTAATTAAAACCTGAAATGTAAACATTTAAATAACAAAATTCTAAAGGCAGGTTCTAATTTATTAAATTCCATATAGTAGCATAACCATTCATTTGCCTGTATTTCTGCATGCAAGAAAACGTATATATTTATCACTCACTGGGTAGCTCATGAAGTGAAATTAATCAATAATGAATAAAATGAGAAATTAAGAAGGGCCCATTATTTCTTCCAGATTAGTTTTTTTTTCTCACTCTTTGCCAACAGAAAACAAAAGCTATTTACTTATGTTTTTTTTTTATGGGTGTGTTTCCTTCTACTGCTGGAGTTTATGTATGAGAGAAGAGGCAGAGCAAGGGAGAGGAGTCAAGAGAGAACTCAGCTTAGAATCATTACATGTCCACAAACTCTCCAAGTTCAGACCCCTCTTGAATTCTGTTAACTCTTATCTAAAGGTAAAAGTTCCCCTCACACATATGTGCTAGTCGTTCCTGACTCTAGGGGGCGGTGCTCATCTCCGTTTCAAAGCCGAAGAGCCAGCGCGGTCCGAAGACGTCTCTGTGGTCATGTGGCCGGCATGACTCAACGCCAAAGGCGCATGGAACGCTGTTACCTTCCCACCAAAGGCGGTCCCTATTTTTCTACTTGCATTTTTCACCTGCTTTTGAACTGCTAGATAGGCTGAAGCTGGGACAAGTAACGGGAGCTCACCCTGTTATGCGGCACTAGGGATTCGAATTGCTGAACTGCCGACCTTTCAATCGACAAGCTCTGCGTCTTAGCCACTGAGCCACCACATCCCTCTAATTCTTATCTAGCACCAATTTAATGCTGATCCTTAGATGACTAGATTCTTGCTTACAGTTGTGAAAAATAAGTCTTCTTAACTGGAACGTAACGTGTTATCCTGAGCCTTCAGGCTCACAGTTTCAGAAGAACTCATCAAATCAAATCAATCAATCACTCAATCAATCAATCAATCAGAATTGAGCTGGAAGGGACCTTGGAGGTCTTCTAGACTAGCCCTCTGCTCAAGCAGGAGATCCTATGCCATTTCAGACAAGTGACTGTCCAGTCTTTTCTTAGAAACCTCCATTGATGGAGCATCCACAACTTCTGGAGGTAAGCTGTTCCACTGGTTAATTATCCTCACTGTTAGGAAGCTTTTCCTTAATTCCAGGTTGCTTCTCTCCTTGATTAGTTTCCATCCATTGTTTCTTGTCTTGCCTTCTGATGATTTGGAAAATAAATTGACCCCCCTCCTGTTTGTGGCAGCCTCTCAAATACTGGAATAGTGCTATCATGTGTTGTGGCCCCGCCCTCTGAGCCTATCTCATCGGAGGAAGAAAGCTCCGAACATGAGGAAGAGGAGTCAGCCAGGCCTCCCTCTCCAGGCCCCTCCCCTCTGGCACTGTCTCAGGTGCCGTCTGAGGGAGAGGAGATTAGCCAGGAGCCAGGTGTCTCGGATGAGAGCAAAGGAGAGCCGTCATTCCTGGATGCACGCCAACGAAGGCGCGATAAACGGTTGCAGCAGTTAAGGAGGCGTGCTAGGGATTAGAACTGAGTCACTGGACCACACCCCAGAGACTATATAAGAGAGGGTGGTGGCTGGTAAAACTCCGTGACGAACAAAAACGAACTTTGGCTAGTCACTTGAACAACGTCTGAAGCTGCCAAAAGGAATATTGTTTTACTGGACTATTTGCAATGCGTATGTAATTTTATGTTATCTGTTGCAGTAAAAGCTCTTGGCAGACGGTGATTATATTGCTGCCAAGTTTGAGATAACTACCTGTGTGCGTGCCAAGTACTTTCTTAACCCTCGGCTGGCTGTGTTTGTGTGTGTGTGTGTGGACGGGGACAGATCATCATGTCACTCTCGCGTTCCGCACATCTGCACATCCGCCCTCAAAACCTTGCCTAAATTGGATGGCATAGAGCCAGGGCGAATGGGTGGGCCCACCTGCGATTCCACTATCGGCCCGAATCGGTTAAATACCACCTCTGGTTCTTCATATGTTTTTGTCTCCAGGCCTTTAATCATCTTAGTTGCTCTTCTCTGCACTTCCCCCTCCCCCAAAGTCTCAACATCTTTTTTGTAATGATAATTTTGTTGGACTTTCTTAATCCACATCCAAGAATGGCTCGCATCTCCATTAAATCATTGTCCCTGGATAAGCCCTAGAAGCAGTAGTGGGATTCCGCCAGTTCACACCTATTCGGGAGAACTGGTTGTTAACTTTCTAAGCAGTTCGGAGAACCAGTTGTTGGAAGAAATCTTATTTTGTTTTTTTCCACTTTATACAGGGCTAATCCTGTAAGGAAGGCAGGAAGGAAACATTCTGGTGTTGTCTCTAGCCTAATCTTTATTGCCCTGCATACAGAAACTGCCTCTCTGGTTAACCCTTGTTACATTGTAACAGCTAAGGCGAAGCTCCTACCGACCTGAGTGACATTGAGTTGGCCATGCCCACCGGTTGTTAAATTATTTGAATCCCACCACTGCCTAAAAGCCAAGTTTGCAAGCTGTCAGTAAAATTATTGAGAGGCTCCTGCTACGCAAGCAGATAGGGAATAATTCCACACACACATACACACACAATGCACACACTTGTGGGATCTCTCTGGAACACTTGGATATTATTGCAAGAAGGAATGTTATTTTTCAAGTTCCTTTCATTTCATAAAGTCCAGAATTTATTCTTTGGAACACACCAGAATGACTCTTAGTGCTGTGTATTTTATTTCAATATTTGCAGAAACTGCATAAGTTGCTGGACCGATACAAATTCTCTAAGGTCTGTAGGAAGCCATGAATATAAATAAAGCAACGTTGTTCCTTGCTCCTTTGTAATTGCAAATGGTATAGTCAGCATATTTTATTTTTCTACAGATGATCAGGGCACCAGAGGCTAAAACATATGAAGAACAGTCGCAGGAACTGGATTTGTTTGGTTTAATGAAAAGAAAGATTATTGTAGAAATGAAAGTGTGTACACGGGTATTAATATGTATATATGTAAATAAATAAATATTAGAAGTATATGTATAAGAGATAATAAGGGAGGAAAAAATGTATAAGTATGAAATTTTTGACTGATGCGAAACTGTTGAAACGGAAAAAGTGTTAAAGCTTTCTTTTTGTTTTTTAAAAATGTTTAATAAAAAAAATGAAAAGAAGGATTATGGGATGACACAGGAAAGCAGTCTTCTAATATTTGAGGCGCTGTTACAAAGAAGAGGGGGGTCAAACTATTGAAGGAAGGAAGAAGAAGCCACGGATGGAAACTAAGGAAGGAGTTTAGTAACTACCGTATTTTTCGGAGTATAAGACACACCTTTTTTCCCCTAAAAGGGGGTGAAAATTTGGGTGCGTCTTATACACTGAATGTAGCCCCGCCAACCCATTGGCCCCCACCCTTTGGCCTCTGCCTCCCAGCAGTTACCTCCTTGCAAGCAAACAGCAAGAAAAAACAACTCCTTTCAGCTTTAGCACAGCCTAATTAGCACAAGTTGATTGGATCGGCCTCCCGACTCTCAGCTGATTTGCTCTCAGCTGTTTTGCGCAGGGCTCTGCTGCTTGCTGCAAAGAGGTAAATTGCTGGAGCAGATTTTTTTTTCCCCTTGTGCTAATCAAGCTATGCTGAAAACAAAAATGAAAGTAAAGCAGGCTGTTTGCTATTTGCTGCAACGAGGCAAAATTGCTCAGAGGCAGAGGCAGATTTCTTTTTCTTCTTTTCCTCACCAAAAAAGGTAGGTGCGTCTTATACTCCGGTGCCTCTTATACTCTGAAAAATATGGTAAGTAAGTAAGAGTGAAGCAATCTAGAACCAAGGAGAAATTTCCTGAAGGTGAGAACAATTAACCAGTGGAACAGCTTCATATTTCTGGCTCCCAAGTCAAAAAGGCCAAATCTATTAGGAAAACTGTGAATCCTTGATGGAGAATGGGAAATGGATTTAATGCATCTAATTGAGGAATGATTTTATCTGGATTTTTTTGGGGGGAGGAGAGAGAGATTGGCTTTAGAGATGGGACTTATTGTATTCAATCAATCAATCAGCAATTTATAAGAGATGGTATAAAGAAACAAGCCTAGATATTTGATCCAGAACTAATTAGGGTTAATATTTGGAATGGTTGGGGTTTGAACAGAGGTGGTATTAAGCCGGTTTGGACTGGTTCACCTGTACCGGTAGCAGAAATAGCGCGTTGGCGGGCCCCACCTGCCCCCGGCTCTATGCCATACTATTTAGGCATGTTTTTGAGGCCGGGTGCATGAGCAAAACACATGCGTGGAAGGCTGGGTGCATGTACAGAAGCGGGCGCATGTGCGAACCGGGCACGTGCACGGGGGGCAAACCGGTAGTAACATACTGTGAAACCCACCGCTGGGTTTGAAGCTGTGGTAAATTTTCTGCGAATTGATTACATTAACGATTTGTTAACAGTGAACTTTCAAATGTCTTCTCTTATTACCGTTCACAATTTTTATTACTTTTATATATTTAGGTAAAGGTAAAGGTTCCCCTCGCACATATGTGCTAGTCGTTCCCGACTCTAGGGGGCAGTGCTCATCTCCGTTTCAAAGCCAAAGAGCTAGCACTGTCCGAAGACGTCTCCGTGGTCATGTGGCCAGCATGACTCAATGCCAAAGGTGCACGGAACGCTGTTACCTTCCCAGCAAAGGTGGTCCCTATTTTTCTACCTGCATTTTTTAATGTGCTTTCAAACTGCTAGGTTGGCAGAAGCTGAGACAAGTAACGGGAGCTCACCCCGTTACGCGGCACTCGGGATTCGAACCGCTGAACTCTGCACAACTTTCAATCGACAAGCTCAGCATCTTAGCCACTGAGCCACTGCGTCCCTTTTTTATATAGTTACATATTCACTATTATTGTTTTTCCCCCCCTGTTAACCATTTATTAATATAGTCTATAAATGATTGGCTAACAATTTGTAATCAGATTTAGTGGCTTAACAGTTTAAAATTCTTTGGGCTTGCTTCGGAAGGGGTGAGATTGCTGTAGTATAACTAATCAACATTCAACTAGGAAGGATGTTATATGTAAATGTGTTATTTTCAAAAGACACCTGTTTTTAATGGGGTTTTTTTGTTATGTTTTTTTTTCCCCAATATTTTTTGAGAGCAGTTTTGAGAGCAGGCAACAAAATTTCATTTTTAATATGTGCCACAAGAAAAAATTGTCGGGCGTGTCATGAGAATGGCCGATGGTCGGATTCCAAAAGATCTCCTGTATGGAGAATTAGTGCAGGGAAAGCGCCTCAGAGGGAGACCACAGCTGCGATATAAGGATATCTGCAAGAGGGACCTAAAGGCCCTGGGAATGGACATTAGCAACTGGGAAACCTCGACCTCCGATCGTTCAGCTTGGAGGCTAAAGACGCAGCATGGCCTTCTCCAATTCGAAGAGACACTTGTTTGGCAGGCTGAGGCAAAGAGGCAGTCCCGTAACCAGCGAAATCTAGGGGGGTGGGCAGGGGACCGAATGTACCGCCCTCAGTGTGGAAGGGATGGCCACTCTCAAATTGGCCTTTTTAGTCACACTAGATGCTCTTTTAGGACCTCTTTCCAGAGCACGATACCATAGTCTCTTGAGACTGAAGGATGCCAATGAAACAAGAAAAAAATGACAATAAATTTTATCATATCTATTTTGGCGTATTGTATTTTGATCTTTTTTGAATAAACTAAAATATTTTGTGGGAAAAAAAAAAGAATTATGAATCCTTAGCAAGTATGAGACAGAAGCGGACTAATTTACAGCATTGGATTGGATTCAGGAGTGGGATTCAGCCGGTTCAGGCAAATCAGTAGTAGCAACCTTTGAATTTATTTAGCTATGTTTTCTAAGCTGTATATATGCGTACAAGCTGAGCTCACATTTTCGGTGCTGGGCGACCCCGTTGTTAAATTATGTGAGGCCCACCTCTGATTGGATTAATTGTGGATGAATATTTGTAACAAAAAGATGCAATACACAAAACAAAGTGCAATTATCTATAAAACTACATTAGGCTCCTTAAACAGAGTTTTTAAAAGAACCTGTTTAACAAGAGGAACAAAGCAAGTCTGTTCAGAAACCAATTATCCACGAAGAAGAAGAGATATTAATTAACAGCATTCTTCCCTGTGTGTAAGCGTAATCCTAATAAGGAAATATCATATTTAAAATGCAAAGGGATGTTATCCAATTTGTCATCCTCCGTGGATATAGTTTTATTCCATTTAGATACGGAGACATTGCATTTTATAATGGAATAACAGAAATACAAGAGCCAAAAGTAATTACCGTATTTTTCAGACTATAAGATGCACCGGAGTATAAGACGCACCAAGATTTCGAAGAGGAAAACAAGAAAAAAAAAGTTTTGGGCATCCGTGAGTCTGGTTTTTGCCCTCCCCGGTCCCCAAGGAGCACTCTGCAGGCCTCCCAAACCCTCTGTGCATCCTGTTTTTGTGAAAATGGGCCTGTTTTTCTCAAAAACGGGATGCATGGGGCAGAGTTTTGGGAGGCCAAAAATGGCTGTATTTGGTGTATAAGACGCACCAACATTTCCACCCACTTTTAGGGGGGGAAGTGCGTCTTATACTCTGAAAAGTACAGTATTCCTTGGGATTGTTTTTCCAGTGTGTCTGTACGTTCGTTTTTTTGTTCCCCACTCAGGAAATCCTTATAACCATATTGGATTTGTTTTTAAAGGCTGACCAGTCTCTTCTTGAAGACCTCCAGTGATGGAGCACCCACAACTTCTGGAGGCAAGCGGTTCCACCGATTAATCATTCTTACCGTCAGGAAATTTCTCCTTCGTTCCAGATTTGATTTGTCTTTAACCATCTTTCACCCATTGCTTCTTGTCCTGCCTTCAGGTGCCGTGGAGAAGAAATGGAGATTCTTTTCTCTGTGACAGACCATCAAGCATCGGAAGATGCCATCATGTCATCCAGCGGTGGGTTTCACAATTTGTTACCACCGGTTTGCCGTGTGTGCTTTGGGCGTGTGCACACTAGGTTCGCGCACTCGCCTGCCTTCCACACATGCGCGCCTTCTGCGCACGCACTTTGCTCACGTACGCACCTTTCGCGCATGCGCCCAGCCTCAAAAATGGGCCTAAATATGACGGCATAGAACCAGGGCAGGGGGCGAGGCAGGGGAGGCGGGCCCACTCACGATTTCTGCTACCGGTTTGGCTAAACCGGTCTGAACCGGCTGAATACCACCTCTGATGTCATCCCTATCTCTTCATTTGGCTAAACAGACTTAGTTCCCTTATTCATACATCCTATGATTTATCCTCCTGTCATGCCCCCATCAGAACCTGAATCTGCGGAGGAAGATGAGCTGGAACTGGAGCCGATGAAGATCGGGGGGCGGCTTTATTGGCTTTGGAGGAAAATGGGGGGGGGGGGGAGCAGGCCCAGTCAGGCCAGGGACTTTCAGGATTGGGGCGGCTTGTAAGCAGGGAGAAAGGGGGGCAGGATGACCAAGAGAGGCTAAGCAGGGAACATGAGAGACAGAGCTCAGGTGATGAGCAAGGACCACCCCCTCCTGATCCTCGAGCATGCAGAGTGGAGAGAAGGCAGGAACAGCACAGACTGACTCATCTACTCGGGAGGAGAGCGCCCTGCCCCTCTCCACAAGACACACCTGGGGACTGAGATTTAAGGAGATGCTGTGGGGAGGGGCATTTGTCGGGAACAAACACTGAATTCCTGGAGTGTTGAGTGCTGTTGCCGACGTTTGATCTTTCATGGACTTCTTGCTTTCTTCCTGGCTTCCTGGATTAATTGATTTGCCCTGCTGGATTTCTTGCTTTGCAGCTGTTGTGTTCACAGCATTGGGCTGGACTACTTGTGTGTGTGTGTGTGTGTGTGTGATCACTTTGCTTTGGGATTGTCAGAAACGTGGAAGCGTTTGGGGAATTTTGGAGCAATAAACAGGCAATTTGAACTGTCATCTGCCTGGGTTGCCTCTGTGCTGTGCCCCAGGTCATCACACCTCCAGGCCAGGGGTGGGCTTCTGGGGGTTCACAGAGGTTTGGGAGAACCTCTAGCTAAGATTCTGTGAAAGTTCAGAGAACCCCCAAATCCCACTCCTGGCTGGCCCCTCCCCCCCCACCTAGGAGTCCCCATGTGGCCCATTTTGGATGCAGGTAAGTGCAGGGCAAGCACGGAGGCTCGGAGAGGGCAAAAAATGGGCCTACTGGAAGTTCAGGAAGGCCAGAAACAGGCCTGTTTATGGCCTCCAGAGGGCCTCCAGAGCCTGGGGAGGCCATTTTCGCCCTCCTGGAGGCTCGAGGAAAGCCTCTGGGGTCTGGGGAGGGCAAAAACGCCTCCCGTGCCTTGGTGCAGGAGGCCGACTAGGCCACGCCCACCATAGCCACTCCCACCCAGCAACGGGGCAGAGAACCCCTTGCTAAGATTTTTGAAGCCCACCCCTGATGCTATCCCTCTGTTGATGCCGCCTAACTCACCGAGGGACAATTCAACAATTTTTATTTCATTATTTAAAATAATTTAAAAATTACAGGTAGTCCTCAACTTACAACATTTCATTTAGCGACCGTTCACAGTGACCATGGCATTGAAAAAAGTGACTCAGGACCATTTTTATTTTTATCACTGTTCCAGCAATCCCAAGGTCTGTCTGCCTGTCTATCTATCTCTCTCTCTCTCTCTCTCTCTCCATCCATCCATCCATCCATCCATCCATCCATCATCTATCTATCTATCATCCATCATTTATCTATCTATCTATCTATCTATCTATCTATCTATCTATCCATCATCTATCTATCTATCTATCTATCTATCTATCTATCTATCTATCTATTTATCTATCTATCCATCCTCTATCTATCTATCTTCTGATCATCTCTCTCTCTCTCTCTCGCCCTCTCTGTCTCTATCTTTCCATAAGCATGAATTTTAATGGAACACTACATATAGAGTTTATCTAAAGATAATTTCTTTGGCAAATTCGAAGTGAAACCATTGGCTCTCTTTATAACATTTGACTCTTGATTCACATTAATTAGTTTTCTCACGAACCGAGAAAATCACGAGTTGTTACAATATTTGAACATCTTCTTTCAAACCGAGGCTTATCTGATGTTTTCAACAGCGTACAGAAAATACGTTCCTTGGCTTGATCCGAAAAAAAGGCAGGCAAAGCTCAGAAAAAAATGCAATAAAACTGCAACCATCTAGGGATTTAAATCCAATAACTCTGAAGTCCAAGCAACAAGTTCGTATCAAGATTTTGCTTAACATAAAATGGAGGCACCCTGGTATTATTCCGGCATTGTAGACAACTCAGACTGAATGAAAATTAAAGTTGAATAAGACAGTAACAAAAAGAATTACAGAAAAAGGACAAGGGAGTTCAATTCTCGGAGTAATACAATATTAATAAAAGCTGGAATCATCGTTCTGAAACCTCCTTTCAGAAATATCAGAATTGTAGTACGTCTGTAACAAGATAAAAAGGACTATAGAACTGCGGTATATGGATCAGTGTAAATACACTGCAATTTATACTGAGGTGAAGGAAAGATTAAAAGATCCTGATATACAGACCAACCCTTCAGAGGAAATAAGGATGGATAATGGATATCGATTAATTATCTCATTAAAAAATAATAAGAAGGAGATGCCATTACAGATTTTGTTCAGTCAGAAATACTGAACCCTTCTGGGGCAACACACAAACTTTTTCACAACTGGAATTCCAGATGAGAATGAAGGATTCAACTGCAGGCATAACTTAAAAGAAATAAAATTGTAATTACAGGTAGTCCTTGCCTTATGACCACGATAGAATCCATAATTTCTGTTGTTAAGTGAAACATTTTTTAAAATGACTTTTGTCACCATTTTATGACCTTTCTGGCCACAGAAGCTTCTGCTTATGCGCAGAAGAGCACGCGGGTGCGATGCGAACCAGTAGTAAAGGTAAGTAGAACCCACCCCTACATACACATAGATACACACACGCACACATACATATACTCATACACACACATAAAGTACACACATATAGACAAATACATATCACACACACATACACATATACAAATACAGAGATAGCAGAGGTGGGTTTCAGCAGGTTCTGACCAGTTCTGGAGAACCGGTAGCAGAAATTTTAAGTAGTTTGGAGAACTGGTAGTAAAAATTCTGACTGGCCCCGCCTCCATCTATTCTCTGCCTCCTGAGTCCCAGCTGATCGGGAGGAAATGGGGATTTTGCAGTAACCTTTCCCCTGGAGTGGGGTGGGAATGGAGATTTTACAGTATCTTTCCCCTGCCACGCCCACCAAGCCACGCCCACCAAGGCACACCCACAGAACCGGTAGTGAAAAAATTTGAAACCCACTACTGATACATACAGTACATACATATACATATATGCAAAAACTTAAGACAGATATATATATATATATATACACACACACACACACACACACACACACACACACACACAGAGTGATGCAATTCAAGAAACTTAACAACTGGTTCTCCCTAATGACCAGCTGGGTAGGTATGGCTGGGGGGGGGCGGTTTTCATGTGACTAAGTGGGTGTGGCCAACTCAACGTCACTCACGGAAAGGTGGGGTGGTGCAGGCAGGCCGAAGTGGCAGTGGCAATGGCTGGAGCCTTAGTGCGGGAGCGAAACGCCCCTATACTTGCCGTTGTGCATCAACAGCATTCCACTTGGCACAGTACATTTCCGCTCAAGGCAGTGTTCTCCTCCCGCCACTTTGGGCTCGGAGCTGTAAGCCGCATCTGGGAAGCACTGCGGCGGACAGAAGCAGCTGGGTCTGATTCTCCGGCACCTCATCTCTTCCTGGGTCTTGCTATCTAACAGTCAGGGTTTTTAAAAAAGATTTTTGCAGCAGGAAATGGTGAGCGGCTACTTCCAGCCTTTGTTGATGCAGCTGGGCACGGACGCCTCAGTCGCTTGGAGAGACAAACAACCTGCTCTCCACCCTGAGACACTGGCCTGCCGCGTTCGCCACCGCTGCCTCATGGCCTGCCTGCTGACCTGACCCGCCTGCAGCTGAGACCACTGCTGTTGCCAGGGGCAAGTGGGGCAGGGTCATATTGTGGCTCCGCATTGTAATGGGCTCCATGAGGAGGAGGGGACCCTATCTCCTCCATTGTGAAGTGCACTAAATTTCACTGTTCTGCACAAGGCGCTGCGAGAGCAGCGGGAAGGCCACTTCAGCCATGAGGCAGCAACAGCAGCAGTGGGAGCGGGGTGCGGGTCGGGTCGGGTCAGCGGGCAAACCATGAGGTGGCTGCAGCAACGAACATGGTAGGCCATTGTCTTGGAGTGGAGAACAGGTCGCACATCTCCTCAAGCGACCAAGGCATGCATGCCCAGCTGCACCAACAAAGGCAACGCCCCACCTTGCTGCAACAGCGCCATTACTTCACTCCGGCCAGCAAGAGCTGTGCTACTCCTTGCATCACTTCTTGTACTACCCTCTACGGCGGAGATTTTCAGCCCCACCCAGAGCAAGACTCCCTCCCCTGCCATTGCCCTTACCTTTTCAGGGCAGGCGAGGAGTGACGGGGAGGGGAGGGATGAGGGGCGGGGCCAGCCAGTAGTGGAACCAGCCGGTTCGCCGAACTGAGCAAAAAGTTAACAACTGGTTCGTGTGAACCGGTGCGAACTGACTGAATCCCACCGCTGCATGTATACATAGATACATAGATACCCATATACATATACATAAACATACACATATATATGTATATACTATATGTGTGTGAGTGTGTGTGTATGAATATTTATATGTACATATACATGCAAACATATTTTCCTGCAGAGATGTTAGCTGAAGTTGAGACATATATGTGTGTGTGTGTGTGTGTGTGTGTATGTATACGTGTATGTATACACCAGGGATGGGTTCCACTTACCTTTACTACCGGTTCGCAGCGGGAGCGCAGATTTGTGCAGATCACCCATGATGATGTCGTGGCGGGTGGGTGGAGCCTCTGGCTGGTTTTACTACCGGTTCTATAGAACCGGACTGAACCAGGAGCAACCCACCACTGGTATACGCACACACACACATATTCCCGCAGAGATGCAGGATGCAATATATATATATTGCTATCCATTAAACACAAACTGCCAACTGTGGGCCTGTTACCTGTTTCCATCTTGCTGTCTTGTGCCGCCGGCCCATCCGGAATGACGCTCTTCACCTGTAGAAATTCGTCGGGCTCGTCCCCACCGATGATGGTAAATCCGAAGCCCATATTGCTTTTCTTGAGGGTTGTGCTGAGGAAGGTACCTTTCAGCTGGGAAGCGTCCCGGGTGAAGAGGGGTTTTTCTACATGAGCCAACACAAATGGGAGACATGAGACGCTTGGGTTGCCCCCCGCGATTGGGGACGCGCGCAAACAGACACACGCAAGAGCTGGGCTTCACACAGTGCAGCGAAAGCAGCAGCGGGGACAAAGTGGCGTTTGTACGAGTCGAAGCAAAGTAAAAGTGCAAGCGTTTTGAGAGAACCAAGAATATTAGTGAGTTATTATTATTTTTTTCTACGTCAAGCTAAATTAACCAGCAAGGGTGGGATTCGTTTATCTAAAGTAGCCTCCCATTCGGACTCTTAATGAATTCTCTGTTCATTCAGAGTTGGGACTTTTGGAAAGGTGAGAAACTGGCCAGACGATGACTTCTCAATTTAATCAAACTATTGCGTCAAAAAAAAAAAATTGTTTGCAAAAACAATTGGAAGACGGACTTCTCAATCACACAAAGGGGGGCCGCATGCATACGTTAGGACGTGCGTGTTTGTCTCAGCACGTTTTCATTTCTCCACAAGCGTGAGTTTTAGTTCTGTGGCTGGTTTAACCATCCAGGAATCCACCTTTAGAGGGATCCCTTGAAAAGGGCGGCAAAACGAGTAAACCTCAGCGGATCAACCAGTGCTTCACGAAGTGATCAGATCACGGGACGTGGTGGTGGGGGAAAAAAGCTAGGTGTTCGGGGGTGTTTTTTTGGGGTGTTTTTTTTTTTGTTTTCCGGGGGTGGGGCAAGAATTCAACACACTACTTTTGATAAAAGTGCAGCCCAGGTAAACAGCAGCACTCTGACGTACCATACAGTCTGTACATTCCAGCAATGTCCCGCCGATATTGAGACAGGTCGCTCACACTGCGAGACCTCTGAGGAGCAAGGCGCGGGTGAACATGTTTGGGCCTAGGTAAGGTTGAAGAGGCGTTGTCTACTGATATAAAGAAGAAGAAGCCTCATTCTTTGCGTAGACTCTTAGGTCAAAAATCTCTGCACCAATACAGACTGTTAATCACCCTTCGTTCCATTTGCGTGCATTAACTTAGTCACGGCTAACATACGCATTGTTCATTCTCCCACTAAACAGAGCATCGAGTCACCTCGCACAGGTTGGCAAGGCAAGGTAATAAAATCTCTTTCGACTTTTAGCTCAAGAGGTGAGGTTAAAAAAAAAAAAGAAAGAAAAGGAAAGAGTTCCTTGAACAGAGCTCAATGTCTGGGTCGATACACGTTTGTGCCAATGTTCGCATCCATGAGTCACTGCCTTCTTGTTGTAGGTTCATAGTTGCCTGCACCTGGATGGCTTCCCATCTAAATGCCAAGCAGATCTGTATCTGCTTAGCTTTTTCCATCCTTGGCTAAAGGTAAAGGTTTCCCTCGCACATATGTGCTAGTCGTTCCCGACTCTAGGGGGCGGTGCTCATCTCCGTTTCAAAGCCGAAGAGCCAGTGCTGTCCGAAGACGTCTCCGTGGTCATGTGGCCAGCATGACTCAATGCCAAAAGCGCACGGAACACTGTTACCTTCCCAGCAAAGGTGGTCCCTATTTTTCTACTTGCATTTTTAATGTGCTTTCAAACTTCTAGGTTGGCAGAAGCTGGGACAAGTAACGGGAGCTCACCCCGTTACGCGGCACTAAGGATTCAAACCACTGAACTGCCAACCTTTCGATCGACAAGCTCAGTGTCTTAGCCACTCAGCCACCGCGTCCTTTGCTAGGATGGTCCATTTACTGTGGAATTAACCCATGGAGAAATTCTTCCACGAGACTCCTACGCTTATCTCTAGAGCCGTGGTGGCGCAGTGATTAGAGTATTGCAGGCTGACACTGCCCACTGCCAAGAGTTCGATCCTGATCAGCTCAAGGTTGACTCAACCTTCCATCCTTCCGAGGATGATAAAATGAGTACCCAGATTGTTGGGGGCAAGAGGCTGACATTGTAAACTGCTCAGAGAGGGCTATAAAGCACTGTAGAGCGGAATATAAGTCCAAGTGCTATTGCTATTATCTTCTCAGATAACCAAGGCCAGGTGAATGGCTTGTGCCCTTTACCCGAGTGCCATTTGGTTGCTAAGATCTGTGTAGATCAAACGTTTGATCAGAACTAGGACAGGGGGTAGAAGAAGAAAGAAAAACATCATTTTTTCTTAGGTCATCTAAAACAAATAAATACAGCTGCTCTTGATCCCCAGATCAGTGTTTCTCCTGTGGTCGATTGGAGTTTGGAAAGCATGAATTAACCTCCCCCTTCCCCAGGGCCAATCTTGGTCCCTTCTTTATCTCACCCTCCATGTTTGCAACTAAAGGAAAAAGAGAACACACACAAATTTAGTATCAGTTGTGTACGGAGGACAACGGGACCCAAAGAACCAACTGAGGTCATCCAAGAACCCTGGTGGCACAGTGATTAGAATGCAGCATTGCTGGCTAATTCTGCCCACTGCCAGCAGTTCAATTCTCGCCAGCTCAAGATTGACTCAGCCTTCCATCCTTCCAAGGTCAATAAAATGAGGACCCAGATTGTTGGGGGCAATGTGCTGATTCTGTAAACCGCTTAGAGATGGCTTTAAAACATTGTGAAGCGGTATAAAAGTGCTATTGCTTTCTCTGCCATGGTGGCACAGTGGTTAGAATGCAATATTGCAGGCTAATTCTGCCCACTGTCAGCTGTTCGGTCCTGACTGGCTCAAGGTTGACTCAGCCATCCGTCCTTCTGAGAACGATAAAACAAGGACCCAAATTGTTGGGGGCAATATGCTGACTTTGTAAACCACGTAGAGAGGGCTATAAAATCACTGCTACTGCTATTGTTATCTACCCATTGGAAGTCACTCTTTCCTGGCGTGTACGCTAAAAAAGACAAGACTGGAGTTTTAGTTAACCACGATTTTGTGATTTTGCTTCCTAAAATGGTTTGTGCTGCTCCCTTGGGACTCAACAATCCGTCTCTAGTTGCATCTGGATAACCCTCTTACTGTTATTTTGAATTAGCTCTTTCTCATTCTGTCTAGCAAAACCAATCTTACCAGATAACTAACCCATTATAGCTTTGTTGTAAATAGACTGGAAAAGAATTTTTCCCCCTCACATTGAGTTAGAAAAGCTTACCATGGTAACATTTAAGAAAGCTATTTAAACCCGTACTTTATACTTCATTCCTACTAGTTTTGGAATTTTAGGAACTGTGATAATTAGCCACAATCTTTCAATATATATATATATATATATATTTTGGAGGAAAAAAAAATTAGAGGTTTCCTATATATATTCACATCTTCAAAACAGTGTTGCAGGTATCACACCAAACTTCATAGAATTGGTCCCTTCTGAACTGTGTGCACTGAGGTGATGGTGTACCTCGGAAACTTTGAACTGGCAAAGGCTTGATTCCAAGTTCGGCGTTGGGCATGGTACGGTGTTGTAACTTCCTTTTGGCTTCCAAAACAGGATTTTCAAATTGGGTCCTCCTATTTATGTGGCTGAAAATATAAAGAAACCCATTGTCAACTGAAGCGATCCCTTTCAAAAAAAACAAAACAAAACCACGGCCTCGTGAAAACCTGAATTGACCGGACTTCAAGAAGGAGACCTACTTTCTGTGCCAGTTAAAGGAGTAGTGATGTCATGACACAACGGATGAAAACCATCTGCTGGTTTCCGTCATGCCACGCCGTCATGTCATGACATCCTGACCCAAACGACAGGTATGAATTTACGTCACAGGGTTGCACTTTCAAGGCTTAATTATGTGTGAAAAAGAATTACATGTCAATGACGTGTAAGTAGCTTTGCCTCCAAAGGCAATAGTGTCAGAGTTTAGGCAGTGTAACTAGTATTCTGAGATAAACCCAGGAGCAAAACACAGCACACAGAGCCTTTTAGTATAACTAACAGTGGTTTTATCTACAGTGAAATATTTACAAATTTATGTGTGGTTAAATACCTTTATAGCTACAGATACAAAAAAGAGCAATGATATACATGACGAGAGAACAAGAAGTACAATGCACGAGGAGAAGGCTCGAGGAGAAGGAACACCCTCTAATAGCTTCCTTTATATAGGCAGCTTCTGACCCAGCTTCTTAAAGTGGCAGTAACTCTGCTGCCTCATTCTATTGCATCAGCTTCCAGCTGTGCCCACTTCCAGCTTCCCATCAGCTTACAGCTGTTAACTCATTATACCCTGACAAATAGAAAGAGCTAAAGTATCAAGCATGAAAGATCAGGTCAACATGTGAAGGTTCAATTAAAGTACTTCATTGCTAAAAAGCCTATGAACAGGAATCTGCTCAACTGATAGGAGTTGGATAAGGATCTACAGAAATCAAGGGGGGGAGGTTGGACTTGTGACTGCATAGAGATTTTAGGCCGATTCCTCTTTTCACTCTGCCTCCAGGTTCTGCCACTCCTTCTCCTACATATGGCGCATTAATAGTCAAGAGTAGGGGTCAGCAACCTGTGGCTCCGGAGCCGCATGCAGCTCTTTGGGCCCTCTGCTGTGGCTCCCTGTCAGGTGATCCCACCACTGGCTGGCCCCGCCCCTCATCCTCCCCTCCCAGTCACTCCTCGCCTGGCCTGAGAAGGTAAGGGCGACAGCGGGGGATGGAGAAGCGGCCAGGGCAGAGACAGAGAGATACAGAGAGAGAGGGAGAGAGGGGGGAGAGGGAGGGGGGAGAGAGAGATGTCAAAAGGATTTTGTGGTTCCTGGTGTTTTTTAACAACTAGTTCTCTGCCCTAATGACCGGCTCGGTAGGCGTGGCTGGGGGGAGGTCATGTGACTGGTGGAAGTGAGTGGCATCGAGTTGGCCATGCCCATCCAGGTTTTGTGACTCCTGGTGTTTTCTTTTCTGTGGGAAACGGGTCCAAATGGCTCTTTGAGTATTTAAGGTTGCAGACCCCTGGTCAAGAGTATCAATGTAAATCACAGGATGGATTTATCTGATGGAGAACTTGAATAAATCTTAGAGGCTAGGAAGACTAGAGTGTCAGACTTCGATGCTATCTCATAATAAATGAATTTCCAAACTGCCAATCTTTAAGGAAATCTTCTCTTTAATTGAGCACAGCCACCGGATCATGACTCGATGCAGACAAGACTGACCTTTTGTCCCCCAATCCCTCCCTTTCCCATCCCCAACTATCTGCTTCTCATTGGCTATCTTCCAGGTCACTCCACTGACTTCTTGTCTCGTCATTTCACAGGAATGTCTCCCCCCTCCTCATTTCCACGACGACCGGGCTTCAAAGGGATTTAGCAGGCAAAAGTTCAGGGCTTATCTCTCTCTCCTCTCTATGCCAGTGGTGAGACGCTGACATAGAGTTGATTGGCAAAAATACCACATTAGAGAGAATTGTTCTTGCTATCCAATAGGCATCAGGCAGTGGTGGGATTCAGCCGGTTGTCTCTGGATCGGGCAAACCGGTAACGGCGACTGTTGGGAGGCTCCGCCCACCCACCCAGATGTAATGCGCGAGTACTGCGCATGCACGGAAGGCAAATGTGAGCGCATGTTCAAGTCTGTGCATGCATTCACATTTGCGAACCGGTAGGGAAGGTAAGTGAATCCCACCTCTGGCCTTAGGCAGCTTTCAAAGAAGCTGTTGTGTACTTGGGTTGTTTAGAAATATGCCAACAACAAATAGACATATTACACCGGATATGCCTGGTTGCTTTCCAAAGTTCTCGAGACTAACTTAGTTGCCTTTCAGTGAGGGAAAGAGTTGATACAAATAATAAGCCAGTTCTCTTTTTTAAAAAAAAGCGAATTGTGAAATGCTGGAAATAATAACCTGGCTGCAATCCCAGGGCATACCCGTAGTCCTCGATTTACAACAGTTTGTTTAGTGACTGCTCAAATGGCACTGATAAAAGTGGCTTATGACCGTTTTTCACACTTAAGACCTTTGTAGCGTCCCCATGATCACGTAATCAAAATTCAGAGGCTTGGCAACTGACTCATACTTATGACCGTTGCTGTGTCCCCACGGTCATGTGATTTCCCCTTTTGCAACCTTCTTTCCATGGGGGAAAGCCAGATTCATTTAACAACCGGGTTACTAACTTATCAACTGTGGTGATTCCCTTAGCACAGGGGTCAGCGACCTGCAGCTCTGGAGCTGCATGTGGCTCTTTCACCCCTCTGCTGTGGCTCCTTGTCATTCAAAATATGCGTCAAAACCAGCAATCTGCGACACTTGCCGGCATGCAATTTATTGAGCTTTTCAACCCCCAGTAGAGGCCAACCATGGATAAATCCAAGAAAATAAAAGTTTCAGAAGAAAAACAGAATGTTTAATTCAACTACATATGCTAGTTTTGTGGCCGCTCAAGAAATAGTCAGACACCGGTAGGATTTTGTGGCTCCCGGTGTTTTCTTTTCTGTGGGAAACGGGTCCAAATGGCTCTTTGAGTGTTTAAGGTTGCAGACCCATGCCTTAACAATTGTGGCAAGAAAGGTCGTAAAATGAGGACAAAACTCACTTAATCTATGTCTCACTTAACAACATAAACTTTGGGCTCAATTGTGGCCATAGATTGAGGACAAGCTGCAGATGTAATTGTATGTTGATTGTTATCATTATATTTTGTTTGCCATCAGGAATAATGGCCCTTTCCCTTGAAAATATTTGCTACCAAATTTCAAAGAGAAAAAAATAAATTTAGTGCTTAGATGTTTGTGCTCAGTACAGAATTTTGGACAACACATAGATTGTGGCTTTGGAAAAATCCAGCTAATATTCATAAACAGCAGACCAAAAAGAAAAAAAAGAAAAAAGATGGATTAATAGCAAACCATAACCAAATACAAAATGTGTATTTACAAGATGTCTCTTTCCATTGTCATTGATATAAATCTGATAATAAATAAATAATAAATTGTCATTGCTCCCTTGCCTGACATCTGTCTGATATTTCTGAAGATTTTATGCTTTGTTTGTTTATTCTAAACCTTGAAAAGATTTTTTTTTTACTTTCTGTTTTTCACTCCTTGCATAGAAATAAAATAGGACTCCAAGAGGGATCTTAGAGTCCTAGTGGTAAAGGTAAAGGTTCCCCTTGCACATATGTGCTAGTTGTTCCCGACTCTAGGGGGAGCTGCTCATCTCTGTTTCAAAGCCGAAGAGCCAGCACTGTCCGAAGATGTCTCCGTGGTCATGTGGCCGGCATGACTCAACGCCAAAGGTGCACGGAACGCTGTTCCCTTCCCACCAAAGGTGGCCCCTATTTTTCTACTTGCATTTTTTACCTGCTTTCGAACTGCTAGGTTGGCAGAAGCTGGGACAAGTCACGGGAGCGCACCCCGTTACGCGGCGCTAGGGATTCGAGCCGCTGAACTGCCGACCTTTCGATCGACAAGCTCAACATCTTAGCCACTGAGCCACCGCAACCCTTAGTCCTGGTGGACAATCCTTTAAATATGAGCCAGCAGTGTGCAGCAACAGCCAAAAAAAAAAAAAAAAAGCCAATGCAATCCTAGACTACGTTAACAGATGGATAAAATCAAGATCACATGAAGTTTTAACGCTGCTTTACAAAGCCTTAATAAGACCACACCCGGAATACTTCATCCAGTTCTGTTCAGCACAATTTAAAAAAGATGATGAGATTCTGGAATGAGTCCAGAGAAGAACCACAAGAATGATTAGGGGGGCTGGAGGCTAAAACATACAAAGAATGGCTACAGGAATTGGGTATGTCTAGTCACGTGACGACGAACCTATGTCACGCGTGCCGGAAGTGGCATGCAGAGCCACCTCTCCGGGCACACCAGCCGTCGCCCGTTGCTCTTCCGGGTTCTGGCATGCATTGTCTTTATGCATGCAGGAGTGCCGGGAAGCTGAGCTTCCAGTTTCCAGCATGCGCATGTGCTTTGGCCAGCTGGTCTTCACCCATGCATGTGCACCAAAAACCGGAAGTCCAGGTTACCAGCACGCATGCACACACCAGAAACTGGAAGCTCAGCTTCCTGGTGTGCGCATGTGTGCGGGGAACTGCTCTTCCGGTTTTCGGTGTTTCCGTGTATGCACGCCAGGGAGCTGCTCTTCTGGTTTCCAGTGCTCCCGCGCGCCCCCATTTCGGCACTCAGTCTTGAAAAGGTTCGCCAATACTGGTCTAGTCTAATGAAAAGAAGGACTAGGGGAGACATGATAGCAGTCTTCCAATACTTGAGGGGCTCCGACAAAGACGTGGGGTTCAAGCTATTTTCCAAAGCACCTGAAGACAGAACACGAAACAACGGATGGACACTAACCAAGGAGAGAAGCAACCTAGAACTAAGGAGAAATTTGGTGAGAACATTCAACCCATGGAATAGCTCGTCTCCAGAAGTTGTCGGTGCTCCAACACTTTTTAAGAAGAGATTGGAGAGACATTTGTTCAGAATGATATATATATATATTAATTTATTATTTTATTATTTCAATTTGTATACCGCCCTACTCCCGAAGGACTCAGGGCGGTGAACAGCCATAGAATAAAACATATGAGTACAAAAGTTAAAATAAAATAAAACGAATTAAATAATTTGGCTGAAAATTTAAAACCCCAATAATTTAAGACCAAATTTAAAATTTCCATTTAAAAAGGGGAGAAACTTAGGTCAGGCCAGCTTGATGAAATAAGAACGTCTTGAGCGCGTGACGGAAAGTACGCAGATCCGGGATCCTCCGTATCTCCGGGGGGAGCTCGTTCCAGAGAGCAGGTGCCCCCACAGAGAAGGCTCTCCCCCTGGGGGCTACCAGTCGACATTGTTTGGCCGACGACACCCGGAGGAGCCCCTCTCTATGGGAGCATACTGGTCAGTGGGAGGCTATTGGTGGTAGCAGGCGATCCCGCAAATAACCAGGCCCTAAGCCATGGAGCGCTCTAAAGGTGATAACCAAGACCTTGAAGTGCACTCGGAAGACCACCGGGAGCCAGTGCAGCTCACGCAGGAGAGGTGTTACATGGGAGCGCCACGTCGCTCCCATTACCACCCGCGCGGCTGCACTCTGCACCAGTTGGAGCCTCCGAGTGCTCCTCAAGGGGAGCCCCATGTAGAGAGCATTACAATAGTCCAGACGGGAGGTGACGAGGACATGAGTGAATCAGAGTAGCAGGAGGTTGGATTAGAAGACCTCCAAGGTCCCTTCCAACTCCATTATTCTATGTTCTACGATTAATCCTTTGGATTACAATCTAATAATAGTCTGTTGCTGACATTGAAGCCCAAAGGTGCTTTTTCAAGAGGCAACTGGACTTCCCTGTTTTTTTTTTCTTTTGAAGATGTTTCTCTTCTCATCCAAGAAGCTTCTTCAGCTCTGTCAGGATAGTGGAGAATGAAAGAACCTGTCAGAGCTGAAGAAGCTTCTTGGATGAGAAGCAAAACGTCTTCATAAGAAAGTGTCTAGTTGCCTCCTGAAAAAGCATCTTTGGGGCAACCATGACCTGGATGACTGAGAATCTCTACAGACTTACACAGAAGCATTTCCCCTCCCTCCACTCTTTTGTACAGACAAAGGGTCTGGCGCAATGAATTGAACATTTTCCATTCCTACACATTATTTTTCTGTGATTTGCCCCATACTGCTTCCCCTCTGTCTTCCTTGCTTCGGTGAGTTGCAACTATCTGCTCACAAAGTCCTTTGCTATATCATATCCGTTCTCTGCGGTGCACCACATGAATTATATGGGCTAATACTTATTGAAAGTAATATTTTTGACCGGTGATTTATTGGGTTGAGCCACATGCCTTGGATATATTCCGCTCGGATGATCAATGGTCAATAAGAAAGGCATGAAGTGTGGAGACAATGACCTCTAAGGTGGATTAGTTTAGGAGAAGGAAGGAAGGAAGGAAGGAAGGAAGGAAGGAAGGAAGGAAGGAAGGAAGGAAGGAGGCAAAGATGAAAGGAAAGAAGAAGGCAAAGAAGGAAGGAAGAAGACAAAGAAGGAAGAAAAGAAGGAAGGAAGGAGGCAAAGATGGAAGGAAAGAAGGAAGAGGGTATGAAGGAAGGAGGAAAAGAAGGAAGGAAGAAGACAAAGAAGGAAGAAAAGAAGGAAGGAGGAAGGAGGCAAAGATGGAAGGAAAGAAGGAAGGACGGAGGCAAAGAAGGAAGGAAAGAAGGAGGGAAGGAAGGAAGAATGGATGGATGGATGGAAGGAAGGAAAGAAGGAGGCAAAGAAGGAAGAAAGAAGACAGAATTAAGAAAAGAAGGAAGAAGGAAGGAAGGAGACAAAGATGGAAGGAAAGAAGGAAGAAGGAAGGAAGGAGGCAAAGATGGAAGGAAAGAAGGAAGGACGGAGGCAAAGAAGGAAGGAAAGAAGGAGGGAAGGAAGGAAGAATGGATGGATGGATGGAAGGAAGGAAAGAAGGAGGCAAAGAAGTAAGGAAGGAGACAAAGATGGAAGGAAAGGAGGAAGAAGGAAGGAAGGAAGGAGGCAGAGAAGGAAGAAAGAAGACAGAATTAAGAAAAGAAGGAAGAAGGAAGGAAGGAGACAAAGATGGAAGGAAAGGAGGAAGAAGGAAGGAAGGAAGGAGGCAGAGAAGGAAGAAAGAAGACAGAATTAAGAAAAGAAGGAAGAAGGAAGGAAGGAGACAAAGATGGAAGGAAAGAAGGAAGAAGGAAGGAAGGAGGCAAAGAAGGAAGGAAGAATGGATGGAAGGAAGGAAGGAAGGAGGCAAAGAAGGAAGGAAGAAGACAAAGAAGGAAGAAAAGAAGGAAGGAAGGAGACAAAGATGGAAGGAAAGAAGGAAGGAAGGAGGCAAAGAAGGAAGGAAGAAGACAAAGATGGAAGGAAAGAAGGAAGGACGGAGGCAAAGAAGGAAGGAAAGAAGGAGGGAAGGAAGGAAGGAAGGAGGCAAAGAAGGAAGGAAGAAGACAAAGAAGGAAGAAAAGAAGGAAGGAAGGAGGCAAAGATGGAAGGAAAGAAGGAAGAGGGTATGAAGGAAGGAGGCAAAGAAGGAAGGAAGAAGACAAAGAAGGAAGAAAAGAAGGAAGAAGGAAGGAGGCAAAGATGGAAGGAAAGAAGGAAGAAGGAAGGAAGGAGGCAAAGAAGGAAGGAAGAATGGATGGAAGGAAGGAAGGAAGGAGGCAAAGAAGGAAGGAAGAAGACAAAGAAGGAAGAAAAGAAGGAAGGAAGGAGACAAAGATGGAAGGAAAGAAGGAAGAGGGTATGAAGGAAGGAGGCAAAGAAGGAAGGAAGAAGACAAAGAAGGAAGAAAAGAAGGAAGAAGGAAGGAGGCAAAGATGGAAGGAAAGAAGGAAGGACGGAGGCAAAGAAGGAAGGAAAGAAGGAGGGAAGGAAGGAAGAATGGATGGATGGATGGAAGGAAGGAAAGAAGGAGGCAAAGAAGTAAGGAAGGAGACAAAGATGGAAGGAAAGGAGGAAGAAGGAAGGAAGGAAGGAGGCAGAGAAGGAAGAAAGAAGACAGAATTACGAAAAGAAGGAAGAAGGAAGGAAGGAGACAAAGATGGAAGGAAAGAAGGAAGAAGGAAGGAAGGAGGCAAAGAAGGAAGGAAGAATGGATGGAAGGAAGGAAGGAGGCAAAGAAGGAAGGAAGAAGACAAAGAAGGAAGAAAAGAAGGAAGGAAGGAGACAAAGATGGAAGGAAAGAAGGAAGATGGAAGGAAGGAGGCAAAGAAGGATGGAAGAATGAATGGAAGGAAGGAAGGAGGCAAAGAAGGAAGGAAGAAGACAAAGAAGGAAGAAAAGAAGGAAGAAGGAAGGAAGGAGACAAAGAAGGAAGGAAGGAGGCAAAGAAGAAAGGAAGGAAGGAGGGATGGAAGGAAGGAAAGAAGGAAAGAAGGAAGGAACCAAATTCCAAATTAAATTTAGACAACCAAGAAAAAGTAGTTAGGAAGAAATTGTAGTCACCAGTCATCTCCCTCCATTCTCCTGTGGTTGCAATTTTTCTAGCTATCAGGGTATCCTGAAGGATCCACAGTTAAACCTTTGAGGATATGAAGTTTGAAAAGAAGAAATAATTGGTGGGAAGTTTAAACATCACTTTTTTTCCCCTTCCACATTTCAGCCCCAGGTTCTCCTCTCCTCTCCTCTCCTCTCCTCTCATTTCTTTTTGTTTTTAAAATCAGTTCAGGAACTTTTTGCACACGGTTAGCCCTACTGTGAGAAAGAATGCAATGGTGCATAAATTCCTGGGACACAACAAAAAACAAGAGAATGCCTGGAAAACTGTTTTTACACATGCCACAACAGCAATCAAGTGCCACACTTTCTCCAAGCGGCAATGTCGTTAATGAAGCAGAGGATATTCTAGTGGAAACACGAATATGTCTGTGAATCTATGCACACTCTTTCACTCCCACCAATGTGCCAGCAATAGTTTTGTCAGAAGACACTTGCTGCTTCATGCTGGCTTTCCACTGTTTTCCATAATTCTGACAGGATAGCAGCTTCTCTAGGAGTCTCTGGAGGCTGGGGACAGCAAAAAAGTCACTTCCTGTCCAACCGGGAGTTGGGAATTAGGCCGTTTCAGGCCTCCAGAGGGCCTCTGAGGGTGTGGGGAAGGCTGTTTTCGCCCTCCCCAGATGCATAGAGAGGATCTGGAGCCAGGTGAGAAAGAAAAACGGGCCTTCCCCACCCCCTCAGGCCCTCTGGAGGCAGGAAACAGCCTGTTTCCCTACTTCTGGTGGGCTCAGAAGGTGAAAAAATCAGCTAGCCAGCCCACGTATGCACGCCAGAGCTGAGCTGGCATGCCCACTGATATAGCTATGTGTGCCACATGTGGCACACGTGCCATAGGTTCACCATCACAGGCATAGGGTCTCCTGCTTGAGCAGGGGGTTGGACTAGAAGACCTCCAAGGTCCTTTCCAAGTCTGTTATTCTAATTTTTTCGGAACAGTTGCTGGTTCGTTATACATACTTCAGGTTGGAGTTATCTGGGCTCAGGGTGAAACAAGTAGAGATCATGGTGTGTTTTTTGGAGACGTTTCATCTCCCGATTCGAGCACGGCTTCCTCAGTACAAGGGTTTGAAAGTAAGTTTTGCCTTGCGGGATTCATATAGTCCATGTGATATTGGAATTTGGGGTGTGGCGGTGGCGATGGGTGAGTTGGTAAGAGAGGAGGTGTCTTCTCGGGTTGTGAAGCCAAGAATCACTGATTGATTAAAAGTTGGGAATGTTATCCTATACAGTGGTGGGTTGCTACTGGTTCGCACCAGATCGGGTGAACCAGTAGTGGAGGTGGCAGGAGGTTCCGCTCACCCGCCCAGATGCTTCTGCGTGCCCACGAGTGAACCGATAGCGATGGGTTTTTTGAAACCCACCCCGATCCTATAGAAAACTAGCTTTGATTGATTCAATGATTGATTCTTTCATTGATGAGTGGTAGCTGTGTCTCTGTTCTATTCTATTCTATTCTATTCTATTCTATTCTATTCTATTCTATTCTATTCTATTCTATTCTATTCTATTCCATTCCATTCCATTCCATTCCATTCCATTTCATTCCATATTTTCTATTCCATTCCATTCCATTCCATATTTTCTATTCTATTCTATTCTATTCTATTCTATTCTATTCTATTCTATTCTATTCTATTCTATTCTATTCTATTCCATTCCATTTCATTCCATATTTTCTATTCTATTCTATTCTATTCCATTCCATTCCATATTTTCTATTCTGTTCTGTTCTGTTCTGTTCTGTTCTGTTCTGTTCTGTTCTGTTCTGTTCTGTTCCATTCCATTCCATTCCATTCCATTCCATTCCATTCCATTCCATTCCATTCCATTCCATTCCATTCCACTCCACTCCATTCCATTCCATATTTTCTGTTCTGTTCTGTTCTGTTCTACTCCACTCCACTCCTTCCATTTCTCTCCCCCTTTCCTTTCCTTTCCTTCTTCCTTCCTTCCCTTTCCCATCTATTTACTTCCTTCCCTTCCAGGGGTGGGTTCTACTTACCTTTACTACTGGTTTGCAAGGGGCTTGGGCTGCGCGCAAGCACAGATGATGTTTTGATGATGTCATGGTCAGTGGGCAGAGCCTCCCGTCGGCTTTACTACCAGTTCTATAGAACCAGTGCAAACCGGAGGCAACCCACCACTTCCCTTCCCTTCCCTTTCCCTTCAAATTCCCCTTCCCTTCCCTTCCCTTCCCTTCCCTTCCCTTCCCTTCCCTTCCCTTCCACTCCATATTGTCTGCAAGGAAAATTGTCAACAGCAGAAAAATAAATCTATTTGGCATTCTAGAGGGGATTCATCTAACCTTTGATTTCGTTGTCCCTTTTAAAACATAAAATCTTTGGATGACATGAACTGTCCATGTTCCTTCCCAAACTATTCCAAGTCTAACACTGCATGATAAAAGCGATCATGCCATGCTTCTCTTGAAACTAACAATTACTTCCTAAACGTATATAGTGGGAATTTGTAAAATAGGTTTAATGCCACGAAAGAGGTTATCTTAACCCCAGAGTTGCATTAGCAACTCTCACCCCTTGCTCCTTTTCACTTGTTCCCTTTTCGCAAATTTTACTTTTGCTCCACTTATCAGGAGAAGCTTTCTGACGGCCTAAATTGTGCTGCCAATGACACTTAAGTTACATTTTTGGACGGAGAAGAAAAGGCAAGCATTTTCAAGATTTACATTGACGGGGGGGAAAAAAAGCGTTATTTTGCAAAGGAGCTTCAGAGATTGCAGGATTAGTTTAAAAGATCCCTATGACTAACTTAAAGGCACTTTTGAAGACTGTGTTATATTGCCATGTAAGTCAGGGGCAATGGTGAAATCTGAACCGGTTTGCTACCAGTTCGCTGGCCGCGGATTTGCGCTGTGCACCAAACATGCGCTGTGTGAGCATGTGCAGTGCACACCAAACACACGCTTCACATTTACAAAGCTACCAGTTCGGTCGAACCGGTAGTTTAAAAAAGCTACGATCTGAAAATCAGCTATGCTGCACGGTTTAGCTTCGCTAGAAAGCAGGATTTCTTGTTTTCTAGCAAAGCTAAACCACGCGGCACAGCTGATCTTCCCCTTCGCTGTTCTACTTACCTTCCCAAGCCTTCTTTTGGTGCGTGCTATGCAGACGCATGCACAGTATGCACCAAAAGGAGGCTTGGGAAGGTAAGTAGAACAGTGGAGTGGGGGATCAGCTGCGCTGCGTGGTTTAGCTTCGCTAGAAAGCAGGATTTCCTGCTTTCTAGCAAAACTAAACTGTCCGGCACAGCTGATCGTTGGATCATAGCATTTTTAACTACCGGTTTGACCAAACTGATATTTTTTTAAGCTATCAGTTCAACCGAACCGGTAGCTACTGGTTCGCCCGAACCGGTAGCATTTTTAACTACCAGTTCGAATGAACCGGTAGGTTTGTTTTTTTTTACTACCGGTTTGCCTGAACCGGTAGTTTTTATCACTACTGGTTTGCCCAAATTGGAGAGAACCGATAGCATTTCACCCCTGGTCAGGGGTCTCCAAATTTGATAACTTTAAGAGTTTTGGACTTCAACTCCCAGAATTCCACATGGGTGGCTGAGGAATTCTGGGACTTGAAGTCCACAAGTTTTAAAGTTGCCAAGTTTGGAGATCGCTGGTGTTAGGATATGAATGCTTTCCTGCCTATGGTTTGGGGGAAAAACATGGGGACAGATTTATTAGAAGATCCAACTTCTAGTAGCTTCTTACAACCGGTGCAAAATCTCCTCAAAGGTGCTCTTCCTTTTTCAGTAAACAAGTTTCCATAAGATGGGGCTACAAGAGTATTTTTTAAAAAAACTAACAAAATTACAAAGAAACACAGGAATGTGTGCAGAAATAAACAAGATGAAATGAGACCAAACACTTAGTAAAACAATACAGTCTTTTAAATTCACGTTAGAATGATAAATAGCCCATTTGCATAACACATATAATGAGGTAATAATTTCCCTTAAACCAAACTCAACTCCTAAGGATCTCAAAAAGTCCTCCATGCTGGTTTCTTAGGAAAAATACACAAGTGGTCTAACATTGCCTTTTCTAGGATGGATATTTTGCCCCCTGAGAGGGATTGCTCCAATTTGATGCTGCAACACTTCTAGTCCTCATGCAATAAAACATGGGTCTCCAACGTGCCCAACTTTACTATTTACGACTTCGAGACTTCAACTCCCAGAATTTGTCTATGAAGATTCTCAGTCATCCAGCTCATGGTCGTTCCAAAGGTGCTTTTTTCAAAACAATAACTAAACTTTGTTTTCCCTTGAAAACGTTTTGCTTCTCATCTAAGAAGCTCCTTCAGTTCAGAATTGAAGACACTTCTTGGATGAGAAGCAAAACGTCTTCAAGGAAAAACAAAGTTCCAGTTGCCTTTTTAAAAAAGCACCTTCCAAATTCTGGGAGTTGAAGTCCACAAGTCTTAATGTTGCTAAGATTGGACTCAGGACTCACCGCCTGAGGTGGTGGTGAGTCCTAGTGGACTCAGGACTCACCGCCCTGAGTCCACTAGGAGAAGGGCAGGATATAAATTGAACAAATAAATAAATAAGATTGGAGACTTGGCAACCTGAGGACTTCAATTCCGATTCTAGGAACGGAAGTCCACAAGTTTTAGAGTGGTCATGGTTGGAGATCCTTGTACTAGAAGGCAACTGATAGTGATATTCCTTCATGAAAGGTCTACATGGCATGAGATTGGGGTATAGGCAAGACCACTTGACCTCCAGTGATATCTTCCCATCCCACATGATCTAATAGGGGGGGGGTATTCTTTGAGGACCTTCCTTAAAGAACACTAGTGAGGTGGCCCAGAAGACCTCTTCTGTGGAACCTCCTGTTCTCTGGAGAGATCTTCTTCCTGAGATATGTCTGACCTTGCTTCAGAAAAGCAGATTTTTTTTTACCTCAGATTTTTACGGACACATGACTGGAGTTTCATTCACAGACAACTGCCTGGAGCCACAGCACAAGAGTTGGGTGACCATATCAAATAAATGATAAATAATATGAGATGGCAAGAGTACAAAAATAGTTAACTTTTTTTAACAGAAAACACTCTTGAAAAGAGCGTTACGAGTAACATCCTCTACATCAGGGGTCTCAAATTCAATTTCATTGAGGGCCGCATGAGGGCTATGGTTGACTTCGAGGAACATGGAGCAGGGGTGCTATTTAGCAGGTTCTGGAGAACCGGTAATGGAAATTTTGAGTAGTTCGGAGAACTGGCAAATACCACGTCTGGCTGGCCCCAGAGTGGGGTGGGAATGGAAATTTTGCAACATCCTTCTCCAAGGAGTGAGGAGGGAATGGATATTTTGCAGTATCCTTCCCCTGCCATGCCCACCAAGCCACGCCCACCAAGCCATGCCCACAGAACTTGTAGTAAAAAAATTTGAATTCCACCACTGGCGTGGAGGGAGGCATGGCTGACTGGGTGGGTGTGGCCAACTGGGTGGGTGTGGCCAGCTTGACGCCACTCCCCAAACTGCTTGGGTTTCCTTTTCACATTGGGTAGACTGGGCCGAAGCCATGCTGGCCCAATCTTTCCTCTTCGCATTGGGTAGACCAGGACAGCCCCGTGGGCCGGATCTAACCACATGGACCTTGCGCCTGACACCCCTGTTCTACATACAACCATTTGTTTAAGTGACCATTTGAAGTTACCAATGAAAAAAGTGATCTATAAGTATATTTAACACTTATGACCATTGCAGCACCCCATGGTCACATGATCAAAATTCAGATGCTTGGCAACTGACTCACATTTATGACAGTTACGGTGTCCCCAGGGTCATGTGACCCCCTTTGATGATCTTCTGACAAGCAAAGTCAATGGGGAAGCCAGATTCACTTAACAACCATGTTACTAACTTAATGCAGTGATTCACTTAACAACCATCCTCTTTGAACAACCCCATAATCCCTTACGGGGTGGAGTCTGGGCAACTGAATGGAGCTGAGTGTTTACTGGCTGGATGCCTTTCCTGTCACCAATGTGGAGTTTTTTTTTTCCAGCAGATACATTCTCAGTGTGCCCAGAGAGAGAAGTATCTGCCTCTACCTAGGATCGAACTCACAGCCTTCTGATTGGGAGGCGAGAGCTCCACCTCTAGGCCACCGCACCACTCAGTGATTCACTTAACAACTGTGGCAAGAAAAATGGGTCAAAACTCACTGAACAACCGTCTTGCTTAGCAATGGAAATTTGAGGCGCCATTGTGGTCGTAAGTCGAG
>JAKOOJ010000007.1:122500-547500 GCA_022577455.1 Arizona elegans | reverse complement strand
TTGTGATTGCCGTGAAATCGGACTTCTCCAGGGCTTTGTTTCAGCTGCACATTATGCAAATGGTTGCCGACTTACGACAACCGTTCCTTTCTTAGCTTCGGCCTCCTGCGGCTGCCTTTATGAAAACACTTTCCTGAGTCATTTGAAGTTCAGAACTTCGGTTCGATGACTTCCCGGCATTCGTACGACCAAGAAGCAGGCCCTCCGTTGGGTAGATTTCGTTCCTCTGATTGGAATGGTTCATCCCATCCTCTGCCAAACTCAACTCCCTCTTGATGGCTTTCCTTTTCCACAGTGTCATCAGGAAAGGAAGCAGTAGTGGGTTCCAACTGGTGTTACCACCATTTCTCTTTGCACGCGATTGCGTGAACTTGTGCTCCATGCAAGCACATTATTCATTTATTATTAAAATTTATATGCCGCCCTTCTCCTGAAGGACTCGGGGCAGCTCACATAAATAAAACAACAACAACAACACCTAAAACCAATATAAAAATGAAAATCCCCAAAATTAAAACCTTGTAGTTGATCAGGGAGTTTGCTGGAACAGCCATGTCTTCAGGCCAGCGCGGAAAGTGAGGAGATCGGTAACCCATTCCAAACGGTCGGTGCGGCCACAGAGAACGCCCTCATCCTCGGGGTCGCCAGCCGACATTGTCTGGCCGACGGCACCCGGAGGAGGGCAGCTCTATGTGAACGCACTGGGCAGTGGGAGGCCGGTAGGAGGTGGTCCTGCAAGTATCCCGGGCCCATGCATTAGATTTCTGCCCAGCTGAGGCGCTCAATCCACTCTGCCACCCAGCTGGGCTAAAAAATGACAAATAAAGGTAGGTATAACGCGGGTGTGTGTAGGAGGGTCAAGCTCACAGTCATAGAGAACCGGTTCGCTGACATCACATCATCACCACTACTGGCTCACCCGAACCGGGCTGAACCAGGAGCAACCCACCACTGAAAGGAAGCCTTTGCAGCAAAAGATGCATCTGGTCTTCGTTTGAAAAGTGACTCATTGGGTTCCTATGGGCAACGATTCGAGAACGGTTTGCAAATTGGGGTTGAGTCGGAAGCACCACAATGTCCCTCCCCTGTGGTGTCACTCTAGAGGCCAGAAATGGGCCTGTTTCCGGCCTTCCCAAGCCTCAGCACACACATTGCACTTGCCTGCATCCAAAACGGGCCACGTGGGGACTCCTGGGAGTGGCGGGGTGGGCGGGGACCAGCCAGGAGTGGGATTTGGGGGTTCTCCAAACTGCACAGAATTTTAGCTAGAGGTTCTCCCGAACCCCTGTGAACCCCCAGCAGCCCCACCCCTGTGTCAAATGTTGTACAGAATTCAGTGACGTCCACTAAAAACGATCTATAAAATTGAAACCCCTCCATTACCATAAAGGGGCATTCTTTCCCTCGATATAATTTGACTTTCGACAAGGATTTCTTGGGCTAAAGCGTGGCCCTATAAACAGAAGCTAATTTAGAGATTACCTCAGAAAGTTTTTTTCCCCCAAGTGTCTGCCTGAAGCTCCTCCTCAGACCCAGGCCAATTTGTCATGGAGCTATCATAAATAGGAAAGAAAGAACCGAGGAGTGAGGTGAATACCCTAAAGTGTTTCCATTTAAAGTCGCCAAGCTTCACGACGTCTTGGCTGAACTAAGAGTTTAACACCCTCCTGCGCCTGCTTCTTGCAAACGAAGATCGATAAAGGGAGGCCTACTTCCTTTTTCCAGATGAGCTTGTCTGCATTATTGATCTTCTACTTGAAGGATCCCCGTTAAGCTTCCCAGGAACTACAAAGCAGACCGTTTCCAAAACGCCACAATAAAAGTAACCTCTTTTCAACCGTGAATCACATAGCATGGGGCAGCCGAACGGTTTGGCAAAGACTGTGTGCCTTACGCTCTGAAGATTTTCATGAGGCAGCAGAATGGAGGTCCAAAAGAAGACCCCAAAATAGATGGAGGAACGGAAATATGGACATAGCAGATTCTCACAGGTTCAGAGATAGGGCAACCTTTAGTTTTGGAACAAACTTTCTGCTCTTAGGGGATAGAGAAAGTTTCAAGCAATAAACGACACCGAGAATCTGATTTTCTTTCAGCTTCCAAACTGAGAACAGAATAAAATAGAACAGAACAGAACAGAACAGAACAGAACAGGGAATGGAATGAAAATAGAAAAAATAAAGAATGGATTGGACTGGACTGGAACAGAACAGAACAGGGAATGGAATGGAATGAAGAATATAGAATAGAATAAGAGTAAGAGTAAGAGTAAGAGTAAGAGTAAGAGTAGAGTAGAGTAGAGTAGAATAGGGAATGGAACGGAACGGAACGGAACGGAATAGAACAGAACAGAACAGGGAATGGAATGGAATGGAATGGAATGGAGTGGAGTGGAATGGAATGGAGAATAGAGTAGAGTAGAGTAGAGTAGAGTAGAGTAGAGTAGAATAGAATAGAATAGAATAGAATAGAATAGAATAGAATAGAATAGAATAAGAGCAGAGCAGAGCAGAGCAGAACAGAACAGAACAGAACAGAACAGAACAGAACATGGGATGAATGGAGAATTCTTTATTGACCAAATGCGATTGGACACACAAGATATTTGTCTCCGCTGCATAAGCTCTCAGTGTCCAGACATAACAACAAAGTGATAAGTCATCGTTCATAAACTTGTCAAAATTTCCAGCTTTCAATTCCCAAACATTAGGGGTGCTGAAACGTTGTGACCTGCCTCGGGGAACTGTAAAGCATTTTAGTTACTTTAATATAATTTAGATGTGCTTGGTAAATAACTTCCATAAATATAGTAACTTTTTCTGTTTGTTCCATTAAATCATAGTTATTTATGTTAGATCACAGTTAATTTAGCCCTAGTAAATGAAAAGCCTAAAGGGGGAAAGAAAAGCGAACTAAGAAACAACAAGGAAAGGAAAACAGTAGGAAGTCCCCGAGGAATCATGATATATAATGTAAGAGATAAATGAATCCAGACATCTGAAATAAATCACCTCACGTGCATCTTGTTTCTCATTTTCAAAATGGGAAGACGCCCTCTGAAAGCTTGTAAAGAAGGAATTTTTCTTCCCTTTCCTGTCTCCAGCAGTAGCAGTTATTATAATGCATTTGATTTTTTTTTATTATTATGACATTGTGCCCAGTTCAACAAACCTTAAACAGGTAATCCTCAATTTACGACGCTTCATTTAGTCACCATTCAAAGTTACCACGGCCCTGAAAAAAGTGACTTATGGCCACTTTTCACACGTACAACTTTTGTGGCACCCCCACGATCATACGATAAAATTTCAGATGCTTGGCAACTGGTTCCTATTTATGACCATTGCTGTGTCACAAGAGTCACACGATTCCCTTTTGCACCCTTCTGATCTGCAAAATCAAGGGGGAAGCCAGACTCGCTTAACAACGGTGCTGTTCGCTTATCAACTGAAGTGATTCGCTTAACCGCTGCAGCAAGAAAAGTTGTAACATGGGGTGAAATTCACTTAATAAGTTTCTCACTCAACAACCAAAACTTTTGGCTCAATTGTGGCCGTAAGTCACTTATTTTCCCTACCGGTACACAAATGTCAGTCCGCACATGCGCCTGGCCTCAAAAACATCCATAAATGGGATGGCAAAGAGCCGAGGCGGGTGGGTGGGCCCACACCCATGATTTCCACTACCGGTTCGGGCAAACCGGTCTGAACCGGCTGAATACCACTTCTGTCGTAAATTGAAGTTACCTAGTTACTCTTTTTTAATATGATGGATTCGGAGAATTTGTCCTAAAGTCGAGACTTTGCAGAGCAAGTAATAAATATGTAAATCAATACATTTGATAGATCCCTTTGGTATAGCAGACCAACCCTTTCTCAACACGGATGGTCTCTGGTTGAATTTCAAATAAATCTGAGTGGATCATTCCGGATTACAAGTCGTAGGAGTTAGAATGCATCGCACCCAAAATGCAACAGATTAAGGACAGCTGTTTAGCGACTCTCTACTTAAAAGTAAAGGTAAAGGTTCCCCTCGCACATATGTGCTAGTCGTTCCTGACTCTAGGGGGCAGTGTTCATCTCCATTTCAAAGCTGAAGAGCCAGCGCTGTCCGGTGATGTTTCCGTGGTCATGTGGCCGGCATGACTAAAAGGCAAAGGTGCACGAAACATTGTTCCCTTCCCACCAAAGGTGGTCCCTATTTTTCTACTTGCATTTTTTACGTGCTTTCGAACTGCTAGGTTGGCAGAAGGTGGGACAAGTCACGGGAGCTCACCCCGTTACGCGGCATTAGGGATTCGAACCGCCGAACTGCCGACCTTTCGATCGACAACCTCAGCGTCTTAGACACTGAGCCACCGCATCCCTTTTCTGCAAGGAATAGTTTCCTTGCAAAAAATTAGCAAAATTTTATCCAAAGCAAAAAAAAAAAAAAAGGGAGGAGGGAAGAATTAAGATAAAACTTGGATGAGACTCCTGCTTTTTTTTGCTTCTGCTTTAACAGAAGAGCACCTGTGACGTTATCCAAAATCACCGTGCTAAGAACCCTTCTTTCATCAGTTAGCATGGTGATTTTGGATAACGTTTATTTTTATGGCTTTTCTTCTTTTTATGGTGCTGAGAGAGTGTTAATGGATAATACCATGCCGCTAAGTGGTTCGCTCGAACATCAGATGCATGCAAATGGGTTTATGTAAGAGGGTTGTTTTGTTGTTGTTCAAAGCGGAACAACAATGGAGGAACATTGGCAGCCCACAATAGGGTTTGGGCGGCTGGTTGGCGGAAAGTGAAAACGTCCATTCAAAGCCCTTAATTTCCGTAGCGCAAATACACACATTTCCTGATTTCCTCCAGCAGAAAGTTTTGTAGGCCACCTCAACGCTACTTCTCTGCAGCCTTTTCGTAAGGACTGTAGAGAGGGAGAGAAAAAAAAACAAACCTTGAATTTATTCATCAGCTTTTCGTAGAACTGTTCCAACTAGCCAGGGAGAAACTGGCAAAGATTCAGAATAACAAAATAACAGAGTTGGAAGGGACCTTGGAGGTCTTCTAGTCCAACCCCCTGCTTAGGCAGGAAACCCTACATCACTTCAGACAAATGGTTATCTAATCTCTTCTTAAAAACTTCCAGTGATGGAGCATTTACAACTTCTGGAGGCAGGTTGTTCCACTGGTTAATTGTTCTCACTGTTAGGAAATCCCTCCTTAGTTCTAGATTGCTTCTCTGCATAATTAATTTCCATCCATTGCTTCTTGTCCTGCCCTCAAGTGCTTTGGAAAAATAAGCTGACAAAGTAATTCATACTAGGAAAAGAGTCATGTAGTTGGAAGGGAGCAATAGCAATAGCACTTAGACTTATATACTGCTTATATATCGAGGGAGAGAGCAAGGGAGAGGGAGAGAAAGGAAGGAAAATATTGCAATACCAATACCACTTATATAACGCTTCACAGTGCTTTGCAGCCCTCTCTAAGCAATTTACAGAGCCAGCATATTGCCCCCAACAATCTGGGTCCTCATTTTATTTATTTATTTATTTATTTATTTATTTATTTATTTATTTATTTATTTATTTATTTATTTATTTATTTATTATTTATTTATTTATTTATTTAAATTTTTATACCGCCCTTCTCCCGAGGGACTCAGGGCAGTGCACAGCCACAATAAAACAACATACCTTCATAAAATTTAAAAATAGTTTAAAACATATTAAACAATTTGGCCCTTATATTAAAAAACTAAAAAACTAAAACACCCATTAAAATTCGTTATTTTAAGCTAGCCCAGCCTGTTGAAACAGTAAGGTCTTAAGGGCACGGTGAAAGATTTTACCCACTTTGGAAGATTGGAAGGCTGAATCAACCTGAGATAGATGATAGATGATAGATAGATACATAGATGATAGATAGATAGTTAGATAGATAGATAGATAGATAGATAGATAGATAGATAGATAGATAGATAGCAATAGCAATAGCACTTAGACTTATATACCCCTTTCCAGCCCTCTCTAAGCAGTTTACAGAATCAGCCTCTTGCCCCCAACAGTCTGGGTCCTCATTTTACTCAGCTCGGAAGGATGGAAGGCTGAGTCCACCTTGAGCCTGGTGAGATTCGAACTGCCAAATTGCAGTCAGCCAGCAGTCAGCCGAAGTAGCCTGCAGTACTGCACTCTAACCTCTGCACCATCGAGGCCATGTAAATGCCATCTAAACTAACTTTCTCAGCTATCCGGGAAAACCAATTAAGTCCCCTGTGAGATTTGGCTCTTCTTAAACCCTTCCAGAATCAAAGAGCCCACAAAATCCACAGGTAGAGGTTTTGCTGTTTCCATATATTTAAATTAATTCTAGGTAGCTGTAATTTTTACCGGTAGCCCTTGACTTGCAACCATTTCTTTACTGACCGCAAATGGCACTGAAAAAAGTGACCTCGGACAATTTTTCACACTTACGACTGTTGCAGCTTCCCTGTGATCACGTGATCAAAATGGATGTTTGACAGCTGGCATGTGTTGTGGTCCGCCAGCAGCCTGCGGAGCTGTCCGAAAACGTCTCCGTGGTCATGTGGCCAGCATGACTCAACGCCAAAGGCGCACATAATGCTGTTACCTTCCCACCAAAGGTGGTCCCTATTTTTCTACTTGCATTTTTTACGTGGTTTCGAACTGCTAGGTTGGCAGAAGCTGGGACAAGGAACGGGAGCTCACCCCGTTACGCGGCACTAGGGATTCGAACTGCCAAACTGCTGACCTTTCGATCGACAAGCTCAGCGTCTTAGCCATTGTTTCAGATTCAGATTGTTCAGCAGTGGAAAATAGTTCTCAACCATTTTCTTTTTGGCACCCGTTTATGTATCTCAACGCTCCTACATTGCCAACGAAAGATCTACATTGAGAGAAAGGGAAGATGGAAATATCACAGTTACTTGATTTCTTTTTTTTACGATAAGAAAAATGTCACTGGATTGTACAAAGGCACGTAGAGCCAAGGGTCCATTTTTCCATCGTGACAAAGTCAACGTCCAGAAGAAAGACGGGAAGGGAATGGAGTTAAGCCATTGGAGAAGCTGACAGGACGCTAGTAGTGGATGGATGTGGGAATCGGGCAGCTTCGGGACTCCTTCCTGGATAGGGGTTGTGACCTTTCCGCTGGAGTTAATTCCTAGTCGGTATGTTCACTATCTCTTTTAATTTGAAAAGCCTGTCCTTTGCATTAAAACATGCCTTGGGATGTAAGACAATTGTCATGAAGCTTCTTGTAAAGAATTAAAAAAAAAAGAGAGAGAGAAAGAAATACAGAACGACTAGAAAGACTCAGCAATAGTTTGAACCTGCAAATAAAAAGAAGGGTGTAGTATCTAAGGCACGAGATAAGAAACTTAAGCTTAACCAAACTAAAAGCCACCAATCTCATATAGTAGAACAGAGTAGAATAGAGAATAGGGAGTAGAGAGTAGAGAATAAAGAATAAAGAATAGAGCAGAGCGGAAGGGAAGGGGAGAGGAGAGGAGAGGAGAGGAGAGGAGAGGAGAGGAGAGGAGAAGAGAAGAGAAGAGAAGAGAAGAGAAGAGAAGAGAAGAGAAGAGAAGAGACGAATAGAGTGGAGCAGAGCAGAAGGGAAGGGAAGGGAAAAGAAGTAGAGTAGAATAAAGAGTAGAGCAGAGCAGAAGAGAAGGAAAGGGAAGGGAAGGGAAGGGAAGAGAAGAGAAGACAGGAGAGGAGAGGAGAGGAGAGGAAAGGAGAGGAGCAGAAGGGAAGGGAAGGGAAAAGAAGTAAAGAATAGAGTAAAGAGTAGAGCAGAGTGGAAGAGAAGGAAAGGGAAGAGAAGAGAGGAGAGGAGAGGAGAGGAGCGGAAGGGAAGGGAAGGGAAGGGAAAAGAAGTAAAGAGTAGAGTAAAGAGTAGAGCAGAGTGGAAGAGAAGGAAAGGGAAGGGAAGGGAAGGGAAGGGAAGGGAAGGGAAGAGAAGAGAAGAGAAGAGAAGAGAAGAGAAGAGAAGAGAAGAGAAGAGAAGAGAAGAGAAGAGAAGAGAAGAGAAGAGAAGAGAAGAGAAGAGAAATAAGGCTGACAAGAACCCTTTACCATCTCAGATAAACAGCTGTCCAGTCTCTTCTTAAAAACCTTCAGTGATGGAGAAGGAAGGAAGGAAGGAAGGAAGGAAGGAAGGAAGGAAGGAAGGAAGGAAGGAAGGAAGGAAGGAAGGAAGGAAGGAAAACAGCATAACAGTATGGCAAAGTTGGAAGGGACCTTAGAGGTCTTCTAGTCCAACCCCCTGCTCAGGCAGGAAACCCTAGACAATTTCAGACAAATGACCATCCAATCTCTTCTTAAAAACCTCCAGGCATGGAGCGGCCCCAACTTCTGGAGGCAAGCCATTCCACCGTATATTGCCACAAACTGTAAACACGTATTAAAACCAAAAAGCGGATTCAGGTAGGAATCCGAAGCGAATTATACAAGCTGTGTATTATTTGGAACTGTGTCTGTGATTTTTTTTTGCCTGGCTTGGGCTGCGTTATCAAGAGCCTCGACTTTATCGTTTTAATAAAATCCTGCATGATTGCACAGCTATTCACAAGGATTTCTCTGTATTTCCGGGCTTTGAGAAGCAATATTTTTCCTAGAGGGAGGCTGAAGGGAGAAGTCCTTGGTAGAAGGACTCGTCTCAGCAAGACAGAGTTCAACATGGCTTATGGCAGCTTATTATTTTATGGTTCGTCACACACAGTCGGCCAGATGTTCAGACCGGCATTTGGCATTTTTTATCCACCTATCGAGTTCTTCTGTTAGGCCCAGGCAGATGTGGTGGTGTCAGAGAGCTCCCAAAGGTCCTTTTTTCAAGAGGCAGCTGGACTTTCTTGGTTTCCTTGGAAGACTTTTCACTTCTCATCCAAGAAGCTGATGATTTATCCCTGATAGCTTTTAGGTACACTGAGAGCTTCTGCACCGAAGACAAATTCCTTGTGTGTTCCTTCTAATCACACTTGGCCAATATTCTATTCTATTCTAAGATGAAGAAGCTTCTTGGATGAGAAGCGAAACATCCTCAAAGAAAAACCAAGAAAATCCAGTGGCCTCTTGAAAAAGCAACTTTGGGAAAACCATGACCTGGATGACTGAGAATCTCCATAGACTGTTTGAGATGGTATAGGGTTTCCTGCCTAAGCAGGGGGTTGGACTAGAAGACCTCCAAAGTCCTTTCCAACTATTCTGTTCTATTCTATTCTATTCTATTCTATTCTATTCTATTCTATTCTATTCTATTCTATTCTATTCTATTCTATTCTATTCTATTCTATTCTATTCCATTCCATTCCATTCCATTCCATTCCATTCCATTCCATATTTTCTATTCTGTTCTGTTCTGTTCTGTTCTGTTCTGTTCTGTTCTGTTCTATTCTATTCTATTATTTTACCCTACCCTACCCTATCCTATCCTACTCAATTCTTATTCCCTTCCCTTCCCTTCCCTTCCCTTCCCTTCCCTTCCCTTCCCTTCCATTCCTATTCCTATTCCTATTCCTATTCCTATTCCTATTCCTATTCCTATTCCTATTCCTATTCTTATTCTTAATTCTTAATTCTTAATTCTTATTCTTTATTCTTATTATTCCATTCTCCATTCTCCATTCCATTCCATCCTACATACTTCCCCCAACAATCTGGGTCCTCATTTTACCGACCTCGGAAGGACAGAAGGCTGAGCCAACCTTGACCCCCATCAAAATTAAACTCCAGGCTGTGGGCAGAGTCATCCTTGCCGTACTGCATTCTAACCACTGCATCACCACAGCATGGTAATAAAACGACGACTCGCAAAACAAGGACTGAGGAAGTTGTCAACTGATTTAGGTGGAAAACAACAGCCCAAAAACTCTTGATGTATAGGTCAGTGGGGAAAAAAAAATGTACAGCGATTTTCCCTTGATAACTAAGTAAGGCTTGTTGGCTGCATTCCCGACAGTCAAACTCACTGAATGTAATGGGACTCGTTTTTAAGTCGGATGGCACGATGGATGAGAAGAAAATATTTTAGTTATTTCTGAATGGCTGCGTGCATTGACAGCGGTCGATGGAATTTCACCAACCACTAGTAAGATTTGGCTTGAATGTTTTCCCGTCTTGCCAGATACGGCCTTATCTTGACATCTGCCAAGTCAGCAATGAAAGGAAGTAGAAGAGCATGATAAAATGCTTTGATTTGAGTCTGGACCAAGCATTAGCTTCAGCCAACAAGAAAACAATTCATTGTTTGGTTTGTTTGTTTTCTTTAATCAAGGCTCGGTCGTGAAAGATTTACAAGCATCTGGTTATATGTCATCTGGTTTTGTCTTTGTAAAGAACTGTGGCCAACAGACTGATCCATTTTTCGTGACATGGCCAATGACATTCTTATACTATTGTAGTCTGGTCTGCAATAAGATAAAGGATCCCCTCACACATACATGCTAGTCGTTCCCGACTCTAGGGGGCAGTGATCATCTCTGTTTCAAAGCCGAAGAGCCAGCATTGTCCGAAGACATCTCCGTGGTCATGTGGCCGGCGTGACTCAATGCCAAAGGCGCACGGAACGCTGTTCCCTTCCCACCAAAGGTGGTCCCTATTTTTCTACTTGCATTTTTTACGTGCTTTCGAACTGCTAGGTTGGCCGAAGCTGGGACAAGTAATGGGAGCTCACCCCCGTTACACGGCACTAGGGATTCAAACCGCTGAACTGCCGACCTTTCGATCGGAAAGCTCAGCGTCTAAGCCACTGAGCCACCACGTCAAGAGCCTTACCAACAGGAAACACTCAAGAACCAATCTGAATTCGATCAAGAACGTTGCATCATTACAAAGAGATGGGCCTGTTTAGTATTTTGGAATTCTAAAAGCTAAGCTGGGAAGTTGGAAGAACATTTCCGAAGAAGGAAGTAGCAAAGAACTTTGAATGGTGGCCAGGAAATCCGCACAAAAGGGATGGTGAGAGATGGTGCTTAGAGAGGAAGAGGGTGGTGTGGGGGACCCTCTGCTAGAGAGAAGTTCGCTGAAGATGGACTCCAGCACGAGTCCAAAAGCTTGGAAGATGCAACCTCTGGTCCAGAGCTGGGCTTCACATACGGTTGCTACCAGTTTGCCCAGCACCGGAAATGTGAGTGTGCACGTACCATCCGCACATGCATGCGATGTCACAAAACACTTGCAATTCACTTGCGCGCACCATCCCTGCATGTATGCAACGTCAAACAACATGGCAATTCGCTCGCAGCATCAAAAACACAGTGATATAGGATGGGATTGCGTCTGGTTTCACCCGAACCGGTCTGAACCAGCTGAATCCCACCTCTGCTCTGGTCCCAGTGACCAACCCAGATTGGATCCAGAAATATTATCCTGGGACATGTATGTTCGCTCTTCATTCAGGTGGTCAGTGAATCTGTGGTTTCCCAAGAAGGAGGGAGCATATTCATAAGGGTGGGTGGAGAGAAGACACAATCCAGGCTAGAGCTGGATAGGAGACAGAAGAAGAAATTTAAGATAATAATTCGTCAGAGTATATCCATTGAGATAAGAGTGGTAAAAGTTTAGTCTGGCAAGATTCTGTCAATTGGATCTAAGCAGATGAAGAACGGAACTTCAGCTCGATTGTTATGTGTCCTTCTTGGGCATAGGATGTATTCATGTAGCCAGAAGGATGTGCCCACCGTCTTCAAGCCCCAAACAATTGTCACAACCAAAAATTCTGAGAATGGTATGTAAGTATACCTTGAAGTACCAGATTTAACAGATTAACAGAGTTGGAACGGACCTTGTAAGTCATCTTGTCGAACCCCCCACCCAACCAGGAGATCCTACATCATTTCTGACAGATGGCAGTCCAGTCTCTTCTTGAACGCTTCCAGTGATGAAGCTCCCACAATTTCTGAAGGCAGCTTCTCTTCTATCGGTTGATTGTTCTCCCTGTCAGAACATTTCTCCTTATTTCCAAGTTGAATCTCTCCTTGATCAGTTTCCATCCATCATTCCTTGTCTTGGCCTTTGGGTGCTTTGGAGAACAGGTTGACCCCCTCGTCTCTGTGACAGCCCCTCAAATATTGGAAGACTGCTATTATGTCTTCCCTGGTCCTTCTCTTCACTAGACTAGCCATGCCCAGTTCCTGCAACCGTTCATTGTATGTTTTAGATTCCAGTCCCCTAATCATCTTGGTTGCTCTTCTCCGGATTCTTTCTAGCATCTCAACATCTTTTTTAATAGTGTGGTGTCCAAAACTGGTTGCAGTATTTTAGGTGTGGTCTTACTAAGGCTTTATAAAGTGGTATTAGTACCTCACTTGAACTTGATTGTATCCTTCTGCTAATGCAGGGTTTCTGCTTGAGGAGGACAGTTGGATTAGAAGACTTACAAGGTCCCTTCCAACTTTGTTATCCTGTTAAATTTAGATTGTCTTCTGGGAATTGGTTATCACTCTAGACCTAGTCAATTGTATCACAACAAAAGAGAAAGAAACTATCCATTTCTTCAACTTGCCTATGTTTTTAGAGACGCTTTAGAATAATTAGAGTCAAAAACAGAAAACCATCAAAGGTATCACTCACAGTTACTAAACCTTTTAAATGCTGCACCTGCCATTACGCGTAAAATAACATTCAACTACTAATTGGAGAAAAAAAAAAGAAGAACTAAAACATCACCCTTATTGGCAAAGAATACCTTTGGGACAGAAATGGCTGAATAAATGCAAATGGCACATTTATTTATTTATAAAATGTACTCTACAGCTGCCTTCTCACTCACAATTCCTTCTGATTACAACCCATTGCTTTGTTGGAATTGTATTACATTCTGCAGAGTGGTGGGTTTCACACTTCGTTACCACCAGTTTGCCATGCATGCGCATGTTCCCTTTGCTCACGCCCCTCCTGCACATGTGCCTGGCCTTCCGCGCATGTGCTTTGCTTGCGCAAGTGCCTTCCGCACATGTGCCCGGCCTCAAAAACATGCCTAAATAGGATGGCATAGAGCCGGGGCAGGTGGGCAGGCCCACCCATGATTTCCACTACCAGTTCACGGGACCACCCATGATTTCCACTATCGATTCGTGGGCCCACCCACAATTTCCATTACTGGTTTGTGGGTCCACCCACAATTTCCACTACCAGTTCGTTCGCCCAGCCACAATTTCCACTACTGGTTCATGGGCCCACCCATGATTTCCACTACCGGTTCGTGGGCCCACCCACAATTTCCACTACCGGTTTGTGGGTCCACCCACGATTTCCACTACTGGTTCGCGGGCCCACCCACAATTTCCACTACCAGTTCGTGGGTCCACCCACGATTTCCACTACTGGTTGTGGGCCCAGCCACAATTTCCACTACTGGTTCATGGGCCCACCCATGATTTCCACTACCGGTTCGTGGGCCCAGCCACAATTTCCACTACTGGTTTGTGGGTCCACCCACGATTTCCACTACCGGTTCGCGGGCCCACCCACAATTTCCACTACCAGTTCGTGGGTCCTCCCACGATTTCCACTACCAGTTCGTGGGCCCACCCACAATTTCCACTACTGGTTCACGGGCCCACCCACAATTTCCACTACCGGTTCGCTTGAACCGGTCCAAACCAGTTGAATACCGCCTCTGATTCTGTAGTGGAGGAGGAGGAGGAGAGATAAAAGGGAAGGTGGAATATTGTAGATTTATCTATTTTAAGAGTTGGAAGGGAGAATTGTAGAATTTCTAGTCCTCCCCTCTTCCTAAGGAAGAGTCCATTTCTTCATCCTCCATGGATGTTGACATTTTTCACCCTGATGACCAGTCCAACATCCTCATGGTCACATGACCAAAATTCAGACACTTGGCAACTGGTTCTTATTTATGACCGTTGCTGCGTCCCAACATCACGCAATCCCCTTTTGTGACCTTCTGACAAAGGGGGAAAACCAGATTCACTTAGCAACCGGGTCATTGACATTATCAGCGGCAGGGATTCACTCAACAACCATGGCGAGAAAGGTTTAACCACCTTTCTGAGGTGAGGCAAATGAGGCAAAACTCACTTAACAAAGGTCTCACTGAACAACAGAAATGTGGGGCTCAATTGTGGTCGTACATCGAGGACTACCTGTAGTAAACATTATTTTCGTGAGCACAAAATTCAGAAGGCTCGGTGGCATTCTAAGACCTTCAAATCAGACCATCCATATTTCATCTGGGTGGAAATGAGAGAGAACACTGATTGTTCCAGGAAATCTTCAATAGTTCAGTTTACTTTATTGTCATTGCACCTCGTACCACAAAATTAAATGCCAGCTTCAGTGTACATTATAACTATAAAACTAAAACACAAACAGCCATCCTTCACATTCTATACAATTAAATTGAAAAACCCCGATACTGCATTAATATTGCACTATACAGTAGAATTCAATATAGTTACTGCCCTGGGGTAGAAGCTGTTTTTCAGCCTATTTGTCCTTTTTTTCATTTTCCTGTACCGTTTGCCAGATGGTAATCGTTAAAAAAAAAAAAGGGTGCCCAGGATGAGATGGATCTTTAAGAATGTTTTGAACTTTCTTAAGGCAGTGGGAGCTATAAAGCTCTTCCAAGGAGGGGAGAGGGCAACCAATGATCCTCAGGGCAATGATGTTGACCCTCTGGAGTGCTGTCCTATCTGCCACTGTGCAATGGGTGAACCAAACCATATGTCAGGTTTCGAGGTCGTCTCAAATAAATTGCATTTCAAACAAAGTCTTTGAAGGAAAACTCCTATTTATTAAGCACAACATTCTAAAATCCGACTCCATCGAAGCCAACACTGACTTCCAGACCCAAAACCCTCCCTTTCCGTTCCCCACTCCCCTGCACTCATTGGCCATCTTCCAAGTCATTCTACCCCTAATCTACTGCTCCAGCTCAAAGGAATTTCCCCCCTCCCATCCCATCTCCTAGGGGATATTATCTCCAGGGAAAATAAGTAGGTGAAAAGTCAAACGTCCATTTCCAGATGCCACCGCCTCTCCTTCTTATGTCAGCACTAGAGTAAATGCAGCTTGAAGTGCTGACACCATAATAGCAAGAAAATTGAGCTGCACACCATCAAAACTGGGACCGTTTCTTCACTGATGGGCTCTACATGGCACTCATCTCTGCTAGTAGAAAATGAAAATCATACAACAGGAAGCCAACAGCCAGTAACTGCTTCAGATATTTAGTACTGCTAAGGAAAAAACAGAATTCTTAATGTTCAGCTGGTGCCCCTTGGCAGATAAATGTCAGGGGTGGAATGCTTCTTTTTATGGCCAGGGAATCCAATTAACATGGGGTCGGGGACACTGAGAATTATAAAATGGATGGGTATATTCAGGGGTGGGCTGCTGGGGGTTCGCAGGGGTTTGGGAGAACCTCTACTAGCTAAGATTCTGTGCAGTTTGGAGAACCCCCAAATCCCACTCTTGGCTGGCCCCGCGTACCCCTCCCCTCCCAGAAGTCCCCATGTGGCCCCTTTTTGGATGCAGGTAAGTACAAGGTGCACACGGAGGCTCAGGGAGGGAGAAAAATAGGCCTACTGGAAGTTCAGGAAGGCCGGAAATGGGCCCGTTTCCAGCCTCCAGAGGGACTCTGGAGCCTGGGGAGGCTGTTTTTTGCACTCCCAGAGGCTTGAGGAAAAACTCTGGAGCCTGGGGAGGGCAAAAATGCCTGTTACACAGCACTAGGGACTCGAACAGCTGAACTGCCAACCTTTTGGTTGACAAGCTCAGCATCTTAGCCACTGAGCCACCACATCCTGTTCCTCTTAATTGACCCCGATAAATGGAAATGGACATTTCCTCATTTATGTCAAGAGTGGCATTCGTCACCTTACTGAAATATTTGTCATTTCTGTTTTCCTTGAGCTTGGTCAACCGCTCCAGGTTTGCAAGGTTCGCCGACTTTTGGAATTTTTCATTGTTTATTACTTAATTCCTTTCCAGCTTATACTACAGTTCGTTTCTATGGGGAAAGTATGAGTTCTGTTTCCAGCAATGATGATCAGAGAAAATTCTACGGGTTACAAAAAAGCAATAGCACTTAGACTCACTGTGCTTCCCTGAAAATAAGACCCTGTCTTATATATATATATTTGACATTTTCTTATTTTCAGGGGATGTCATCCACTGACTAACCTCACTTGCGCACGTCACCCATTGCCTCCTTTTCGCTGTCAGAGGCCTTCAAGAACTTCTTCTTCTGCGGCCAGCAAGGTTTTCCTGAAGGCCTCTGCAGCTGATAACAGAGCTCCAGATTGATCCAGAGTTTTGTTATTAGCTACAGAGACCTTCAGGAAAGTCTCGGGCCAGCAAGGCAGGTGTTGGGGTATGCGAGGCCTGGCTACAACTGTCCAAAGGTAAGTAGTAGGGCAGCTCCACCCCTCCATTCCCACTCTAGGTTAATTTTTACCCGTGTACTTTGGAGTGGGTGGGATCTTAATTAGGGCTTATTTTGAGGGTAGGATTTATATTGGGCACATGTGTAAAAATCAAGCTAGAGCTCACTTTCAAGGTAGATCATATTTTCGGGGAAACAGGGCATATACTGTTTTACAGAGCTTTACAGCCCTGCCTAAGCAGTTTACAGAGTCAGCATATTGCTCCCAACAATTTGGGTCCTTGTTTTACCCACCTCGGAAGGATGGAAAGCTGAGATAACCTCAAGCCTGGTGAGATTTGAACTGTCAAATTGCAGGCAGCCGGCAGGCAGCAAAAGTAGCCTGCAGTACTGCACTCTAACTACTGCGCCATCACGGCTCATGTGAATATGATCCTAGAAACCACATTTGGTTTCAGAGTTGGAGGCCGGCCCAGCTGTAATGCATTCAACTACTTTAATATCTATTTTTTCATCTTCCTAGTAGATAGATGTATCTGTCAGTCTATGATTTTTTTTAAAAAAATGGGAAAATTAAAAGGCTAAAAAACCCTCAATGTTTGCTGGGGAAACGGAGGCCCATATTTATCTCACCTTGGAATCAACCAAAGGTTTGAAAATCAACTTTTCACTTGGCTTGTAAGGGCTGTTCACCAATCCTTGGATGTAGAGTTATTTAGGGGTTTTCACTCAATACAATATAGGCATTGATCCATCTGGCGCAATGCATCATAATCTCATTTTAAAAGACTAATTGGGGAGAGGACTCACAATTATGCAAATTCTGTGAATCATAGAGGAAATCTGGTTGGCTGTATGCAAACTCTTTGGCTCCAAAGTCCAGTAATTCAAATTTTCACTTTATTGCCAAAAGTGAATAGCAATTTTAAACAAAAGGTTTTTTTTTAAGGGTCTACTTCAAGATATTAGGAAATGAGAATTTTATTTACATATTTATTTACCTTAGCGTATCTCTGATGGAAAGGGGTGATTTAGAAATAGGAAATATAAAATAAATAAATAAATAAATAAATAAATAAATATTTTTACAGCCATCCAGCTCACAAACACATGAGTTTGGTGAGCTGTACAACACAATGGTTAAAAACTCCAAAACAATCTAAAAAGAAATAAATAAAAAATTAACAGATAAACAGGAAAATAAAAAGATAAAATCCAAGAATGTGGGTGGAATTCATTGTTGGAATGTATTTTTTATGCAACAACTACAGTGGTATTCAACCAGTAGATGGCAGTGTTTACAAGTTTGGATCTATGGCATATACTGTACTCTATGCTCTGTTGTTCTTAGTACAGTTTCCTGTTTCTTGTTACAGTTAAAAACAGTTGAGCAGTAAAGCACATGGTGACTGTGCCTTTGTTTGCTCTGTGGTGCTATATATAAACAGAATTTCTAACAAGGACATAGATCACTTAATCTCAGACAGCCATCTTGCATTCCCTTAGGCTGGTGAAAAAATGTGTTTTAAGGATCTTCTGGAAGGCTAACAGAGATGGGGCTCTCCTCAACTTGGGTTTAATAATGTTCCAGAGAGTAGGGGACACAGCAGAAAAGGCACACTGCCTGGGTCCCACCAGATGGAACTCCTTTGGAGACAGTACCCACAGCAAGCCTTCTGCCTCACCTGGTGGGATGGGTAGTTGTAACAGGGAAGAGGTGGTCCCTCAGATAACTTGGTCCTATTCCTTCAAGATCAAAATCAGCATCTTGAGTTGCATCTGGAAGGAAACTGGTAACCAATGTAGCTCACTAACAGATATTTTCCTAGGGGACATACATAATTGTCTATCTAGGAATGGTGTGGTGGCCTAGAGGTGGGTGGAGCTCTCGCCTAACAACCAGGAGGCTGTGAGTTCTATCCTAGATAGAGGCAGATATTTCTCTCTCTGGGCACAATGAAAATATATCTACTGAACAAAACTCTGCATTGGCGACAGGAAAGGCATCCGGCTAATAAACACCCTGCTAGCTCCATTCAGTTGCCCAGATTCCAACCCGCAAGGGATTATGGGGCCATTAAAAGAAGATGATGATACATAATTGTCTGTTTAGTTGCATTCTGCACCAGATGAAGCTTCCAGATGTCCTTCAAGCGAAATGTTTTTTTCCATGCAAACCAGGTATTCATTTCGGCAGGGATGACAATTGAAGGCTGTGTTCCCATTTCTCTCCTTCTTTTCAGGTTTTCTAATTTCCCTCCCCACATAGGACACATTTTTTTAAAAAAATTGTCTAGATAACGATTAAAAAATATACCAAACAACCACAGGCTGTAGCTCTATGAATCATAACAAGACATTTATTTTGACACTAGAGGACACCATTGTGAATTAAACAGTAGAATGGAGAAAATGGTGTCGTTGCCAGATAAATTGAATGATGATGCTTTCAACTTTAGCAAGAGCAAAAGAAGCAGATTCTCTTTGGAAACATACATCCCTCAGCAAAACAATGTAAGACGGTTGAGAAAGCAAAGCTTGCTAGATAAACTATATCTCCAAAAATAAGACCCTGTCTTATATTTTTTTTGCACTCTGAAATAAGCACTTGGCCTTATTGCCATGCACTCAAAAGCCCGATTGGGCTTATTATCAGGGGATGTCTTATTTGGGGGGAAACAGGGTAGATTATATAGTGCTTCTCAGTGCTTTTACAGCCCTCTCTAAGCAGTTTACAGTGTCAGCGTCTTGCCCCCCAACAATCTGGCTCCTCATTTTACCGACTTCGGAAGGAGGGAAGGCTGAGTCAACCTTGAGCCGCAGTGAGAATCGAACTGCTGGCAGCGAGCAGAGTTAGCCTGCAATACTGCATTCTAACCACTGCACCACCACGGTTCTTTAAGGCCAAAAGGCTAAGCTTAGAAAAACAAGGAAACAAATTAAAACTTGGTTTGCATTCCCAATAAAATAAGGGGGTGGGGTGGGGTGGGAAGCTAATTTTTCTTTGTTGAATTTTAGAACTTCAGCAAAATCGACAGGAAGCAGCAGAATCAAAACAGTCTTCTAAGCAGGCACTAACTCTGCTAAAAAAAAAAAAATGAATACAGGTAGTCCTTCGACTTACGACCGCAAACTGAGCCCAAAATTTCTGTTGCTAAGTGAGACATTTGTGAAGTCAGTTTTGCCCCATTTTACGACCTTTCTGGCCACCGTGGTTAAGTGAATCACTCCAGTTGTTCCGTTAGGAACATGGTTATTAAGTGAATCTGGCTTCCCCGTTGTTTTTTGCTCATCGGAAGGTTTGCAAAAAGGGATCACAAGACCCTCGGGACACCGCAACCGTCATAAATATGAGTCAGTTGCCAAGCAATAGCAATAGCACTTAGACTTATATACCACTTCACAGTGCTTTCCAGCCCTCTCTAAGTGGTTTACAGAGTCAGTCTCTTGCCCCCAACAATCTGGGTTCTCATTTTACCCACCTCGGAAGGACGGAAGGCTGAGTCAACCTTGAACCTGGTGAGATTTGAACTGCCAAATTGCAGGCAGCCGGCAGTCAGCAGAAGTAGCCTGCAGTACCACACTCTAACCACTGCGCTGCCGTGGCTCTGAATTTTGATCACGTGACGACTGGGCTGCTTCAAGTGTGGTTGTAAGAGTCTGATGGTTGTAAGTGTAAGAAACGGTCATCGGTCCCCTTTTTCAGTGCCGTGGTAACTTTGAACGGTCACTAAACAGACTGTTGTAAGTCGAGGACTACCTGTACAGCTGGAGCCATGACAGTTACCTTTATTATATTTAATTTAGCATTATTACCTTCATTCTCTTCCTTTGTCAGAGGAAAGCTTCCTCCATTGGAAGAAGGGAATCTTTGGATCCAACCCATTAGATTAAGATCTGTATGGGGAGAGGAAATCGTCCATTCAGGCCTACAGATTGATGGTCCTTAAAGCATTTATCCAGGTACTATTAATTACTGGAATTGTCATTTTTCAACAGGTAACACAGTAGGTTTTACAACAGTCATTTTACTCAGATCATTTTCTTTCACTTAAGCATTCTTAGCATAGAGCAAATAATTCACACAGCTGCTTAAAGATTAAAACAAATTTTAAGATGCAGAATATTGCTTTAAAAATTGCTTTTTTCATAGCATCTAAGAGCACTAACAAATTAATAAGGTGCTTTCTATTATTCATTCCCATCCGCTACAAAATAACAAATTAACGATGAGTTCTCCGAATATATTTTCAGTTTATGGGAACGCACTAAACTCTAAAAATAAAAGTATGAAATATTCACACTTTTTCTTAAAAAACAAACAAACTGACAGACAAGTGCTTTTTATCAATTCAAGACACGTATCAAAAATGAGAAAGAAATGAGAGAGGGACAAAATAATTATTTTACACTGCGTATGTGATAAATGTAAAACCTGCTCTCCTCCTCCAAGATAAAGCTGTAATAAAATCCAATGCAATTTAATTACAAAATGTAAAAAAATTACAAGGTTTAGCAGTGTGTTAATATAATATATAACATGAAAGAACATTCTAGAATGGTTGACTTTTATCAGCTACTATTACCACGCTAGGCAAGAAATTTTTTGTGTTTGTATTGACATCCTGTAGAACAGGGTGTCAAACTCAAGATATGGATCCGGCCCATGGGATGCTTAGATCTGGCCCACAGGCTCCCCCTGGAATCACCCGCTGCCAGCAAAAACGGACTCCGGAGGCCGTGTGCAGCTCACCTGGGCTCTGTTTTCACTGGCAGGAGGCTGTTGCGGCTGAAAATGGAGCCTAGGCGGGCTGCATGCAGCCTCTCTGAGCTCCATTTTCACTGGCAGAGGTTGCAAGGAGGCTGTCACGGCCGAAAATGGAGCCTCGATGAATGACGTCAAGCTAGTCACTCCCACCCTGGCCACGCCCCCCCCCCCCCCAAGGTCACACACAACCCTGATGCGGCTGTCAGGTTTCGGTGTCGTCTCAAATAAATTGCATTTCCAAACAAATAGTCTTGGATGAAATCTTTCATTTATTAAGCATGACAATCTGTTCCCGACTACGTCGTAGCCAACACTGACTTCCTGACCCCAAACCTTCCCTTTCCGTTCCCCAATTCTCTGCATCTCATTGGCCATCTTCCAAATCACTCTCCCCATATCTACTACTTCAGCTCCCAGGAATGTCCCCCCTCCCATCCCATCTCCTAGGGGATATTATCTTCAGGGAAAATAAGTAGGTGAAAAGTCAAGCATCCTCTTGCCAGCTGCCCCCTCTTCTCCTTATGTCAGCACTGGAATGAATGTAGTTTGGAGTGCTGACAGCGGCCCTCAATGAAATCGAGTTTGACACCCCTGCTGTAGGAGATACAAGTGAAATATTTTGAAACATATTCACTACTGTTGTCAATATGAAACTGTATTAGACTAAATTGTGGAAAGGAAGAGAAAGGCAAGATTAGTAACGAAGTAGGTGGACTCAATTAGAGTGGCAACAGATGGAGCCTCGGAAATGCTGAAGGACCAAATTAAGGATAGATCTTCCTGAAGCTATCTAAGTGGTCATTAAGAATCAACAATCAAACTAATCAAAACTAGGTATGGAATTATTCTGGAACATTCCGAAGGAACCAGACAATGGATGACCGACACGAATGTGGAAAACAAACATCTAATATCCCACTGCAAAACCTTTGTCCAGCGGAAACACCTGAGAAGTGGCTTCGAATTGTGTAGGCCTCATTTTCCCACCAGAGAATGTAGGAGAAAATTTGTAAATTGTTAGCTGGGCTATCAGCTCATGAATAAAATGGGGGAAAAAAGTGAGCATACGCATTGTGAGATAAACAACCCCCCCTCTTAATTCTAAGCAATTTAAAGTTATGTCTGAGGTTATCCTAGAAGAGGTTTACAATCAGCCTTTCGTGTCTGAAGGAGAACTGTCACAAAAATGATCAGTACCCAGGCATGGGTTGCTGAGGGTTTGGGAGAACCTCTAGCTAAAATTCTGTGCAGTTTGGAGAACCCCCAAATTCCACTCCTGGCTGGCCCTTCCCATCCCGCCCCACCCCTCCCAGGAGTCCCCACATGGCCCATTTTGGATACAGGTACGTGCAGGGTGCACGCAGAGGCTCAGGGAGGGCGAAAAATGGGCCTATTGGAAGTTCAGGAAGGTCAGACTCCAGAGGACCTCCGGAGCCTGGGGAGGCCATTTTTGTCCTAACAGAGGCTCAAGGAAAGCCTCCAAAGCCTGGGGAGGGCAAAAATGTCCCCCCCCTCTGTGGTGCAGAAGGCCGACTAGGCCACGCCCACCCAGCAACCAGGCAGAGAACCCCTTGCTAAAATTTTTGAAGCCCACCCCTCTCAGTACCCCATTTTAAAAGGAAAGGAATAATGAAACTGATGGAAAAATTATAACTAGCAGATATTGGAAATTGCACTGCATTTAAACTTTATTTAAAGGCTGAAAAAACAACAGCCCAAAATTGATTAAAGCTGACAGCACTGGAAGAGGACATTTGACAGGAGAAAGGTCACTTTGAAATGTTTCAGTTGATAATTATATCAGTACACCCAAATCGTACATTTTAACTTATTCTGTTATCTGAGATTGTTGTTGTGGAGCAAAGCAGAAAGAAAGCTGAAGAAACTCACTTTCCACACCTATGAAAATAACCAGTCACATCAACAGATAAATATACACCTCCAGTTTGAAGTGTAACTTTACATGTTTCTTGCTACTACCTCACTATTGTCAGGTGCAAAGAATCAGGACTACATATTAAATTCCAGTTAAGTTGATTTATTGTTCGTGAGTGCCTACACACAACAATTTAGTCAACAAATGGTCAGCATTAAATTGGTGCTAGATAAGAGTCAACAGAACTCAAGAGGGGCTGGAAATAGACTGCTTGTGGGAACGTAAGGATTCTAGGCTGATTTCTCTTTGACTCCACCCTCAGTCTCCACCTATCCTTCTCCTACTGTGTTGATTCTTTGCTTTTTGTTTCCATTCATTTTAGGAGGTCTGAAAGGGAGCAGTTGCTCTTTTTCAAGAGGTTGAGAAGTTTATGAAAGCATGCTCCCTAAAGCAGAAAGTGCAGAGGAGGTCATCATATCAGATATTCTCCAACACCGTGCTGAAGACAGCAGGGACTGAAGACAGGACAAGATAAAATAAGGACATCTGCCATGGCACTATCCATCTCATGCCAGCATTATCTGAGTAAAATACTACCTGTAATAGTTTAAACACACAAGGTCTTTATGAAGAAGAACATATTTTCCTTCTGCTGTCCTTACCACTTTCTATAGAGGGACGACTGAAAGCATCCTGTCGTATTATATCACTGTGTGCTTTGGAGGTTCTATTGTTTCAGACAGGAAGGCAGTGCAGAGAGTGGTGAGGACAGCAGAAAATATTATCGGGAGTTCACTCCCTTATATCTAGGACATGGCATATCAGTGATGCTTGACCAGGGTCTGCAGAATTATCAGGGATGCTACACGTCCTCTCCATGACCAGTTTTCCTTGTTACCTTTTGGGAGGAAGTTTCACAGTATCTGAAGCAAAACTTTGTAATAGCTTTGGACCATATTGTTAACTCTCAAGACTCTTTTTTCCATTATGTATTCAAAGCAGACTGATTATATTTTATATATATATATATGTGTGTGTGTGTGTGTGTGTGTGTGTGTGTGTGTGTGTGTGTGTACACATATGTATGTATCAGTGGTGGAATCCAATTTTTTTTTACTACCGGTTCTGTGGGCGTGGCTTGGTGGGTGTGGCTTGGTGGGCATGGCAGGGGAAGAACACTGCAAAATCTCCATTCCCACTCCACTCCAGGGGAAGGATACTACAAAATCTCCATTCCCACTCCACTCCAGGGGAAGGATACTGCAAAATCTCCATTCCCACCCCACTCCAGGGGAAGGATACTGCAAAATCTTCCTCTGAGCTAGCCAGAGGTGGTATTTGCCAGTTCTCTGAACTTCTCAAAATTTCCGCTACCGGTTCTCCAGAACCTGTCAGAACCTGCTGGATTTCACCGCTGGTATGTATGTAAGTCTGTGTGTATGTGTTTCTGTGTGTGTTTCTGTGACTCTCTCTGTGTGTATGCATGTATGCATATGTGTGTGTGTGTATGTGTGTGTATATATGTGTATTTGTGTACACATATGTATGTATATAAGCCTGTGTGTGTCTCTGTGTGTGTTTCTGTGACTCTCTATGTGTGTATGCATGCATGTATGTGTGTGTGTATGTATGTGTATGTGTATGTGTATATATGTGTGTTTGTATACGTTTGTATATGTATGTATACATAATATATATATATATATATATATATATATGTATGTATGTATGTATGTATGTATGTATATATATATATATATGTAGGTCTTTGGTTATTCGGGTCTTCTCCCACGTAAAATTGGAAGTGTCTTGGCGACGTTTCAACGAAGTCTCATTCGTCATCTTCAGGCTGGTGTTCTTGGCTTCGTGCTTCCAGGAGCAATGTGAGATCGCAGCTGTTTCTTCCTTCCTGTTAAAAGGAAGAGACAGCTGCAATCTCACATTGCTCCTGGAAGCACGAAGCCGAGAACACCAGCCTGAAGATGACGAATGAGACTTCGTTGAAACGTCGCCAAGACACTTCCAATTTTACGTGGGAGAAGACCCGAATAATCAAAGACCTACATACAAACACCCGCGAAAACCTGAGAAAACATACACACACACACACATACACACACACACACACACATATATACAGAATATTTACATATATGTTGTGTGCATGCATATGTACGGGTATATATATATACCGTTTCCCCTAAAATAAGACATCCCCTGATAATAATCCCAATTGGGCTTTTGAGCGCATGCACTAAAATAACCCCCAATAAGACCTCTCCAAAAATAAGCCCTTCCCAAAAATATTTAAACACAGACAGTCCCCGCCATTTCCTCTGGTTAGGGTTAGGGAGACAGAGCTGGAAATCAGGTAAGACGGCAAGAGGAGCCCCGTCTTGCTCCACGCGCCCCAAAATAATAAGGCCTCCCCAAAAATAAGGCGAAGCGCTTATTTCGGGGTTCAGAAAAAAAGACAAGACAGGGTCTTATTTTGGGGGAAACACGGTATGTATATATTTTCTTTTGAAAGCAGGTATCAGAATTTCATTTTTAAATGCGTGCCAGCGTGTTCACAGAAGAACGGTGACGACCAAGGTTATCTTATCATCTTAACTACAAGCGAAAAGGTATGAAGGCAATCAGAAATAAGGCAGAGCAAACAAGGCAGCTGTTTGTTATAAAACAATCCTCTTCGTTAGAAAACCCTCAAGTATTTTGAGATTCAGACTAATCCCCATTAGGTTCGATCTCATTTCGGAGAAGAGCTGAACCTTAAAATGTCTGTTTGACTTGGAGCCCAGTAACCCATCTCGAGAGCTTTATTCTGCTTTATAAGCCAAGCTACTTTGTGTTCACTAACATTATATAATTAACCAGAATCTTGGCAGAGATATGGAAAAAGAAACATTAGAATACAATGCATGGCAGAATTAAATTACTTATGTGGTACTCAATGGTGTCCCCCCTTCCCTATATATTTCCTGTAGAGGGCTTTATAAATATCTAAAACCGTACTAGCATACTGAGGAGTAATAGCAGATAATCCAGTATTAGCACTACAGTAAACTTGAATCCCTTTCTGTGATCGTAACTATAACTTTCCCCTTTTGGCATAAGCTACGTTGTGAAGAGTGCAGAAAAGGAACAAGGAGGAACAAGCCAGTGAAATTCATGGAATGAGAGAAGAAAAAGAAAATACAGTAAAAACATATTGACTAGGTGCTCAGTGCTAGGTGCTCAGATTGACTAGGTGCTCAATTCATTATTTCTCACCTTATTCTTCTTTCTTTACCACCCATAAGTTTTAAGTAACTCATTCCTACTGCATTTAACTTACTTTTACATTTGTCTTGATGTACCCAGCTCTTCCCTTCCTATAACAAGGTGGACAGAAGTATACTTTTACACAAGCAATTTTGTCAAGTTTCCGAAAGATGCCCTAATTAATTCATGAGCCATGATCCAAATTTCAAAGGAAATATAATAATTTATTAGGAGCAACATTCCGACAATACTGGGATGCAGTTAGGACTGATCCCACGTAGATTTACGTTCCCCTATGACCCTGTCTCTCCCCTCCTCTCTGGCCATGTCATAAATCACATTCTCCAATTAACCACTTTGGCTGGCTGTGAAACCTAACACCCTCCTTCCGATTGCGGTCAGAAAAAATGTATGGAATTCACTTCAGTTCTCCCTCCCTCCTGCTCATGGCAACTTGAAAGCTTTGCAAGTTGACACAATTTCACTTCTTTCAACATGTATTATCAGTATTTTTCTACCAATGTTTGTGAACTTTAACATATCTCCATCCAGCTTCTCCAGCTACACCATCTATGTCTGCAGCCTTACTGTTGTTCAATATTTCCACAGCATTTGTGATTTCAATTCATCCATCCATCCATCCATTCATTCATTCATTCATTCATTCATTCATTCAAGGTACTGCCTGATTCCAATTGTCTCTGGGCAGCTCAGAATGTATTATCATAAAAAATCCAAAACTAAACCAAAACATGATGGGATCTGGTCACTATATAGAGGCATAAAGAAAAATGACAAAGAGACACTCAAGAGGCAGCCTATCCATTTCGACCTGATTGGGAGAACAATTATAGACTAGCAAAAGAATAAGATGTCAGCACTTCAAGCTGCATTTACTCTAGTGCTGACATAAGAAGGAGAGGCGGAGGCGTCTGGAAAGGGACATTTGACTTTTCACCTACTTATTTTCCCTGGAGATAATATCCCCTAGGAGATGGGATGGGAGGGTGGAAATTCCTTTGAGTTGGAGCGGTAGATTAGGGGTAGAATGACTTGGAAGATGGCCAATGAGTGCAGGGGAATGGGGAACGGAAAGGGAGGGTTTTGGGTCTGGAAGTCAGTGTTGGCTTCTATGGAGTCGGATTTTAGAATGTCGTGCTTAATAAATAGGAGTTTTACTTCAAAGACTTTGTTTGAAATGCAATTTATTTGAGACGACCTCGAAACCTGACATAAAACAGATTTTAACATTGTTTTTAATCCAAGTCACTTTGCCGGAGGCTCCTTGTTTAGCTCCTTGTTTAGCCCTGTAGTAATGGGGAAAGTCCTATTCTAAGTTCATATACCCCTAAGAGTTAAAGGAAAACATAGATCTGTCAATGCAGGCAATGAAAAGTGACATCTGAACCTTCTCCAATTAGGAGCAGGTGTCATTTTCAGGTACTGTATTTTTTGGAGTACAAATGCTCTGGACTATAAGATGCACATACCTTTTTTGGGGAGGAAAACAAGAAAAAAAATCTGCCTCTACTTCCCAGAAATTTGCCTCGTTGCAGCAAACAGTGCTTTAGTTTCATTTTCGTTTTCAGCACAGCCTGATTAGCACAAGAAAAAAAAAATCTGCCTCCCAGCAATTTACCTCCTTGCAGCAAGCAGTGGAGGCCCGTGCGGCAATAGGCAATGGCAATTCCTGCAGCCTGAAACAGCTGAGGGTTGGGACACCGATCTAACCAACAATCAACTGCTTGTGCTAATCAGGCTGGGCTGAAGCTGAAATGGGCTGTTTGCTGCTTGCTGCTTGCTGGGAGGCAGAGGCTAAAGGGTGGGGGCCGGGGGGTGCGCAGGGCTAAAAGGTGGGCGTGGCGTGGCTTGGTGGGCGTGGCTTGGTGGGCGTGGCTTGGTGGGCGTGGCAGGGGAAGGATACTGTAAAATCTCCATTCCCTCCCCACTCCAGGGGAAGGTTACTGCAAAATCTCCATTCCCTCCTGATCAGCTGGGACTTGGGAGGCAGAGAATGGATGGGGGCAGGGCCAGTGAGAATTTTTACTACCGGTTCTCCAAATTACTCAAAATTTCCACTACCGGTTCTCCAGAACTGGTCAGAACCTGCTGAGACCCACCTCTGATGTATAGGTATGTAAGATGATGTACATTCCTACTGCAGAAGCGATCTATAACTCTCTTTGTACTCATCAACGTAGCTAACAATGACGGGGCTGACTTATTAGTTATTGAAATGTGTCCGTCACAAAAAGAAGTCAGCTCCGAAACTCTTTTCTTTCAAACAAGAGAAACGCTCTTGTTAAAATGCGAGAATTAGACAGAACGTGAAAACATTTGACTAATTAATTCCCGTTTGAAAAAAAAAAAGGCAATAACATTTTAAAAACTGCAGCTGTTTTCTTTATATTGTAGAGAAACAGCTGGCACGCTAGAGGGAAAAGAGTCAGACAGTCAGTTGTTCTAACCAGGAAGGGAGAAACAGAGAGAGGGACTACAAATGGCAATTTTGGAGATGACGACAAAGCCAAATGGATGCATGCGTGTAACCTCAAACAGCCTCATATGTTAGTGTCAGGTGTCAACTCACAAAGCATCCCTGGCCTGCTCTCGAGTTGCCATAGGCAAGCGGGATGGGAATCCGGCAAAGCATCAGGGCAGCCCAAAACAAAATCACACTCCAGACATATCTCTCTCAAGGCTGTCTCCCAGGGCTACCCACAGTGGATGGAGGGGAATGATCTCTACAACCTGCGAAATTGCTCCATTGGCGAATGTGACTGATGACGCACCCTGGGGGAAAAGAGGGGAAACAGGGTCAAGCCTCGGCCATAAATTACGTGGGGTCAGAGTTGGCTTCACTTGGACCATGCCAACATGAGGCTCTTAATAAATAACTGGATTTCTTTTGAAGCTTGGCTCGAGGCTCATGATTTAATTAGGGCATCCATCATTACCCTGACATCTGGAACATGTTGCCCAGCAGTGCTGAGCCTGCCTGTCTCCCCAAGTAATTCTGCAACATTTTATACTGCCTCTTCATGTGGTTAGAGCAGGGGTCCCCAACCTCTGGTCCATGGACCGACATAGGGCCACGGCATGGCAGAAACAGGGCTGCACAAACAAGCAAAACCCCATCCATGGGATGCAGGTACCACATGAACCCCCCACTCCAGTCCACGGAAAAACCTCTCCCCACGGAATCAATCCCTGGTGCCCAAAAGGTTTGCGGGCCGCTGTCGTAGAGCCGGTCACCCGTAGAAAGTGAAATACGATTTCCCTGCTAACTCTACCGGTAGCAACAGGCTTTGTTTTATGAGACTCCTTCCGGACATGAAAACTCACTTCTATCTTGCCAGGTAAAACGTGTTCTTCGTCCATAACATCTTTTAAACCCAGTTTATCCAGAGAGGGAGATATCATGGTTGACATTGTTAACATTGATTCCTGACTACATTTTTCGAAAATATCCTACAGCGTTTCCAGTATTGACATATTTTGCGCTATTCTCTAACAGTTAGTCAAATTTAGGTCAGCTTCTCTTTTAATTCAAATATTTTGTTCCCGCTAATGTCCATTTGTCAAAACACTTTTGTTTTTTTGTAATTGAAAATTTAAAAAAAAAAATGCCAACGGGAAGGATGCTTTACAGTACCATTTTCAAAAACCTTATTTTCAAAATTTATCTCAATCTCAATCTCTTGGTCTCCTCTCTCTCTCTCCTCTCTCTCTCACTCATCCCTCTTTCTCTCTCACCTCTGTCTGTCCTGTCTGCCCATCCATATCTCTCTCTCTCTCTCTCTCTCTCTCTCTCTCTCTCTATCTATGTGTATCTATCTATCTATCTATCTATCTATCTATCTATCTATCTATCTATCTATCTATCTCCCATCTGTCTATCTATCTATCTATCTATCTATCTATCTATCTCTATCTATCTATCTATCTATCTATCTATCTATCTATCTATCTATCTCCCATCTGTCTATCTATCTATCTATCTATCTATCTATCTATCTATCTATCTATCTATCTATCTCCCATCTGTCTATCAATTGATCTATGTATATCTATCTATCTATCTATCTATCTATCTATCTATCTATCTATCTATCTATCCATCCATCCATCCATCCATCCATCTGTATCTATATATCTATGTATCTGTATCTATCTATCTATCTATCTATCTATCTATCTATCTATCTATCTATCTATCTATCTATCTCCCATCTGTCTGTCTGTCTGTCTATCTCTCTATCATCCATCTGTCTGTCTGTCTATCAATTGATCTATGTATCTATTTATCTATGTATCTATGTATGTATGTATGCATCTATCTAATCTAATCTAATCTAATCTAATCTAATCTAATCTAATCTAATCTAATCTACATATACTCTAATGTAAGTCTAATCTAATCTAATCTAATCTAATCTAATTAACCAGGATGATTAAGGGACTGGAGACTAAAACATATGAAGAACGGTTACAGGAACTGGACATGGCTACTCTAGTGAAGGGAAGGATCAGGGGAGACATGATAGCAGTCTTCCAATATTTGAGGGGCTGCCCTCAAATATTGGAAGAGAGGAAGGGGCTCAAGCTATTTTCCAAAGCACCTGAAGGCCAGACAAGGAATAATGGATGGAAACTGATCAAGGAGAGATTCAACTTAGAAATAAGGAGAAATTTTCTGACAGTGAGAACAATCAACCCATGGAACAGAAGCTGCCTTCAGAAATTGTGGGAGCTTCATCCCTGGAGGCTTTCATGAAGAGACTGGACTGCCATTTCTCAGAAATGGTGTAGGGTCTCCTGCTTGGGCGGGGGGTTGGACTAGATGACCTACCAGCTCCCTTTCAACTCTGTTAATCTGTTAACCATCATCTATCTCCCACACCAGCCTTTGCAAAAACAAGTGACTGGAAATGGAACAACCATCTCATGATTCAAAGATGGAAACTAAAGGGCGATCATTTTCACAATGCAGGCCAATATAGTTGGATTACTTTACCGGATGACAAAGCACAAGCAATCCACCCCGATGATAGAAGACGGTTGTATCCAGAATTAGGTGGGTCTATCTCTCGAAAGAATCCACAGGTGGCCAACGCCAACCAAATTGCTTTAAATAAAACCTGGATATTGCAACCTTCTACCCATTGTTTTTGCAACAGCCATATATTTAAGACGGCGAAAATGACTACTGAGCGTATACACCTCAGGACATGCATTGAGCAAATAATCTACTAGCTTCTTTAGAAGAATGCTCCATAGGCGTTATCTTTTTATTCCACTCCGAAGCTTGTTATTCCTGTTTCACTGCTGAGCTGAGCTAAAAGATCCCATACGAAATATGCTAGGGAGAGATAGAGCAATGAAAATTAAAATGGCAAGAAACACTACCTGGAGAAAGATCATAAAAATCCGTGTGTTAAACCTGTCATGCACTGCTGGTATTCGGAAGACAAGTTCCAGAGGACCAAAGGAATTTAGGAAATCACTTACTTGTGATTAGGAAAATATTTCTTCAGGGTCCAACACATATAGACACACATACACCCCCAACGCACTATATGTATCAGTGTGGGGTCTGAAGAATATTACGGAAGGCCATAAATAGTTAATTGTTCTACATAGTTTCAGCACCGGAGACAAATTCCTTGTGTGTCAAATCATACTTGGCCAATAAGGAATATTCTACTCTACTCTACTCTATGCTACTCTACGCTATGCTACTTCTACTTCTATTCTACTCTATACTACTCAACTCTACTTCTATTGTATTCTACTCTAATTCTACTCTACTCTACACTATGCTACTCTATGCTATGCTACTTGTACTTCTATTCTTCACTATTCTTTTCTACTTCTACTGTATTCTACTCTAATTCTACTCTACTCCACTCCACTCCATTCCACTATCTTCACATTAAATCTATTGGTGACATCCATTCCATTCCATTCCATTCCATTCCATTCCACTCCACTCCACTCCACTCCACTCCACTCCATTCCATTGTTGACACCATAATATATGAAAAAACACAGATATTTGGAAGAATGCTCACTGCCTGTTCTGTGACTTACAAGAAGAGCTAGTATCCTTCTTTTCCCCAAAAGGTTTCCACAATTTTGGCCACTACTGTATGTACAAAAGAGAACTCAATATCAGTGGCAGATGGGATGTGCAAACGAGATCTCCAAAGAGATCGTGACAAGCAGCTGTTCTATCTTCTTCCTGCTTTAATGTGCATGCCAGAAAACATCTATAATTATGTTGATTTGAAGACGCTTTTGTATATGCATTTTCTCTCAGGATATCTTGGCCATTTGAGATGTGTTTATTGAATCAATAGCCCCGTGTGGAAAAAAAAATTAGAATTCTATACACCTGAACAATGTATGGATATTAAGAAGCTGGTGTCACCTTCTTTTAAGTTTAAGTAAAAATGTTTAACTAAAAATAGATAGCTTTTTAAAAAAATTATCAAGGTATTAAAATGGTTAACTTTAAACTTAATTGATAACTTTCTGAAAGTTTTGAAACAGATATTTTGAAGGATGAACTCAAGAGTTAGAAATAATTTAACTCAATGGATTAATAGTATTTTTAAGGTTATATTGTGAAGAATATTCTATTGAAGTGGTTTTTTTTTAAAAAAAACTTACTGAAGTATTAAAATGGTTAATTTAAAATTGAATGGATATAAAATAATTTTTTTTTCTTCTTAAAAGATATGCTTTAAAGAAAGTTTTATAATGTTTAAATTAGAACTCTAAAAGGGGAGGCTGATGAACAATTTTTAAAAGAGGAGTTAAAGAGTGCGAGGGAGTTGTGAATCTTGTAGAAAGTTAGTATATTTTAGCTTATGTTTGTTTAATGCTATACCCTGTTTTTGCTCTGGGAAGTCGGGGGTGGGGGTGGGGAAGGGGGGGGGTTTGAAGGTTGTGTGGGGATAAAATGGTTGTCTAATTTTCAATAAAATTAAAAGACAGTTTAATAAATAAATGCATTATTAATAAATATATTAATAGAGAAGTAAGAAAAGTGGGGGAAATACTATAATTAAGGAAATGATAACATTAAGATATGATAAATATTGGAGGAACAAAAAGAAGACACTAAAGATGTATTCAGAAGATATATTGACTGATTATGTATTGTTTGTTTGTTTGTTTATAAAATAAAAAAAACTTTTTGAATAAAAAAAAAGAAGAAGCTGGTGTCACCTTGGGGCGTATCAAAAGCAGATAGGTTGAATCTTCTAGCCTACATCCTTCTTCTTGCAAAATCTAAATGGAAGGACGAACGTGAAACAGTTCTGGTCACCACATTATAAAAAAAGATGTTGAGACTCTGGAAAGATTGCAGAGAAGAGCAACAAAGATGTTTAGGAGACTGGAGGCTATATATATATATATATATGTTTTCTTAGGTTTTCGCGGGTGTTTGTGTGTAGGTCTTTGGTTATTCGGGTCTTCTTCCACGTAAAATTGGAAGTGTCTTGGTGACGTTTCGACGAAGTCTCATTCATCATCTTCAGGCTGGTGTTCTCGGCTTCGTGCTTCCAGGAGCAATCTTTCCAGAGTCTCCTGGAAGCACGAAGCCGAGAACACCAGCCTGAAGATGACGAATGAGACTTCGTCGAAACGTCGCCAAGACACTTCCAATTTTACGTGGGAGAAGACCCGAATAACCACAGACCTACACACACACACACACATATATATATAAAGAACCGTTGCAGGAATAGGGTATGTCTAGTTTAATGACAAGAAGGACATAATAGCAGTCTTCCAATATCTAAGGGGCTGCCCCAAAGAAGAAGGGGGTCAAACTATTCTCCAAAGCACCAGAAGACAAGACAAGAAACAATGGATGGGAACTTAAACAAGGAGAGAAGCAACCTAGAAATAAGGAGAAACTTCCTAACAGTCAGAACAGTCAACCAGTGGAAGGGCTTGCCTTCAGAAGTTCTGGATGCTCCAATACTGGAGGCTTTTAAGAAGAGACTGGACAGTCACTTCTCTGGAATGGTATAGGGCACGGGTGTCAAACTCACAGCGTGACGTTGCAGTCATGTGACGTTTCGCGACATTTTCGTATACGTGGAGCTGGGCGTGGTCTGTGTGTGACACATCTGGCTTGTGGGCTGCCAGTTTGACCACCCCTGGTGTAGGGTGGACTTCTAGTCCACCTCAGGAGGTTGGACTAGAAGACCTCCAAGATGCCTTCCACCTCTGTTATTCTGTTATATAATGTAACGTATAATCTATGGTAGATTTTGTTATTATATTAATGGGGGGATGGTTTTTCTTTAAAAGAACAGAATTTTGCAGACAATCATCCATCAAATGGCAAACGCACCGATGTATGCCATATTCTTATTGCATATCTTATCCTATATCAGATATTTCAGATATACTTGTAGAGACAGCCTGCTGTGACCTGACTGTTTTTGGTTCATGGTCTTGTGGCTAAAACTCCAGAAAAGTTAAGTGATACAAGCAAGAAACTTTGCTTGTAAAATACCGGTAGTTATAACAATACTCAGTGATGTACTGTATTAGATGATTCTTTTTTAAAAAAAAACTTTTTCCCTCATAAACATGTCTTAAATGTACAGTCTCTTATCCGTTGTTAATCATAAATATTCTCTTTTAACTTTCATATTAGTTCATCCTAAAAAATTTAAGTATACTCGGGGTTGCTCTTCTACCATTCCATCTCCCTTATTTTACAACAGTCCTTCTTTTCCTTCTCTTCTCTTTCCCTTCCCTCCCTTCTTCTGTCCTCTTCTACTTTCTTCTTTCCTCCTCTCCTTCCCCTCCTCTCCTTCCCCTTCCTTTCCCTCACTCCTCCCTTCTTCCTCCCTTTCTAACCACCTCTCCTACTCTTATTTCCCCTCCCTTTCTTCCTCTCCTTTTCCATGTAATTTTAGTAACATGCATACATACATTTAATGGACACAAGTTATCTATCTAATTATCTATCTATCTATCTATCTATCTATCTATCTATCTATCTATCTATCATGTCTGTCTATCTATCATCTCTATCTATCTATCTATCTATCTATCTATCTATCTATCTATCTATGCATTGTCTGTCTATTATCTATCTGTCTGTCCATCTGTCCGTCGTCTGTCTGTCTATCTATCTATCTATCTATCTATCTATCTATCTATCTATCTATCTATCATCTGTCTGTCTATCATCTCTCTCTCTCTCTCTCTCTCTCTCTCTGCATTGTCTATCTGTCTGTCCGACTATCTATCTGTCTGTCCGACTATCTATCTATCTATCTATCTATCTATCTATCTATCTATCTATCTATCCATTGTCTATCTGTGTATTATCTATCTGTCCGTCCATCCATCATCCATCTATCTATCTATCTATCTATCTATCTATCTATCTATCTATCTATCTATCTATCTATCTATCTATCTATCTATCTATCTATCTATCTATCTATCTATCATTACTGGCTGCCCAGCTCTGTTGACATTCCAGAGATTGAAAGCAATCCCAAAATCACAACCAATTTTTTTTTTCAGAAAGGGTTTGGAAAACCCTCCTGGATGTTGAAAAGTGGAAGGAAGACCTGCTAGGAATTAAGAAGAGTGTAGTATTTTTAAAAAAGGGCCGAAGGGAAATGATATTTTCCAGCCTTGTTTTGTGACATCGGTCCTGACTGGACATCTCATGATGGATTAGTTTCCGCATATAAACTGACCGTGTAAATTCTCCCAGTAAAATAAGATCAGTGATGGATGTGATATTTTCAAACATCTAATAAACTATCACAGAGATCACAGAAATATATCACTGGAGGTTCGGAGGAGAAATTGGGTCTCAATTTGTTTGGGATGGTATAAAGCAGGGGTGTCTAACTCAAGGCTGGATCCGGCCCGCAGGGTGCTTAGATCTGGTCCGTGGGGCCGTCCTGAAAACAGAGAAGGACCGGCCACGGGAGGGACGCTCTATTTTCTCTGGCAGAGCACTTGGGCCCCCACAGGTGCCCCCGACACAAGTGACATCGAGCTGGCCACAAACACCCCCCCCCAAAAAAATCAAACACAACCCTGATGCGGCCCTCAGTGAAATCGACACCCCTGGTATAAAGTCTCCTAGTTGAGCAGGGGGTTGGACTAGAAGACCTCTGAGGCCCTTTCAACATCGTTATTCTGTTTTCTGAATTACAGCTACTGAAGATAGGATCCAAATATATTGGGAGAAGATGGGGGGAGGGGGTAAGAGTGGATAAATATTAGAATTAACAATGTGTCACCAAGGAATTTCAATCTTCTGAGGTATTTATGTGATAAATGAATGAGGACTTGTAGAAAAATTATTTTCCACAATAAAAATCAATTATCAGCTTTTGACATTTGAGCTTCCCTTTTTTACAAATTCCATATCCTTACAAGTTGCCTCGATTAGTGTCTTGAGTCACAATTTGTGCTCGATTGAGAAAAATCACAGTTTAAAAAAAAAAAAGCAAAGAATTGGGGAGAGGGGGAAAGAAAATTGTCTCTGGAGCAGTTAAAATTGTCCAAGCCAATTTTTTTTTTTTTTTTTTTAGCGTCTGTCTTAGAAAAGACACTGGAAAAATCTGAGGGGGTGGGGGGTTGGGGTGGGAAAATAAAAAGACTCTTTATAATGCACCCTCCCATCTGTGCGATTTCCATTATTGCAACGGCAGCGCTGCTCGATGGGCTAATCAGTAGGATTTTCATAATGCGTTCAGCGAGAGGATAATAATAATAATAATAATAACCAAAACGAGCTTTGCAGATATAATAACACGATTCCGGCAGGATCATTATTATGCCCCTTTAAGAAAAGATAACTTTCCCTTCCTTCTTTTTTCCCCCCCCTCCCTCCCTCCCTCCCTCTTCGTGTTTTTATTTTAAACCGGCTGGTTACTACTACGCTGGCAGAGAGCTTCCCTTGACACAAAATCCCATCATCGTATTCCCCGCTCCAGCTGTGCACCATTGCCCCCAGACGCTCTGCGTGACAGAGATTTCAAAACTCAGAACCTCAGCGGGCTCCGCAGACTAAGATGGGAATTAAAAAGAAGCTTCCAAGCCCTCTCCCCAAAAAATTCCCAACACTCGTTGTTATTCTTAGACTGGAATATTACAGACTCGGGACTAGGAATAAATACAAAATACAGGCTCAAACCAGAGCAAATTTGCAGTCTCCCAGCTCCTGTTAAAACTCTCCTTCCCCCCCCCACCTCTCTCTAAATATTTTCTCCTGTTAACAACTCAAACTTCCATCTCTCCTCCTCTCTAATAGATAGATGGATAGATGTATTTCTGCCCAGCAGCCATGAAAAGTTAACAGCCTACCATTTTCTTTGCATTCTTCGGGTGGTTTAGCCTTCTTCGCCAAGCGTGGATCCAGCCATGATGTAGTCTTTGTGTTATGGCTGAAAAGAAAAGAAATCGTTCCGGTCAGACACATTGCCCAGGGAATCACGTTGATCCCTTTCCATCCCGGTGGAAAAGGAAGCAAGGGACGGGAAAAGGAGGAAGACGAAGGGGAAGCAGAAAAAGGCAGAGAGGTTAGCTCCACAAATTTGCAATCCATATCTTGATTTGCTTACTGGCTCTGAGTAGACCTGAGAAGGAGGTGTAAAGAGTAATTGTGCGAGGCAGCCTCTAATTTTGGCAGCCCCGGCGCCTTGTCCTCAACGCTGCTATTTTTATTAAACAGCCCTGCTGGAACGGTTGCCAAGCTAACCTCATCGTACATGCAGAACTCATCCAGGGCAAAAGGAATTTACAGCATTCTCCCACAAAAATAGGGGTGCAGTCAAGAGATTTCTGTGTTCACTCGCTGGCTTTTGGGTGACGGGCTCCGGTTTTGACGTGAAAGTAAATCACCTTGTACGTGTAATTTCTGAACAGACAAAGGGATGGACAGAGATGCAGAGTGTTGTGGTTATTACAGGTTCCGTTTTCTTAAAAGTCAATGATGAATGGCCCTCCATTTAAGCCATGTTCATCTCTTCTGTATTTGGCCCGTCTTTGTGGATAGAAGTGTATAAAGGAACTGGGCATGGCTAGTCTAGTGAAGAGAAGGACCAGGGGAGACAGGATAGCAGTCTTCCAGTATTTGAGGGGTTGCCACAGAGAGGAGACGGGGGGGGGGGAGGGGGGGGGTCAAGCTTTTTTTTTTCAAGGCACCCAAAGGCCAGACAAAGAATAACGGATCTAAACTGAACAAGGAGAGATTCAACCTGGAAATAAGGAGCAATTTTCTGACAGGGAGAACAATCAGCCCATGGAACAGAAGTTGCCTTTGGAAGTTGTGGGAGCTTCATCACTGGAAGCTTTCGAGAAGTTTATTCCAGTCTAGTGAAGAGAAGGACCAGGGGAGACATGATAACAGTCTTCCAATATTTGAGGGGCTGCCACAGAGAGGAGGGGGGGGGTCAAGCTATTTCCCAAACTACCCGAAGGCCAGATAAGGAATAATGGATGGAAAGTGACCAAGGAGAGATTCAACCTGGAAATAAGGAGACATTTTCTGACAGGGAGAACAATCAACTGATGGAACAGAAGTTGCCTTCGGAAGTTGTGGGAGCTTCATCACTGGAAGCTTTCAAGAGGAGACTGGACTGCCATCTGTCAGAAATGGCACGGGGGGGGGTATGCATGCATGCATGGGGGTGGGGTGCATGCACAGGGGTGCTCACGCATTGCATTTTGGGGGATTCGGTGTGTGTGCGCATATTCACAGGTGCACGGGCAAGCATTGGGCACTCGGCCTGGAAACGGTTAGTCATCACTGGCGTAGGGTCTCCTGCTTGGGCAGGGGGTTGGACTAGATGACCTACAAGGTCCCTTCCAATTCTGATAATCTGTAATCTCTGTAATCTATATTCTGCGGGTGTTGAAAAGCATCACAGGGTCCATTTGACTGAACCTAAAACAGCAATTCCCTCCACCTCGCTCTTTTTTTTTTTTATTTATTTATTTATTTAAAACAGTACATCAAACAAAAAAAAAGAAATAGTCAAACAAATGATCGCGACAGAAACTTTACATGATATTTACACTTTCTACGGTATGTAGGTATGAAGCCTACCTCCACCTCGCTCTTGAATGACCAGTGAAACGAATTCTAGTTTCAGGCAAAATGATTCAGCGAAGAGAGACAGCTTCCCAAATCAATGGATCACACAACAGCAACATATCAATAAAGTTACACGTGGAACGTTTTAGAAACACACATCCTTCTTCACATTCGGTGGATTATAAGGCCAGCAAAAAGAAAAAAAAAACACTCAACTACTTTTAGGATTATAAACAGAGATGGCATTCAGCCGGTTTGGACCGGTTCGCCTGAACCGGTTAGTGGAAATCACAGGTGGGCACACCCAACTGCCCTGGCTCTAGGCCATCCTATTTAGACATGTTTTTGAGCCCGGGTGCATGTGCGAACGAAGTGTGCGAGCAGAATGCCAGCTGCATGTGTGGAAGGCAGGCGTGTGTGCGAACCGGGCACATGCACACACAAAGCGAACATGTGTGCACACGGCAAACTGGTAGCAACATAATTGAAACCCACTGCTAATTATAAATGAGATGAAGAGATGTCTATTAGACAATCCAATGATGACATCAAGGAAGCCCTTAACAGAATAACGGAGTTAGAAGTCTCTGGAGATTCTCAGTCATCCAGGACATCCAGAAGCTTCTTATCCAAGAAGGAGATAAGAGATCTGAAGAAGCTTCTTAGATAAGAAGAGAAACTTCTTCAAAGAAAAACCAGAAAGTCCAGTTGCCTCTTGAAAAAAAAAACAACAACACCTTTGGGACAACAGAGTTGAAAGGCACTTTGGAGATCTTCTAGTCCAACCCGCTGCTCGAGCAGGAGACCTTAGAAACAATCTGTTCTTGAAAGCTTCCAGTGATGGAACATCCATAAATTCTGGAGACACGCCATTCCACTGTTTGATTGTTTTCACTGTCAAGAAATTTCACCTTACTTCTAGATTGAATCTCTCCTTGATAAATTTCCATGTGTGACTTCTTGCCAATAGGTTGACCTTCATCTCTCTCTGACAGCCCTTCAAAGAGCAACAAAGATGATTAGGGGACTGGAGGCTAAAACATATGAAGAACGATGTTCTTATGTTGCTCCCTTGGGGTCCTTAGTTCTGCAGACCCTCCTGATTTCAGCCTGAACTTCTGCAACAAAGAAGATCTCTTAGGAAAAATTGTACCTGCTTCGCCACTGTACAAGTCCCATCCTGAGGTCCCCGTTAACTAATTGCAAATCTGATTTATATCCGCTGCAGTTGAGCTACCAGGATTTCTCTGCTGTTAGGGATTGGAATGCTGGCTAGTAGAAACTCAGCAACGCATAAAGATTCTCTATCCCTGTGAATAATACCCTTACTCTGTTGACTTAAATATATGCAGACAAGCAGTAAATATAGCTGCATAGACTGTTTAAAACTGCCACAAAGTAAATTATCTGTTTTATGATCTTGCTGGTATGTTTTTGGGAATCATGATGACAGAAAAGGGAGCTTAATCTACCATAAGGAATCTATATCATATCTATCTCTACCCCTCCATCCCTCCCCCCTCTCTCCCCTCTCTATATCTATCTGTCTATTTGTCTATCATCTATCTTATCTATCCTTATCTATCCTTATCTATCTATCCATCTATCTATCTATCTATCTATCTATCTATCTATCTATCTATCTATCTATCTATCTACCTACCTATCTATCTATCTATCTATCATCTATATCTATCTATCTATCTATCTATCATGTATCTATATCTATCTATCATCTATTTATCTTATCTATCCTATCTCTCTCTCTGTCTCTCCATCTGTCTGTCTATCTATCTATCTATCTATCTATCTATCTATCTATCTATCTATCATCTATCTATCATCTATCTATATCTATCTATATTATCTATCTTCTATCTATTTATCTTATCTATCCTATCTCTATCTATCTATCTATCTATCTATCTATCTATCATCTATCTATATCTATTTATTATCTATCTATATCTATCTATCTATCTTCTATCTATTTATCTTATCTATCCTATATCTATCTATCTATCTATCTATCTATCTATCTATCTATCTATCTATCTATCTATCATCTATCTGTCTGTCTGTCTGTCTGTCTATCTATCTGTCTGTCTGTCTATCTATCTCTATCATCTATCTATCTTATCTATCCTCTCTCTCTCTATCCATCCATCCATCTATCTACCTACCTATCTATCGTATCTATCCTATGTCTCTCTCTCCTTCCCTCCCTCCCTCCCTATCTCTCTCTCTCTCTCTAACTGTCGCTCTGTCTTTCTATCATCTATGTATATATCTATTATATTCAGTATCATACACACGTATAGAGATAGAGATAGAGATAGAGATAGAGATAGAGATAGAGATAGAGATAGAGATAGAGATAGAGATAGAGATAGAGATAGAGATAGACAGACAAACAGACTGACTGACTTCCTGTGGGACTTCTACATTCAAGCAGGTACTAGCCAGTCAAGCAGATATGCTGGTAGTAGACAAGGATCAGAAGACAGCAGTAGTGATAGATATAGCACTGCAAAGTGACAGCCACATAAGAAGTGTATGCATGTACACATTAGATAGATAGATAGATAGATAGATAGATAGATAGATAGATAGATAGATAGATAGATAGATAGATAGATCTACACACACACACACACACAAACTTCCTGTGGGACTTCCAGATCTTGATAGCCAAGGAAGTATTAAGCAATAACCAGACCTCAAGGCAGTAGGCGATGACCAGAAGAAAGCATTAGTGATAGAACTAGCAGTGCTTGCCCAAAAGTGTTTTTTTTTTCCCTAAAGGGAACTAGATATTCTTGGTTTTCCTTGAAGATGTTTTGCTTCTCATCCAAGAATTCCATAACGACCAGCTGTCTGCAAGGAATATAAATCCTTCCATCCTCCACCATTCAAGTCAGAACCGAAGAAGCTTCTTGGATGAGACGATGAAACGTCTTCAAGGAAAACAAATTAAGTCCAGTTGCCTTTGGAAAGAAAAAAGACCTTTGACACGTTTTTTTTTTTTTTTTTTCTGAAGTGAAGAACTGCAGAAGCACTCCTAAACTTATACATCGCCCTCGCTTGCATTCTGATTCTCGGCTGCGCTTTTTAAATGTAACCTTTACTGGAACCGAAACTTCAATTACGGCAAACTCCCAAAATAGGAAAACCAAGAATTATTTTCTAAATGTCACCTTCTGCTCCCGAAGTCATTCAAGGCAAGCCATTCAAAGCGTTCACTCCAGGCGAACGATCATTGGCAGGGAGAATAAATGGAAAAAGACAAGAGGGGAACGCAGAATGAAAGGATTATTTCAACGCCGTTAACTTTTTATTTCCTAGCTAGCTACCATTCGGTGAGCCAAGAATCCAGTTGGTCTCATCGCTAGAGAAACATTCAACAAAACTCCGTACTAAACGCACTAATTAGCTTGGAGATATGTATATATATATATATATATATATATATGTATGTATGTATGTATGTATGTATGTATGTATGTATGTATGTGTGTAGGTCTTTGGTTATTTGGGTCTTCTCCCACGTAAAATTGGAAGTGTCTTGGCGACGTTTCGACGAAGTCTCATTCATCATCTTCAGGCTGGTGTTCTCGGCTTCGTGCTTCCAGGAGCAATGTGAGATTGCAGCTGTCTCTTCCTTTTAACTGCTAGTGGGTGTGTGAGCTGACTGGGTGGGAACTTGGCTGTGTTCTGATTGGGTGGAGGTGTGTTCTGATTGGTTAGGGGTTTGGCTGTGCTCTGATTGGATGGGGGGTTGGTTGTGCTCTGATTGGCTGGGGTTGTGTTCTGTTTGGGTGGGGGCTTGGTTGTGCTCAGCTTAGTCTGAGTTGCAGGGGGATTTGAGCTGGTGAGCTGCGAACACCCCCCCAGCCAATCAGAGCACAGCCAAGCCCCTAACCAATCAGAACACACCTCCACCCAATCAGAACACAGCCAAGTTCCCACCCAATCAGCTCACACCCCCACTAGCAGTTAAAAGGAAGAGACAGCTGTGATCTCACATTGCTCCTGGAAGCACGAAGCCGAGAACACCAGCCTGAAGATGATGAATGAGACTTCGTCGAAACGTTGCCAAGACACTTCCAATTTTATGTGGGAGAAGACCCGAATAACCAAAGACCTACATACAAACACCCGCGAAAACCTGAGAAAATATATATATATATATATATATATATATATATATATATATATATATATATATATATATATATATATATATCAGATGATCAGTTGGGCCCGCCCACCTGCCCCCGCTCTATCCTGTCCTTTATTTCCTGCTTTGTAGCTCATCTCATCATCGCACGGTACAGCTGATTCCCCCCCCCCTCACTGTTCTACTTACCATTGCTGGCCTGGAAGGTAAGCAGCTGAGCTTATAAATGCTCCATTGTTAAGAGCCTTGGTGGCGCAGCAGACTAAAGTGCTGTTAAGTAGCACCAGCTGCCTGCAATTACTGCAAGTTCAAATCTCACCAGGCTCAAGGTTGACTCAGCCTTCCATCCTTTCGAGGTAGGTAAAATGAGGACCCAGATTGTGGGGACAATAAGTTGACTTTGTATAAAAAAGAACACCGCTTGGGGGGCCCCGAAAGCCCTACTAAGCAGGTATATACAAAAGTATGAAGGCTATTGCTTAAAGCATTGTAAGCTGCCCTGAGTCTCCGGAGAAGGACGGCATATAAATTGAACCAATCTCACACTCACCGAACCTGTTGCTAAACCGTTCGCATTCCACCACTGATATATATGAATGATTGATTGATTGATTGATTGATTGATTGAAGGCTGCATTCAGAAAAGTAAACAAAAAGTAACGAACCCAACCCCCGAACTTATAGCATCTTCTTTTATGAAACCCAAGGAGCTGGTTAGAGTTATTGATTCAACACTTCTCGTCCATTTCCCAATTTTAAAATGACAAGGATTGTTATCCAATCACTTACAGACAGCCCTTGACTTACAACCATTCATTTAGTGACCATCTGACACTGAAAAAAGTGTCGTATGACTGTTTTTTTTTTTACACGTATGACCATTGCAGCATTGCTGGGGCTAGGAACGGGAGCTCAACCCATCCTATGATGCTCGGGTCTCGAACCCGGATTGTCAGCTTTCCATCTGACAAGCTTAGCATCTTTAACCGCTGAGCCATCATGATGAATAACCTTTGCGCCTGCATCTGAATCCCGTCTGCACCTTCTATGTGTTGTGGCCCCACCCTCTGAGCCTGTCCCATCGGAGGAAGAAAGCTCCGAGCATGAGGAAGAGGAGTCAGCCAGGCCTCCCTCTCCAGGCCCCTCCCCTCTGGCACTGTCTCAGGTGCCGGCCGAGGGAGAGGAGATTAGCAGGGAGACAGCTGGTTCGTCTCAGAGTGACGATGAAACATCATTCCTGGACGCACGCCTCCGAAGGCGTGATAAACGATTGCAGCAGCTCAGGAGGCGTGCTAGATTAGAACTGAGTCACTGGACCACACCCCAGAGACTATATAATAGAGGGTGGTGGCCAGCGATCCCTGTGACGAACAAAAGTAAACCTTGGATAGTCACTAAAGCCTCGTCCGGAAACTGCTGAGAGAAATATTATTCTGATTGGACTTTTGTACGCTAAGTATCTTATCTTTCTGTTTTGTGGAAATAAACGCACTTGGCAGACGGTGTGTAAATCGCTGCCAAGTTGGAGATAAAGACCTGGATGTGTGCCAAAGTGTTTCCTTAACCCTTGGCTGGCTGTGTTTGTGCGTGTGTGTGGACGGGGACAGATCATCATGCTCTTCATTTATGAAAAGCAGAGAACCGAGAAATCACAGTGAAATAAAGAATTATGGTCAATGCTTTCTAAACGAGACAGGATTCATGGCGAATAATCCAATCTCCTAGGTTAGATATAAAAAAAGGTAAAAGTTTTTTTTTTCTCCTTTCTGGTCATGTCTGACTCTAGGGGGTAATGACGCTTCTGTAGTCATGTGGCTGGTATGACTATACATTGAAGCACATGGAATGCTCTTACCTTCCCACCAAAGTGGTACCTATTTATCTCCTTACATTTGCATGCTTTCGAACTGCCAGGTGGGCAGGAGCTGAGCAAGGATGGGAGCTCACCCCATCGTGCGGCACTTGGGTCTCGAACCCGGGTATCAGCTTTCCAACTGACAAGCTCAGCAGATTTAACCACTGGGCCATCATGATGCATAAACTTTGTGCCTGCGTCTCAATCCTTTCTGCACCTACCATACTCTTCATTTATGAATAGCAGAGAACTGAGAAATCACAGTGAAATAGAGAATTATGGTCAATGCTTTTTAAACGAGGCAGGGTTTATGGTGAATAATCCAAGCGCCTAGGTTAGATATAAAAAAGGCAGAGTTTTCTCCTTTCTGGTCCTGTCTGATTCTAGGGGATGAAGTTCATCTTTGCTTCCTACCTGGAAGACCCAGCGTTGTCCGAAGATGCTTCCGGGATCATGTGGCTGGCATGACTATACACTGAGGTGTACCTATCCACTGAAGTGGTACCTATTTATCTACTTATATTTGCATGCTTTTGAACCTAGTTAGGTAAAGGTAAAGGTTCCCCTCGCACATATGTGCTCATCGTTCCCGACTCTAGGGGGCAGTGATCATCTCTGTTTCAAAGCCGAAGAGCCAGCATTGTCCAAAGACATCTCCGTGGTCATGTAGCCGGCGTGACTCAATGCCAAAGGTGCACGGAACGCTGTTACCTTCCCACCAAAGGTGGTCCCTATTTTTCTACTTGCATTTTTTATGTGCTTTCGAACTGCTAGGTTGGCCGAAGCTGGGACAAGTAATGTGCGCTCACCCCATTATGCAGCACTAGGGATTCGAACCGCTGAACTGCCGACCTTTCGATCGACAAGCTCAGTGTCTTAATCACTGAGCCACCGCGTCCCCTTTTAAATGATAAATGAACCTATTTATCTACTCGTGTTTGCATGCTTTTGAACTGCTAGGTGGGAAGGAGCTGAGGGAAGGATGGGAGCTTACCCCATCGAGCAGCATTTGGGTCTCGAACCTGCGGTATCAGCTTTACATCTGACAAGCTTAGCAGATTTATCTACTCGCAATTGCATGCCTTTGAACTGCTCGATTGGCAGATGTGCACCCTAGCCGACAAATCCCATGCATGAATTTCCACCGTTAAGAAAAGCGTGGTATTTTCCCCCTCCCCCCCATTTGACAGAATGGAGTTAAAGTGACCCAATGTATTTTTGTACCATCATTTTATGCCGTCTTGGGAAATCTGCAGGAAAATTCTGAGTGCTATTATGCATTTATTTCGGTCAGTCTAATGCACATACAGCGTGATCCTTGGAGGACGGCCAGGGGTTTAAAATAGAAACGGGGAATGAAATTGATGAAGTGTATATTAGAAATGGGGAGAAAATGTTCCCTTGAAGTATTTGCTATGTAACCTCTATTACTATTTCATATGACGTAATGTGTTTGGATAATGAACACCGCGAGGGTTCTAAGCGGATGTGTTAAAACTACTCCAACTTGCTATGGCTTCTTGTTCTGAACCATACAGTAGTGGCCAAAACCTTTTGGGGGAAAAGTGTATTTTCTAAAACTAGCTAATAACACCACTTTTTTTTTTTTTTTGGAATAGTACCATAAAATTATATATCAATGGAAAGATAATTTAATCAAGAATGTAATGCAGTAACTTTTAGGAAGGATTTGCTATTAGAATAGCAGTTACAGTATAAAGAAGAAAAGTGAAACACGTAGGAAAAATGAGATATGCAAAAATGATCCCCATGTCAGTTAATCCTTAGTTGGCTAACCTTTAGCATGAATGACGGCCTTACAACGTCTTCCCATGGAGTCAACCAAGTCTTTGAGTTCTGCAGCTGTTCTAATGTGAAACCAAGATTGAATGATGGCTTCTATTAACTGGGTTTTATTGCTGGGTCGTTTCTGACTAACAAGTTTCTTTAGCTGGCTCCATAGATTTTCAATTGGGTGAAGGTCTGGGCTATTCCCAGGCCATTCCAGCAGTGGAATAGGATTATCCTGAAACTCCCCCCTCCCCCCAAAAAGTGGCGTTATTATCCATCAAACCTCAAAAGTACACTTTCCCCAAAAGGTTTCCACGATTTTGGCCGATACTGTATAGCACTACCAGTTTTGTGAAGGCAAGATGCACCAGCGAGAGAAGACAGAAAAATTATGTGCAACTCACTCCTACCGAACTTCCTCATTCATCAGCCTGAAAACTCAAATCCAGGAAGTCCCCATGAGAACTCTCACAACATCTGGATCCCACAACTTTAACACTGATGGCCAATGGAAAGCCAAATGGGTTTCCAGTTATAGCAAGATATACAAAGGACGAGAATGGAGGCTCATTCTCTGAGCTTGTGGGTTGGTTTCTGAATGTCTCATTACCAGGCAAGGTAATGTCTTCAGCAGAGTTTAGGAGATGTCAATGACAGTGTTCTTCTATTGATAAGGGCTTTGTGTGGTCAGTGGGTCTTCTGAAGGAGAGGTCACGTCAGGTGAGGGTCACATCAGGTGAGGGTCTTTTGATGGGTCTTGAGACCCACTGATCACATGAAGACTGTCAGGGTTTCGACGGATACCCTAATTAAATCATGAGCCTCGAGCCAAGCTTCAAAAAAAATCCAGTTATTTATTAGGAGCTTCATGTCAGCACGTTCCCAAGTGAAGCCAGCTCTGACCCTACATAATTTACGCCCCAATTATGACCTTGTTTCCCCCCTCCCCCCAGGGTGTGACATCAATCATATTCACCAACAGAGCAATTTCATGGGTTGTAGAGGTCACTGCCCTCCGGCTGCTGTAGGTAACCCTTGGATACAGCCTTGAGAGAGATAAGTATGGAATGTACATCTGTCTTTGGCTGCCATGCCATTTCGCCAGTTTCCCATCCCCCCCTGGCCTATGGCAACTTGAGAGCAGGCCAGGGATGCTTTGCAAGTTGACAAAGCCCTAATCAGCAGAAGAACACAACATCGGGGGGGGGGGGGGTCTCCAAACTTGTCAACCTTAAGACTTGTGGACTTGAACTCTCAGAATTCCTCAGCCAGCCATCCTAGCATGGGATTTCTGGGAGTTGAGATCCACAGGTCTTAAAGGGGCCAACTATGGAGACCCCTGATTTAAATAAATAATCTGTATAAGTCCCTGTATAACTCTAATCCCATCATACATGATCCTGGCTGCGTCAGTAGAACGGCATCGTTCGTAGGAGTGGGTCCCACTGAATTAAGAGCTAGGAGGGACTTATTTCCTTTTCAACAAGTAGTACTTACTCAATGAAGTAGACTTCCCCTTTCTCTGTGTAAGCCATTTCCCAATTATCCGGCAAGGGGCCCAGTTCATCGTTTTCTTCAAGTTTTGGATGCTTGGTTACATCCATTTCCTCTTTCATTTCTTCTGGCTGGCTATAAACAGGAGCAGGATAAGGCTGAGAGGAAGTTTCTCCTGAGGCACCTGTGCTTTTCTCCTCATGTTCACTTGACTCTGTATGAATAAAAACATGGACATCGTTTGTAAAGGTGAAAGTTTTCCCTGTTGTGGTCCGCCAGCAGCCTGCGGAGCTGGTAGCGGAGTTGGACAGTGATGAGGCTGAGGAAGAACATGGGCCAGTCCTGGAGTCTGGGGAGGGCCCGGAGGAGGGCTCTGCATCAGAGGTAGAGATGGGGCCAGGGCCATCTGGGAGCGATACATGGACTCCGGAACCTCCAGAGGTAGACAGCAGAGAGGCAGAGGAACAGAAGGAGCCTGTTCCTAGTGCACGCATGTGCAGAGCTGCCAGAAGGCAAGAGCAGCTAAAGCAAAAGGGACGACTCGGGAGTAAGGCTATGAGATGATTGGCCCCTCCCTCCCTCCCTCCCTCTCTCTCTCTTTCTCTCTCTCTCTCCATCGATAAACTACATAGTTTTCTTCCACTGGCAGTCATTTTTTTCTTGTAAGGTGGTTGTATTCCAAGAAACACAATAATGTTACAGGGATGGAAAGCTTTTTTATCTGAATAAAATCCTCTCAGGATCTTGCAGTGGTTTAATCTCTTTACATCGTTATTTTTTTTCTACAAACCGGAGGGAATTCCCTTGATTTTTGGCTCCAGCGGCAACAATTTTGCGCTACTACTTTGGTAAGTGACTCTGTTTCTACCTGAAGCTACGTATGTATTGCCTATAGAGACAAATCATATTTGGCGCGAAGTATTTTCTTCACTTAAAGTGAAGGATTGACTTAAAAATACGAACTGCACGACGACACGATATTCTGAGTCGCAAAGTTTTTAAGACAGGCAAATCTTTCCAGATTTGCTGAAAACGAGGTTCTAAATTAAGTCTTCCCTTCCTGTAACTAATGGAAACAAGCCTTGCATTTTTCGGCGACCTACTTTCAAAAATTAAGCTGCATCACAGAAGGAGGATAAAAGCACAGACAGAGTTCAGAGAAGTTCAGAGAAGGCCTGCGTGGCAGCGTTTCCACTCTCCGATGTGTCCAAAGGATTATCAACGGTGAAATCTGAACCCGGTTTACTAGCAGTTCGCTGGCTGTGAATGCGCATTGCTCACCATGCACCAAATGCAAGGTCATACAACATGTGTGCGCAGTACACGCCAAAAGGAGGCATGGGGTAAGTAGAACAGCACGTGCACGGAATGGGGGGGGTGATCAGCTGTGGCGTGCGATCTTTTATTTTACCTTTTAAAAACTTTTTTTTTACAACCTGTTCGCCCGAAAATGCTTTTAAAAATTGCTTTTAAAAGTTAAAAAGAAAAAGGCTCTGATGATCGCACAGCTCAGCTGTGATCGTCAGAGCCTTTTTTTTAACCTTTTAAAAGCAAAAAAAGCAAAACCTTCTGCACATGCGCAGAGGGTACAAAATTCATTACTTCCTGGTTAAAACCAGGAAGTAATGACAACCGGGTGGGTGGGCGGAGACTCGCGCCGCGATCGCTACTGATTCACCAAACCACCCACCACAATCGCTACCGGATTGGGTGATCCGATCCGAACCGGGAGCATTTCACCCCTGGGTTGATGGAATAACTTCATTCTTGATGACCACAGGACATGAAGAATGGCTCTGGGCTCCATCTTTACTCCCTCCAGCTAATAGGGGAAGCCAATGGGAAAAGCCAATGGTAGAAGACTTAAGTCTTAGCAGACAACGAGTTAAATATGAGCTAGCAGTGTGCGGTGGCAGCCAAAAAAGCCAATGCAATCTGTTAAATTGCATTAACAGAGGGATACAATCAAGATCAAGTGAGGTACTAATATCACTCTATAAAGCCTTAGTAAGACCACACCTAGAATACTGCATCCAGTTTTGGTCACCACGCTATAAAAAAAGATGTTGAGACTCTAGAAATAAAGTGCAGAGAAGAGCAACCAGGATGCTTAGGGGGCTGGAGGCTAAAACATACAATGAACGGTTGCAGGAACTGGGCATGGCTAGTCTAGTGAAGAGAAGGACCAGGGGAGACATGATAGACAATATTTGAGGTGCTGCCAGAGAGAGGAGGGGCGTCAAGCTATTTTCCAAGGCACCTAAAGGCCAAACAAGGAATAATGGCTTAGGACCTGGTTATTTACGGGACCGCCTACTACCAGAAACAGCCTCCCACCGGCCGGTACGCTCTCATAGAGAGGGGCTCCTCCGGGTCCCGTCAGCCAAGCAGTGTCGACTGGCGGCCCCCAGGGGGAGGGCCTTCTCTGTGGGGGCACCCACTATCTGTAATGAGCTCCCCCCGGAGATACGGAGGATCCCGGATCTGCGCACTTTCTGCCGTGCTCTTAAGACCCTCTTATTCCAGCAAGCCGGCCTGGCCTAATTTTTCTCCCCTTTCTTTTAAATTTTTAAACTGAAATTGTAATTTGTTTTAAATTATTGGGATTTTAATTGTCTTGGGCTAAATTATTTAATTTGGTTTTAAATTGTTTCTAACTTTTGTATTTCTGTATTTTATCCTGTGCCTATTCACCGCCCTGAGTCCTTCGGGAGTAGGGCGGTATACAAATTTAATAAAACAAACATAAACAAACAATGGATGGAAACTGATCAAGGAGAGATTCAACCTGGAAATAAGGAGAAATGTTCTGACAGTGAGAACAATCAACCCATGGAACAGAAGTTGTGGGAGCTTCATCACTGGAAGCTTTCAAGAAGAGACTGGACTGCCATTTATGGTGTAGGGTCTCCTGCTTGGGTGGGGGGTTGGACTAGATGACCTACAAGGTCCCTTCCAACTCCGTTAATCTGTTCAAGGCAAAAAAGGGACCATGTATTCCTGCACTACAGCAGTCCCTGGAGTAACAAATATTGTTTGCTCTACAAAGTAAACTAAATCATGCTGATTTCGCATGAAGACCAGAACTTCACATTACTGAGGTAAACCATACCAAGAGAACCTTGCAATTCTAACTGCGGTTTTCCTTCTCTTTGTCTGAGACTCCAGGGAATCACAAAAGGGCCAGTTTGAGTCCTTTACTAATTTATTATTAGTCTCTTAGTAATACTGGGTTTAATATTTTACTCCTTTGGGCTTAACACCTGCTTGAGAACCTACTAAAGGAGAATATTTGTAGTTTAGGGTTGAAATGAGAGCAATGGCTCTTGGCCTCTTTGCCGGAAAACAATGTTGAGAGAATTGCTTTTTGTTTCACTGTATTCATTTCTTATCAGCGTCTTCTGCTTCTGAAGTTTTGCCAAGAAAAGCATTTGGCAATTTGCCTAATTATCCCAAGGTCGGTGATAAACTGAGGAATGGTGTTTTGAAGAATTTGCTTTACTTTAGTTTGGACTACGCTGAGAATGAGTTAATTCTCAGCTGTTCTAATAAAGTCTGTTTGTTTTCAAACTGTTTGTTATTTAATACTAACTACTTGGGCCTGGGTCACAACACACCTGCTATTCAATAACCAGCAACCTTGGAAACAGTATTTTCCTTCATATTTGTTGCATCCACAACCATTCTATTTTGAAAATGCATCACACCACCATCCCAGATTTTATTCAACGATATTTAATCATTGTAGCATGGAAGATGGGTTAAATGGTCTCCATTTTCCTTGTCGCATTAGCTTCTGGCTTTGAATCACCTATCAGGTGATTGCAAATTTAACTTGCCCTTAGGAAATACCTAATTAAAAGAACGTTTCCATATTCACAGGCAACAACTTAATGGATTTCCTGTAATTGGGGGGGGGAACCACCCCTTCACAGAGATATAAATTTACTCTTGTTTTATTTAGGTTTCATGGTTAATGCTAACCATTAACAATCTGTTCCGATATTTCTAGACAGAGAAATATTTTTCAGTTCAGGAATTAGGTGGGTGCAGTTGGGGAAAAAAAATCTGCAGAAAAAATGCAGACTGGAAGAAGAATGGAAGGCATTACACTTCATAGAGATAAGCTATGCTCATGTCATTTTTTATATTCTAAACTATACATCACTTTAAAACTGACTTTGGCTTCTTCCTGGCTGCAGATATGGAATGGATCCAGCAATATTTCTGTGCATTAAAAAAAAAAAAAAGGAGGCCTCAAACATTGGTTATGAATAATACAAAAGATTTTCATTTCACTTGGAACTGTGTACTGCAGTTACATTATTTATTTAAAAATCAACCACGCTGGACTTTTAATTATTTTAAAAGCAGGATTTCCATGAATGACTTGGATCTTTTGCTCCATACAGGTAGACCTCGGGTTATTCGACCACAATTGAGCCCAACATTTCCGACGTTAAGCAAGACATTTGTTAAGTAAGATTCCCGGAACAAAAATTCAGAATCCTGACCCAGAGGGAAGGAATCTTAAATATTCCTGGATGAGAGTGTCTTCTCATCTGTGAGATATAAAGGGATGGTTTATATGTGATTATCTGGGTGCAAATGCTGAGTATAAAACATAATAACAAAGCTGGAAGGGAGCTTGGAGGTCTTCTAGTCCAAACCGCTCCTCAAGCAGGAGAACCATCATTTAGCTGATGACACTCAGCTTTATATCTCCACCCCGGACTACCCTGGGGAGGGCCTTTCCGTGATGTCCCGCTGCCTGGAAGCGGTGCGGTCCTGGATAGGAAGAAACAGACTCAGACTCAACTCATCCAAGACTGAATGGCTGTGGATGCCGGCATCCCGTGATCTAATGGTCCCGTCACTTGTGATAGGAGGGGAGGTACTCACTCCCTCAGAAAGGGTGCGCAATCTGGGTGTCCTCCTGGATTCACAGCTATCTTTAGAAGATCATCTGACAGCCATGACCAGGGGGGGTCTTCGCACAGGTACGCCTGGTGCACCAGCTGCACCCTTTCCTAAACCGGGATGCCCTTGCCACGGTCACCCATGCCCTTGTTACTTCTCGGTTTGACTACTGTAATGCCCTCTACATGGGGCTGCCCTTGGGATGCACCCGGAGGCTACAGCTAGTCCAGAATGTGGCCGTGCAGGTTTCTCGTTACTCCCGTGTGACACCTCTCCTGCACGAGCTGCACTGGCTGCCGGTGGGCCTTCGGGTCTGTTTCAAGATACTGGTGCTCACCTATAAAGCCCTACATGGTTTAGGCCCGGGGTACTTGCAGGATCATCTCCTGCCATTCTCCCATCGTCCTGTGCGCTCCCACAGAGCGGGCCTCCTCAGGGTGCCGTCAGCTAGACAATGTCGGCTGGCGGCCCCCAGGGGGAGAGCGTTCTCTGTGGGAGCGCCAACCCTCTGGAATGGATTGCCCACCAGGCGTAGGACAGCCCCTGACCTCCTCTCCTTCCGCCACGAACTGAAGACGTGGCTCTTTCATCAAATGGGCTGACCCGTTTGGGGGATTTTTACATTGAAATAATTTTATTAATTTTTAATGGGATTTTAATTTTTATGTAATTTTTGAATTTGTTGAATGTTTTCTTTGTAAGCCGCCCTGAGTCCTTTGGGAGAAGGGCGGCATATAAATTACATAAATAAATAAATAAATAAATAAATAAATAAATAAATAAATAAATAAATCTATTCCATTCCAGACAAGTGGTTGTCCAAACTCTTTTTAAAAACCTCCAGTGTTGGAGCATTCACAACTTCTGAAGACAAGCCATTCTACTGGTTAATTGATCTCACTGTCAGAAAATTTCTCCATAATTCCAGGTGGCTTCTCTCCTTGATTCGTTTCCATCCGTTGCTTCTTGTCCTGCCTTCAGGTGGTGCTTTGGAGAATAGGATGACCCCCCCTCCTCTTTGTGGCAGCCTCTCAAATATTGGAAAACTGCTACCGTATCACCTCTGGTGCTTTTTTCCCCTAGACTAAGACTGTTCTGACCTAAGCTTCCTTAGAAATTAAACAGCACAAACTTAATCCCGGCAAACCTCTTTAATTCATACAGCTGTAAATTACTTTCATTTACAGCCCGCAAGGCTTGATAAACAGTCTTTCAGAGGAAGGTTATTAGCACCCACCTATCTCACGTGGAACGCCGCCAAAGAGCTAATTTCCAGATGCAGGGCAAGGCCAAACTTGGCACAGAGTCACAAACAGAAGTTTCAAATCTTGAATTGGCCAGGTGAACTAATTGCTTCCTGCCAAAGCTCATGTCCCGTTCGCTTCTCTTTTATGTCTTGTGGGAGGGGCCAATCATCTCCAAGCCTTACTCCCAAGTCGACCCTGTTTCCTTAATTGTTCCTGTCTCCTGGCAGCTCTGCACATGCCCACACTGGGAAAAGACTCATACTGTTCTTCTGCCTCACTGATGTCAGACTCCGGAGACTCCAGAGGCAGCAAAGAACTACCAGCTGGCCTTGACCCCCTCTCTGCCTCCGACTTAGAGCCATCGTCCAAGCCTTCCCCAGACTCCAGGACTGGCCCACGTTCCTCCCCAACCTCCTCACTGTCCGAATCTGCTACCAGCTCTGCTGGCCGCTGGCGGGCCACAACAGAGACATACCCAATTCCTGCAACCGTTCTTCATATGTTTTAGCCTCCACTCCCCTAATCATCTTTGTTGCTCTTCTCTGCACAATTTCCAGTGCCTCAACACCTGTTTTATATTGTGGTACCCAAAACTGGATGCAATATTCTAAGTGTGGCATCATAGAATGGCAGTAACACTTCACGTGACCTTGATTTTATCCTTCTGTTAACACACCCTAGGTCTTCATAAAAACCTGGGAGAAAAATGTTCTCACCTGGTGTGATTGCCAAGCTATTGCCATTCACCACGGTTTTTTCTTCCTCTTCCTCTTCCGGAGGTTCAATTCCTGTCTTTTCCATGTTGCTCACCGACTTGTTTCTTTTCCGTTTGCCTTCCGAACTGGGTGTTGCTCCTGGGAGGATCTGATCTGTGACATTTAATAGCAGTGGGACTGGCTCAGCTGGAGGCTTGGGAGTACCGTAGTAATTATCTAGGATGAAAAAAAAAAAAGAGGAAAAAAATTCAGAAAACAGGCTCAGAAAGAACTGTTTCCTATCAATTTCATTCTGTAATTTTCAGCTTTCGATCCCCCATCTCAAATGTCTTTAAAATTTCAAGGGAGTAACTATATATATATTGTATATTTGTCACAAATGCAACTGCTTGAGGGCTCCTGGATTGGAGCTGAAAGGCAAAAGGGATGTAGTATGCTCCCTCCCACATGCTGGGGTAGACCAGGTGCCTCGATATATCTGTTCTGCTCTAGCTCCGGATTTCCGAGGATATTGACACACACCAATGGTCCTTATCAAATTTATTAAGTAGCAAGAATAAACAAGACCGGCAAAGGTTGGCAACCAGCCCAGAAAACAAGATACAATAAACCAAAATACTCTGATAATAAATATGAGTTGTTTCCAGCAAGAAAGTACTAGCTGCGTGCGATTTAAATAGGCTAAGGGAGTGGCCAATTATCCTCAAGCCCTACTCTCGAGTAGACCTCCTCCTCCTGAATAGCCACTCCTGCCTTTTGGCAGCCCTGCGTGCTCGAGCATTGAGGAGAGGCTCCTCCACTTCGCTCTCTCCACTGGAAGGAGCCTCTGAAGGTTCTGAAGGCCCTGGCTGAGTCTCTGCCTCTGGCACCACATCCTCTTCAGCTTCCTTGCTGTCCAACGCGAGCGCTGGCTGCTCAGGCTGCTGGCACGACACCACACCAGCCTCTTTGTTGGGATCAGCCATGATCCGCGCAGGGCCACAACAATATCTATCTATCTATCTATCTATCTATCTATCTATCTATCTATCTATCTATCTATATCTACTTGTGGATAGAAAGATGCACTTTGGTGAGGAACGGAAAGCCTTTTTACTAAAACAATTGCTGTTACAGATAGCTACTAGCGTTCAAATGTATGGTTTGTAATCTCTCCCCTTTGATTTCTTGTTTATTTGAGCATCGATAGCCTCTTATTCTGCTCATAAAACTGTCTGATGGAAAATAAAACCATCCAAAATACAGCATTTGTAGTAACACCACCACAGGGGTGAAATGCTACCGGTTCACACCAGTTCAGTCAAACCGGTAGCAATGGTGGCATTTGGTTCGGCGAACCGGTAGTGGCGGCAACGTGAGGCTTCGCCCACCTGCCCGGATGTCGTTACTTATTTATTTTATTTATTATTTTATTTTATTAAATTTCTATACCGCTCTTCTCCTGAAGGACTCAGGGCGGTGAACAGCCAGAAGATAAAACACAGTTTTAACCAGGAAGTAACCTATTTTTGACCCTCTGCGCATGTGCAGAAGGCTTTGCGCATGTGCAGAGGGTCCAAAATCGCATGTGCGTGGTACACGCACTTCTGAACCAGTAGGGAAGGTAAGCAGATTTCACCCCTGCACCACCACCACCACCACCACCAATAATATGTCTATTTCAAGTCCTTGGAAAGGACTTGATAGGCAAAAATGCCAAATCCAATCTGAAAATCTGGCTGACTGTGTGATTTCTCCTCTACCTCCTCAGGATGACAAAGTAGCAATAATGATGCATTGGAAGTTGTGCAAGAAATACATTTTTGTCTGCAGGCAGTGGTGGGATTCAGCCAGTTCTGTCTTGTTTGGGCAAACCGGTAGCGCCAACTGTGGTAAGCCCCGCCCACCCGAACGGACGTAATGTCATCCTATTTAGCCACATTTTTGAGGCCATGCACATGCGTGGGAGGTGCATGAGCGAGCAAAAAGCATGTGTGAAAGGTCAAGCACGCGCGGAAGGCGGGCGCTCACATTTGCGAACCGGTAGGGAAGGAAAGTGAATCCAATCTCTGCCTGCAGGCAAGAACTGGTAGCACCATAAAGTAGAGAAAGTCATGGAAAATGAGGAAACTAAATGGGACTTTAGACCAGAGGTCCCTAACCCCCGGTCTGTGGACTGGCAGTGGGCCACGGCTTGCCAGAAAGTAGGCTGCAGGCAGCATTTGAAACCACCCCCCTTTAGTCCATGGAAAAACCTGTCTCCACGGAACTGGTCCCTGGTATTCCAAAGGTTTGGGGCCAACTGTTGTGACCTAGGCTTCCTGAGTCATTAAAACACACGAGTAGTCCCAAAAACCTCATTTATTGCAACAGCTGTGAATTACGTTCATTCACAGCTGAGTCCCAATTAGTTGCAAAAAGTCCTTCGGGAGAAATCCTTCGGGATAATCACCAACCTTTATCTCCCTTGACACGCTGCCAAAGATCTACTTGGCAAAGCCACACGGATTCCAAAATCAACCAGAGATGCCGACTGGGAACAGAATGAATAACGTTGCTTTCCTGCAAAGTGCCCACATGCCTTTGCTGCTCTTTTAAGCCTTATGGGAGGGGACAATCATCTCCTGGCCTTACTCCCAAGTCGTCCCTTTTGTTTTAACTGTTTGTGCCTTCTGGCAGCTCTGTGCATGCACGCACTAGGAACAGGACCCTCCTGTTCCTCTGCCTCTCTGATGTCCAACTCTGGAGGTTCCGGAGTCTGCACATCACTCCCTCTGCCTCTGACACAGAGCCGTCATCTGGGCCTTCCCCAGACTCCAGGACTGGCCCATGTTCCTCCCCAGCCTCCTCACTGTCTGACTCCCCTGCCAGCTCTGCAGGCTGCTGGCGGACCACAACATCACCGCTTTAGACAATTCAAACTGGCAGGCACCTGCCGCATAATACTCCAGACTTAACAATTGTCGATAAGACAGATAAAAAAAGTCTGGATAATGGATGTGGCAGACTCTGGAGACAGCATAGAATAGAAGAGGAAGAACTGGAGAAGACAAACAAAACCCAAAGACTTGAAAATAGAAATAGAAAAACGGTGGCAAAAGAAAGCAAAGATATAGCCAATAATAATAAGGGCCTCGGGTGCAATCCCAAAACAACCAGAGCACTATTTGAATATCATCGGCATTGACAAATCCACCATCGGTCAATTGCAAAAGGCAGCTGTACTCGGAACAGCTGACATCCTGCAGAGATATCTTTAACACCATCAAACATCCACATCTGTCTATCCCAGGTCCTTGGGGAGGACTTGATAGGTGGATAAAAATGCCAAATCCAGGGTGACCATCTGGCTGATTGTGCAACGAACCATACTAACAATAAATCACACTCCAACACCAATTCAAAAATAATGGGAATCATTTAATTAAGCAGACATTTGAACAACAACAAAAAAAACCTCCCCACAATTTATAAAAGAGGCTGAAAAACAGCAATTATTTGGTTTACTGTTATTATTTTTTAACTACATTTGATGGGAAATCTTCCAACAGTGCTGGATAACCATCTGTTATGGATGCTCTAGGCCAGGGGTCAGCAACCTGTTGCTCTGGAGCCGCATGTGGCTCTTTCACTCCTCTGCTGCGGCTCCCTATCACTCAAAATAATATATGCGTCACAACCGCCAATGTGCGACACCCTCCGGCCCACGATTTATTGAGCTTTTCAACCCCCAGCAGGCCAACCACGGATAAATCCAAGAAAAGAAAAGTTTCAGAAGGAAACAGAAGGTTTAATTCAACTACATATGCTAGTTTTGTGGACGCTCAAGAAAGAGTCAGGCACGGGAAAGGTTTTGTGGCTCCCGGTGTTTTCCTTTCTGTGGGAAAACGGGTCCGAATGGCTCTTTGAGTGTTTAAGGTTGCAGACCCTTGCTCTAGGCTCTTGTTATCTTGCAAGTTACAAGATTCGTGGACTACAATTCCCAGAATTTTTCCCACCAGCATTCTGGCTGGAGGAATTTGGGGAGTTTAAGTCCACGCATCTTAAAGTTGCCAAGGTTGAGAAACACTGATCTAAAAGAACAACAGAACAACAGAGTTGGGAGGGACCTTGGAGGTCTTCTAGTCCAACCTCCTGCTCAGGCAGGAGACATTGTACCATTTCAGACAAATGGTTGTCCAATCTCTTCTTAAAAACCTCCAGTGATGGACCCACAATGTCTGGAGGCAAGTCGTTCCTACTAATTAATTGTTCAACTAATTGTTCAGTTTCTTCTTAAAAACTTCCATACCCCTAACTTCTGGAGGCAAGCTGTTCCATTCAGGGGTGGGCTGCTGAGGGTTCGGAAGAACCTCTAGCTAAGATTCTGTGCAGTTTGGAGAACCCCCAAATCCCATTCCTGGCTGGCCCCACCCTTCCCACCCCGTCCCACCCAGGAATCCCCCTATTTGGATGCAGGTAAGTGCAGGGCATGCATGGAGGCTCGGGGAGCAGTGGTGGGTTCCTCCCGGTTCGGTCCGGTTCGGCCGATCCGGTAGCGGTGACGATATGACATCACCGAACCAGTTCTCCCCCCCGGCCCCCCACCCCCACACATTATTCTTACCTTTTATTTGGTCCCACCCCCAATCTATTGCTGCCTCCTGAGTCCCAGATGATGACTAGAGGGAAAAACACTGTTTAAACTCTTGCCGCGGGGCTTCAAAGGGCCATCCTACAGCTGATCAGTGTTAAAAGCAAACAAATGAGTCGGGTTGTAAGTGCGAGGACTGGTCGTAAGTGCGAGGACCTTCCAGAAATGACTCTGACCAGCTAGCCACACCCACCTAGTCACATGACTTCCAAGCCACACCCACAAAATAAGCCACAGCCACAGAACTGGTAGTAAAAAAATTTAGAACCCACCCCTGTCGGGGAGGGTGAAAAACAGGCCTACTGGAAGTTTGGGAAAGCCAGAAACGGGCCCATTTCCAGCCTCCGGAGGGCCTTTGGAGCCTGGGGAGGCCGTTTTGGCCCTAATGGAGGCTGGAGAAAAGCCTCCAGAGCCCAGGGAGGGCAAAAAATGCTACCCCCCACCATTGTGGTGCAGGAGGCTGACTAGGCCATGCCCACCATGGTGATGCCCACCCTGTAACTGGGCAGAGAATCGCTTGCTAAAATAATTGATTCATAATTCTCACTGTCTGGAAATTTCTCCTTAGTTCTATGTGGCTTTTCTCCTTGATTAGTTTCCATCCATTTTTTCTTGTGTTTCCTTCCGATGCTTTGGAGAATAGCTTGACTCCCTCTTCTTTGGGGCAGCCCCTGAGATACTGGGACACTGCTATCATGTCTCCCCTAGTCCGTCTCTTCATCCAACTAGACATACCCAGTTCCTGCAACCGTTCTTCCTATGTTTTAGCCTCCAGTCCCCTAATCATCTTTGATGCTCTTCTCTGTAATCCAGTGTAATCCTGCCATGAACAGGGATGAACTGGGCAATTTCAAAGCAGCCTTCCAACTCTACAGTTCCCTGATCCATCCATCCATGACAGGTTCAAATCCCCTCTTGGAAATAAGCTGGGAAAAATTCTGGCTTAAGCGATGTACACAGCTGGCAAAACTAAAACATCTGCATTAAAATGTAGGAAGTTAAAACCCACCCCTCTCCTAGGAAAATGAGATATTTTAGGAAATATTAAAAGGGTAGAATGTTTCCCTTAAAAGGGAGGCAGAAATTCAGTCCCCCCACCCCACCTTTGTCAATGGGCCATTAAGGCCTGAGCCAGTCCATTCTACATAACAAAGGTCTACCTCCTTCAGGCAGAGCCATTTAATTGCCCTTCATTGCATCACCCAGCAAGATTCAACCAAGTTTAGCACACAGACAACCTACAAAGCTAGCCATGACCTCTGATGGCAACCAATCAGGATACTCTTCCTGTGCCCCTGGAAGTTCAAAGCCAGAGAGGGTATAAAACCCAGGGACTCTCAGCATCTCTTCCAGGGGTGGGTTCTAAATTTTTTTACTACAGGTTCTGTGGGCGTGGCTTTATTTTGTGGGCGTGGCTTGATGGCCATGTGACAATTCTTTAGGATTTAGCAGAGGTACTGGTCTACCAGGCTTTTAACTGCTTGCAGAGCTGTACTAGTCTACTCATTTGGTTTTGGAGGCACTGGTCTACTCATTTGTTTTTGGAGGCACCGGTCTACTCATTTATTTTTGGAGGCACTGGTCTACTTATTTGTTTTTTAAGGCACCGGTCTACTGATTCGTTTTAGAAGGCATCGGTCTACTCATTTATTTTTGGAGGCACTGGTCTACTCATTTGTTTTTGGAGGCATCGGTCTACTCATTTATTTTTGGAGGCACTGGTCTACTCATTTGTTTTTGGAGGCATCGGTCTACTCATTTATTTTTGGAGGCACTGGTCTACTCATTTGTTTTTGGAGGCACCGGTCTACTCATTTGTTTTTGGAGGCACTGATCTAATCATTCATTTTAGAAGGCACCGATCTACCACTACACTGCCTTTTAACACTGATCAGCTGTAAGGCGGCCCTTTGAAGCCTCGTGGCAAGAGTTTAAACAGTTTTTTTCCTTCTAGCCGATCAGCTGGGACTCAGGAGGCAGCAATAGTTTGGGGGTGGGGCCAAATAAAAGGTAAGAATAATGCGGGGTGGGGGTGGGGGCAGAGGGCCCAGCTCCTGAACAAAGAGAACCGGTTCGGTGATGTCATATCATCACCAGTACCGGCTCGGTCAAACTGGGCCGAACCGGGAGGAACCCAGCATTGATCTCTTCCTTTTTTTTTCGCCCAAGATCTCCAAGGCCTTGGTAGGTCTCCAAGATCTCTAAGAGCCTTGGTAGTACAGTGGTCTAAAGTACCCTGTTATTAAGAACAGCTGCCTGCAATTACTGCAGGTTCGAATCTCGCCAAGGCTCAAGGTTGACTCAGCCTTCCATCCTTTCTAAGGTAGGTAAATTGAGGACCCAGTTTGTGGGGGCAATAAACTGACTTTGTATAAATATACCAAAGGATGAAGGCTATTGCTTAATGCATTGTAAGCCGTCCTGAGTCTCCGGAGAAGGGCGGCATATAAATCAAAATTAAAAAAAAAAAAAAAAAGCATGTGATCCTGTTCATCAATAAACCTTCTTTCCAAGCAGCTTCCATGAATCCAGTGTCTTTTTCCCCACTTGGAAGTGAATCCAGGAGGACACTTCTTCCAACAAAAACTTCAACCCTGTGGATTACTGCTGCGAGCAGATTTATATTTAAGTGCTTCAGACACATCTGTTCGTTTGTTCTCCTCGTCTTTTGCTCTTGGAGAACCTAATGATGATAGAAGAGGTAAGCACCAAGTTTGTTCTGTTGTTGCTTCTCCCAACTGCTTCAACTCCTTTGCCCCGGATTTGAAAATTAATTTTTCGCCGGAATGTAATTTATTGAGATGGAGACAGTTCAAATTAACGCAACCAGACGGTGTGTCATAAAATGCAAAGGCTTTGGGGCTTTCCAGCCACCGCAGATTAAATTATGAGCTTTTTTTCCCCTTCCCGTCCTCCCTCCCTTCCAGAGCAATTAGCTACATGTATGCAACGTCTCACCAAAAAAACAAACAAACAAAAAAAAACGAATGATCTAATTAAATAATAATAAAAATAATACCCGGAGACGGCAGAAAGAGGAGAGAAAGAAAGAACATCGCAAAATAAAAAGACCTGCAAATGGGTGAGTGATGACTTTGGAAAAGACAGAGGAGACAGGACCAATAGGGAAAGGTGCCTTGGGGACAATCCCAAAACATCTGGATTGCTAGTTGAACACAATTGCCACTGACAAAACTACCCTGAGTCAATTGTAAATGCAGCTTTATTTGGAACAGCCTTAAATCTTCCTTCCTTCTTTCCTTCCTTCCTTTCCCTGCCTCCCTCCATCCCTCTCTTTTTTCTTCCTTTCTTCTTCCCTCCCTCCTTTCCTTCCCTTTTTCTTCCTCCCTTTTTCCTTCCTTCCTTCCCCTTTCCTTCCTTCCTTCCTTCTTTTCCCTGCCTCCCTCCAGCCCTCTCTTTTTTCTTCCTTCTTCCCTCCCTCCTTCCCTTCCCTTTTTCTCCCTCCCTTTTTCCTTCCTTTCTTCCCTTTTTCTTCCTTCCTTCCTTCTTTTCCCTGCCTCCCTCCAGCCCTTTTTTCTTCCTTCCTTCTTCCCTCCCTCCTTTCCTTCCCTTTTTCTCCCTCCTTTTCCTTCCTTCCTTTCCTTTTTCTTCCTTCCTTCCTTCCTTCTTTTCCTGCCTCCCTCCGTCCCTCTCTTTTTTCTTCCTTCCTTCTTCCCTCCCTCCTTTCCTTCCATTTTTCTCTCTCCCTCCCTTTTTCTTTCCTTCCTTCCTTCCCTCCTTTGTCCTTTCTTTTTTCTTTCCCCCTTCCTTCCTTTTTCCTTCCTTCCTTCCCTTTTCCTTGCCTCCCTCTGTCCCTCTTTATTCTACCTTCCTCCCTCCCTCCCTCCTTTCCTTCCCTTTTTCTCCCTCCCTCCCTTTTTCCTTCCTTCCTTCCCTCCCATTCTTTTTCCTTCCTTCCTTCCTCCCTCCCTCCCTTCCTTCCTTCCTACCTACCTACCTTCCTTCCTCCTTCCTTCCTTTATCCATCCATCCATCCATCCATCCAAGAGCAACTAGAGCTATTCTAAACAATAAATCCTCAGATTGCAGGTCCACAGTTACAATCCGAAGCTATATCCTTTCACAATTATATTGTTTTGTTTTTTTTGGCATCCATCAAGTCCATTACTGCAATAGAGCTATCTGCCCTTCAACGATTGTGATGCTCAATTGGAGGAGACATTCTGCCATAGTTTCATTCATTCTTCTGGTAATTACTTGGCTAATGCAGGCACTGCGTGGTCGGTCTCTCATTGACAGAATCCGGAGTCCTCATTTCTTCATAGGAAGCCCAACCGAGCATGAATGATTTTGGACACAGCTTGTAAGTTATTGCGTGAAGGAGGCCATCGTCACTCAGCATGTGGTCCTTTCGTTTGGCAAGGATATTCATCGGTAGCGAAGAGAAGGCTGGAGTTGGATGCTGTCCCTTCCCTCTTCTCATTTACTGTATTTCCGAAAACACTTAAAAAGGTATCTCTAATTATCTGAAAGGAGGTGACAAATGTAAAGATACCAAGATGGTATTTAGTAAGATCTTTAGTAAGGGCTTTAGTAAGACCACACTTTGAATCAGGGGTGAAATCCGGCAGGTTCTGACAGGTTCTGGAGAACCGGTAGTGGAAATTTTGAGTAATTCGGAGAACCAGCAAATGCAACCCCTGGCTTGCCCCAGATTGGGATGGAAATGAAGATTTTGCAATATTCTTCCCCCAGGAGTGGGGAGGGAATGAAGATTTTGCAGTATCCTTCCCCTGCCACACCCACCAAGTCACGCCCACAGAACCGGTAGTAAAAAAAAATTGGATTTCCCCACTGCTTGGAATGTTAAATCCAGTTCTGTCACAATATAAAAAAAGATGTTGAGACTCTGGAAAGAGAGTGGAGAAGAGCAACAAGAATGATTAGAGGGCTGAAGCTTGCAGGAATTGGGTATGTCTAGTTTAATGAAGGTATGCAGTGGCTCAGTGGCTAAGATGCTGAGCTTGTCAATTGAAAGGTCGGCAGTTCAGCGGTTCGAATCCCTAGTGCCGCGTAACGGGGGTGAGCTCCCGTGACTTGTCCCAGCTTCTGCCAACCTAGCAGTTCGAAAGCCCGTCAAAAATGCAAATAGAAAAATAGGGACCATCTTTGGTGGGAAGATTCTGTAAGTGCAATTATGTCCTTTTTTGAAAATTGGCTTTTCTGACTTATTATACATAAAAATTTCCAGGAAGAATCTCTGTACTCTACCATGATTTCGCCAGTTCCTGTGAATTAGAGGCTAATCCTTCTAGGATCAAAGAAAACGCTACATTTGGAAATGATTATATTTTAGTTTTCTTCAGAGGCGGTAAAAAAATATGGAGGACTCGGTAAACAATAAGACTATTCCCAGTAAACCTGTGTCTACGTAGCAGCTATGAGGCAGAGTTGAAGGCAAATTCAGGGTGGCTGAAGGGTTAAATAAATATCTTCATGAGTTAGAGATTGCCAAACTCAATTAATAAAGCCTTGTTGAACTTGGTAGATGCCTCCAAGGTTTCTCAAGATAGCAAGAAAGCAAATATTTCATCCTGCTATTCCACAGAATATTTCTTGTGTTGTTTATGACACTAATGGAGAGAGAGAGAGAGAGAGAGATTCGGGGAGTCCTTGAGATATGACCGTAATAAGGTAAAGGTAAAGGTTCCCCTCGCACATCTGTCCTAGTTGTTCCCGGTTCTAGGGGGCGGTGCTCATCTCTGTTTCAAAACCGAAGAGCCAGCGCTGTCCGAAGACATCTCCGTGGTCATGTGACCAGCATGACTCAACGCCAAAGGTGCATGGAACGGTGTTACCTTCCCACCAAAGATGATCCCTATTTTTTGTACTTGCATTTTTTACGTGCTTTCAAACTGCTAGGTTGGCAGAAGCTGGGACAAGCTCACCCCGTTACGCAGCACTAGGGATTCGAACCGCTGAACTGCCGACTTTTCAATCGACAAGCTCAGCCTCTTAGCCGCTGAGTCACACACATCCCACTTACGACCTTAATAGAGCCTGTCTACTGCAGTCGTAGGTTGCGATGGTCATACAATGTGTTGGTCATGTGATTGCCTCCATTTTACAAGGGTTTTTTTGTGGCAGTCGTAAAGTGGATGCAGCAGCTGTGGTCATTAAGTGAGCCAATGGGTGCTTTTTTTGCTGAAAACTAGATGATGTTACTTAGTTGGGTAACGAAAGGTCTGGAAGTTTTCAAGAAGAGATTGGAGAGCAATTTGTCTCAAATAGTATAGAGTCTCTCGAGTAGAAGACCTCCAAGGTCCCTTCCAACTCTCGAATTCTGTTATTGTCTCCTCCTCAAGATCCCATTGAAGGCCATGCAACTGAAGAAATTTCATGCAGCATATCCAGGCTGAAGAAGTTGAGATCATCTCCGGCTGATATCTCACCATCTTCTGCACAACCCTCCCCTCTATAAAAAGTGGAATGATTAAACAGCTAGATTGGGGTGTCGAACTCAATTTCATTGAGGGCCGCATAGGGTTGTGTTTGACCTTGAGGGGAGGGGGCGTGGCCAGGGTAGGCGTGGCCAGCTTGATGTCACTTGGCCTGCCTGGGCTCTGTTTTCAGCCACGATGGCCTCCTGCAGCCCTCTGCCAGTGAAAAGGAAACTTGAGGGCTGCACGCCAGGCCTGCCTGGTTCCGTTTTCGGCTGTGACAGCCTCCTGCAGTCCTCTGCCAGTGAAAATACAAAAGTATATACAAAAGTATATACAAAAGTATGAAGGCTATTTCTTAACCCATTGTAAGCCGCCCTGAGTCTCCGGAGAAGGGCGGCATATAAATTGAACCAATAAATAAATATATAAATAAAAGGAAGCTGGGGGAGGGGCATGCCAGGCCAGCTTAGGCTCCATTTTTGGCCGTGATGTCTTCCTGCAGCCCTCTGCCAGTGAAAACGGAGCTCGCGGAGGCCACACGCGGCCCACCCAAGCTCCATTTTCACTGGCGGAGGGTGACACAACGGTGTCTCTGAGGGCTGTGCGTGACCCTCCTGAGCTCTAATTTCACTTGCAGGGGCATCAGTCCTTTGCTATTTCCAGGATGGCCCTGCAGGCCAGATCTAAGTATCCCTCAGGCCTGATCCGACCCACAGGCCTTGAGTTTGACATCTCTAACTGAGCTAGATGAATGTTTCTAAATGCTGCCAGTATCTTCCAATCAGAGAGTTGAGTTCAGCAGCTAAACTCTATGTGCGCTTTAGAGACGAGAATTATTTCATGCCCTTGTGCTCCCCCCAGTTCAAAATTATTTTATGCCATCAATGCTGCACAGCAGGGTGGAAATTCCCACCCAGTTTAAAATGTCTGCTCCTTTCTTTGAGGCCGCAACATTAATACAGGGATTAGGCTTTTAAGCTTACTACACCTCTCACAATTACTGTCCTTAATGGGCTATTTCTGGACTGTGCTGCTTCTCCTTTGGCCATCTTCTAGGCACCTCTGCAGAAAACGGGTTTTGCCTGACATTTTCTGCTCGCATTTTGCCTGAAATTAAGATGCTAGTCGTTGATCGGCTGCCAGAGCTATCCATCTACGAAGGTCAGTTCTGACGTGGACTGAATACTGTTTAAAAGACGCAGCCAAGATTCTAAAATACGGGTTTAAATTTCGCGAGTAAAAATCCTTGCACTTTGACTCTACTCTGAATCCCAGTTCTTTGCTCTTTTCTGTGACAAGGTCTAACTTAGATCCTTAGAATCACCTAGTAATGGAGAAATATTTTGTAAAGCAGGAGTTTCTTGAAGTCCCACTAATGAAAAGACATTTATTGTGTAGGGGCTGAAGATGTGGAATTTACGGTCTTTAGAAATTGGAAGCCGTTGATTCGATAGATGCTCAACAGAAGTGTGGTTCACTCTATTGCCACCAAAAATGCACATATGCAACTTTATTCTGTAAAAAGTTGCTCCAATACAGTTATTATTCTCTGCAAAGCTAGTTTCAAGTTTCAAGTTTATTAGATTTCTATACCGCCCTTCTCCCAAAGGACTCAGGGTGGTGTACAGCCATATTAAACCACATAGATTTATAAAATTTAAAACCAATTAAAATCGAATATATAAAATTTGGCCCGCGAATTAAAACACACATATACCCATTATAAAATTCGTATTAGGCCAGTCCGGCTTGCTGGAACAAAAGGGTGTTAAGGGCGCGGAGAAAAGTACGCAGGTCGGGGCTAAGATGAAGCTCTAGGGGCAGCTCATTCCAGAGGTCTGGTGCCCCCACAGAGAAGACTCTCCCCCTGGGTGTCGCCAGTCAGCATTGTTTGGCCAACGGCACCCTGAGGAGCCCCTCTCTGTGGAAGCGTATTGGCCAGTGGGAGGTTGTTGATGGCAGAAGGCGGTCTTGTATGTACCCCGGTCCTAAGCCATGGAGCGCTTTAACGGTGGTAACCAACACCTTGAATTGCACCTGGAAGACCACTGGGAGACAGTGCAGCTCACACAGGAGGGGTGTTACGTGGGTGTGCCGAGTCGCACCCATAACCACCCGCGCGGCCGCATTCTGGACCAGTTGGAGCCTCCAAGTGCTCTTCAAGGGGAGCCCCATGTAGAGAGCGTTGCAGTAGTCCAGACGGGATGTGACGAGGGCATGAGTGACCGTGCACAGCGCATCCTGGTCCAGAAAGGGACGCAACTGGTGCATCAGGCGAACCTGATAGAAAGCTCCCCTGGCCACGGCCGTCATGTGATCTTCCAAAGACAACTGTGCATCCAGGAGAACACCCAAGTTGCGAGCCCTCTCTGAGGGGGCCAAGGTCTTGCCCCCAATAGTCAGTGATGGAACCAGCTGACTATACCGGGACGCCACAAGCGTAGTCAAGTAGAATGGAATGGAATGGAATGGAATGGAATGGAATGGAATGGAATGGAATGGAATGGATTGGAATGGAATGGAATGGAATGGAATGGAATGGAATGGAATGGAATGGACTAGACTAGACTAGACTAGAATAGAATAGACTAGAATAGACTAGAATAGAACAGAACAGAAACTGTGGATTGGAGTGGAATGGAATGGAATGGAATGGAATGGAATAGAACAGAACAGAACAGAACAGAACAGAACAGAACAGAACAGAACAGAACAGAACAGAACAGAACAGAATAGAATAGAAACTGTGGAGTGGAGTGGAGTGGAGTGGAGTGGAGTGGAATGGGATGGGATGGGATGGGATGGGATGGGATGGGATAGGATAGGATAGGATAGGATAGGATAGAATAGAACAGAACAGAACAGAACAGAAACTGTGGAGTGGAGTGGAGTGGAATGGAATGGAATAGAATAGAATAGAACAGAATAGAATAGAATAGAAACTGTGGAGTGGAGTGGAGTGGAATGGAATGGAATAGAATAGAATAGAACAGAATAGAATAGAATAGAATAGAAACTGTGGAGTGGAGTGGAGTGGAGTGGAGTGGAGTGGAGTGGAGTGGAGTGGGGTGGGATGGGATGGGATGGGATGGGATGGGATGGGATAGGATAGGATAGGATAGGATAGAATAGAACAGAACAGAAACTGTGGAGTGGAGTGGAGTGGAATGGGATGGGATGGGATGGGATGGGATGGGATAGGATAGGATAGGATAGGATAGGATAGGATAGGATAGGATAGGATAGGATAGGATAGAATAGAACAGAACAGAAACTGTGGAGTGGAGTGGAGTGGAATGGAATGGAATAGAATAGAATAGAACAGAATAGAATAGAATAGAAACTGTGGAGTGGAGTGGGATGGGATGGGATGGGATAGAATGGAATAGAATAGAAAACAGAACAGAACAGAACAGAACAGAACAGAACAGAACAGAACAGAACAGAACAGAACAGAATAGAATTATTTATTGGCCAAGTGTGATTGTGCCACAAGGAATTTGTCTCTGTTGCATAAATTGCATAAATAAATGGCGATCTGAAGTTTGTTAGACATATTCAAGACTTTAAAAAACTGTCTTGGATTGTGCCCATAATCTGAAAGTAAACGAATGTTTGTATCTGTCAGCATAAAAACAAGGATACAAAAGAAAAGAAAAAAAAAATCAAGTGCAGAGCTTTCCAAAAGAAAAAAAAAAGAAAAAGAATCTGTGCAAGGAAGTCAATAATAAAAAAGAGGCTTAATTTAATGAATAAATTGGGATTACAGTCCGATTTTTTCCATTAGCCTCTGTTAATGGCCCTTAGATCAATATTTCCAAATGTGAGTAGAATTGACTTTCAATACTTTGCTAACTAACAAGAGACACAATAGTGATCTCTCCCATCAAGGTCAACAATATGTTTTTAAAATGTAAGTCAGCGAAGACTGGAAATAAGGTTTGTGGGAGATTAATGGCCCTGCTCTTTGGCCTCTTGTCAAAAACTTGTTTGCCCGAGGGAAACCATGTTTATTTCGAGTCCTCTCTCACTCTGCCATTCTTAGCAATGGTGCATTTTTTTATCCCCCCCCTTTTTTTAATTTGATTTATATGGCGCCCTTCTCCGGAGACTCAGGGCGGCTTACAATGCGTTAAGCAATAGCCTTCATACTTTTGTATATTTATACAAAGTCAGCTTATTGCCCCCACAAACTGGGTCCTCAATTTACCTACCTTAGAAAGGATGGAAGGCTGAATCAACCTTGAGCCTTGGCGAGATTTGAACCTGCAGTAATTGCAGGCAGCTGGTCTTAATAACCAGCTTAATAACAGGGTGCCTTAGACCACTGTACTACCAAGGCTCTTCTGACACCTTTCTCCTGAGAACTGTTGGAAACGAACAAAGGGAATGGAAACATTGCTAAGAATGCTAAACATCTTAGAGCCATGGTGGCGTAGTGGTTAGAATGCAGTATTGCAGGCAAGCTCTGGCCACAGTCAGGAGTTCGATTCTGTTATTCTGATATATCATCATCACCATCGCAGTATCTTTCGCAAAATATATCAGCTGGTAAAACAGATCTGCGAACAACTAGACGCAAATAAAGTTATAACTAGTAGCCAGCATGGGTTTGTTAAAAACAGATCATGCCTAACCAATCTTATTTCATTCTTTGACTAAATTACAAAAAAACCAAAGGGACAAAATTAGTAGACCAGCAAATTGGTGTGGACACAGTATACTTAGATTTCAGAAAGGCATTCGACAAAGTAGACCACAACCTACTTCTTGGTAAGCTAGAAAAATGTGGAATAGATAGCATCACCATCAGATGGATTTGTAGCTGGCTGACAAATTGTACTCAATGAGTAGTCCTTTTTTTTTTTTTTTAATTTGATTTATATGCCGCCCTTCTCCGGAGACTCAGGGCGGCTTACAAGGCATTAAGCAATAACCTTCATACTTTTGTATATTTATACAAAGTCAGCTTATTGCCCCCACAAACTGGGTCCTCAATTTACCCACCTTAGAAAGGATGGAAAGGATGGAAAGGATGGAAGGCTGAGTCAACCTTGAGCCTTGGAGAGATTCGAACCAGCAGTAATTGCAGGCAGCTGTGTTAATAACAGGGTGCTTAGACCACTGTACTATCAAGGCTCTTACTTGCAAGCCCAACCATCATAAATAATTACATTTTTTGCCTTGTGCTCGTAAAATAAATCCTATTCCAGCATGAATCCTAGAGATATAATCAATAGGTGTAGATGTGATTCTCCTTAGGTGGCACTATGAAAAAAATAAGGCTATATTTGGAGACTCTAAATAGTATTTAGACAAAGAATTAGATTGCAGTATTAAGTGTATCTAACTGTTGATCGAGCTTGGCTTAATTACATCTGCATTTTCCTTGTCTGAAAAAGAAGATGGTTCTGATTTGTCTGCAAACAAAAATTGTTGGAAACTGGAAAGCACGTTTGTTGTCATGGTGAACACACGAAGGTGAAACAAGTAGAATCTTAGGTGAAGATAATGAAGCTGGAATTAAACTTTAAATGCTTTTGATTTATTGGGTAGCATTTCATAGGGCAAATCAAAGCTGAAAGGATGGAAATTTTGACAAACGCAGATGATTGTTATTAGTAAATTAATTTGGAAGTTTGCCAGCTGGTTCAACTTCATGATAGATGTCAGCTACGACTCTTAAAATAACTTGTTGTTGGTTTTTGTTGAATGGAAATGATACGAGTTAAAAAATAGTTAGAAGGCATCGGATTGTTTGCCTAAAACAAGAATCGTACATTCATTTGGGCACTTATATAAATTGAACGAGGGGTGAAATTCAGCAGGTTCTGACCAGTTCTGGAGAACCGGTAGCGGAAATTTTGAATAGTTTGGAGAACTGGCAAATACCACCTCTGGCTGGCCCCAGAGTGGGGTGGGAATGGAGATTTTGCAATATCGTCCCCCCAGGAGTGGGGAGGGAATGGAGATTTTGCAGTATCCTTCCCTTGGGAGGGAATGGAGATTTTGCAGTATCCTTCCCCCAGGAGAGGGGAGGGAATGGAGATTTTGCAGTATCCTTCCCTTGGAGTGGGGAGGGAACGGAGATTTTGCAGTATCCTTCCCCTGGTGTGGGATGGGAATGGAGATTTTGCAATATCCTTCCCCCAGGAGTGGGGGGGGGAATGGAGATTTTGCAGTATCCTTCCCCTGCCAAGCCCACCAAGCCACATCATGCCCACCAAACCACGCCCACAGAACCGGTAGTAAAAAAAAAAAATTGAATTTCACCACTGGGTTAAATATATTCTTTGGTGAACACTTTATAAATAACACAGAATATTAAACAGATTGAAGGATCATACTGGGGATATTGCATCTGATTTTGGTTGCCATAATATAGAAAAGATGTTTAGAATCTGGAAAGAATGCAGAGAAGAGCAACGAGAATGATTAGGGGACTGGAGCCAAATGCATATGAAGGACGGTTGCAGGAATTGAGTTTGTCTAGTCTAGTGAAAAGAAGGACTAGGGGGACATGATAGCAGTCTTCCAATAATTCACGGGTTGCTATAAAGAACAGAGCGGTCAATTTATTTGCATTGCAAGCAAACTCTGCTCACCGCCAGGAGTTCGATCCTGACCTGCTCAAGATTGACTTAGACTTCCATCCTTCCGAGGTCGGTAAAATGAGGACCCGGATTGTTGGGGGCAATAGGCTGACTCTGTAAACCGGTTAGGGAGGCCTGTGAAACACTGTGAAGTGGTATATAAGTCTAAGTGCTATTGCTATTCCTTCCTTCCTTCCTTCCTTCCTTCCTTCCTTCCTTCCTTCCTTCCTTCCTTCCTTCCTTCCGGCACACTGGTTAGAATGCAGCATTGCAGGCTAACTCTGCCGACTGCCTGGAGTTCAATTCTGACGGACACAAGGTTGACTCATCCTTCCATCCTTCCGAGGTCGGTAAAATGAGGACCTGGATTATTGGAGGAAATAGGCTGTCTCTAACACTGGATGTTTTTAAGAAGAGGTTGGACAACCATTTGTCTGAAATGGTATAGGGTTTCCTGCCTGAGCAGGGGGTTGGACTAGAAGACCTCCAAGAACCCTTCCAACTCTGTTGTTCTGTTCTGTTCTGACTTTGTAACTTGCTTAGAGAGGGCTGTGAAGCACTGTGAAGTGGTATATAAGTCTAAATGCTATTGCTATCCTTCCCTCCTTCCTTCCTTCCTTCCTTCCTTCCTTCCTTCCTTCCTTCCTTCCTTCCTTCCTTCCTTCCTTCCTTCCTTCCGGCACACTGGTTAGAATGCAGCATTGCAGGCTAACTCTGCCGACTGCCTGGAGTTCAATTCTGACTGACACGAGGTTGATTCATCCTTCCATCCTCCCGAGGTCGGTCAAATGAGGAGCCAGATTGTTAGGGGGCAATATGCCCGTCCAGAGAGTGCTTTAAAGCACTGTGAGATGGTATATAAATCTAAGTGCTATTGCTGTTGCTATTCAACTAATTTGTTTCTCCTTACTGAAATGGCACAGAAGCGGCCCAAAGCAACTGGACACTCTGTTTTTCACCTTTTGTGCAAATGGAAAGGTGCCGCTGTCTTTTCTCACAGCTAGCACTAATCACAGCTCGTGTCACCCTGTGCTTGTTTCAGCTTGCCTCGGCTAGGGTCACGAAGATCAGCCTCATCCGAGGAGGAACAACCAAAAAAAATAAAAATAAAAATAAAAAAATCAATTTCTCTCTTGTAAAGTGGATGGAAGCACTTCTTCACTCCGAGTGCAACCTTTCCTGATGTCCAAAGTGCTAAGACGTTGTTTACCAAAGCTTGGTATCTTTCAGAGGAGAAATATATATACCTATACATCAGTAGTGGGTTGCTCCTGGTTTGGTCTGGTTCTTGCAAACTGGTAGCAATGGCGACGGGAGGCTCTGCCCAGATGACAGAATGGACAATCTGCACATGCGCAGAAGCTTCGCGCTCCCGTTGCAAACTGGTAGTAAAGGTAAGTGGAACCCACCCCGATATACATATACATATACATATACATATACATGTACATATACATACACACACACACACACACACACACACACACACACATATGTATGTATCACATTTATATTTTGCTGATAAAGAAATAAAGGGAGACTAGCATTGATCTATTTCAAGCTATTTAGCTCTCATCAGCTAGCCATACCCTTACTTGGATTTGAACTTGGGCTGCCTGCATGTTAGGCAGTTGAATTAACCTCTGAGCCACAACTGTAAGTAAGGGTATGGCTAGCTGATGAGAGCTAAATAGCTTGAAATAGATCTATACTAGTCTCCCTTTATTTCTTTATCAGCAAAATATAAATTTGGTATAAAAGGGTTTGTGGTAAATGCGACTGCTTGACGGCTCCTGGATTGGAGCTGAAAGGCGAAAGGGAAGCAGGATGCTCCCTCCCACATGTTGGGGTAGACCAGGCGCTTTGATAGAAAAACACTTAATATATATCTTTATATATATATATATATATATATATATATATATATATATATATATATATATGCAAAAATGAGAATGATGGGAGTCGAAAAGGCTCCCGTGGACACTGGTTAGAGCGAGTAGAAGTAGTTCTTGGCTTATGACCACAATTGAACCCCACATTTCTGCTTCTAAGCGAGATAGTTGTTAAGTGAGTTTTGCTCCCTTTTATGACTAATGATCTGAAATGGTAAAGCACCGGTCTACTCATTTGTTTTTGGAGGCACCAGTCTACTCATTCGTTTTTGGAGGCACCGGTCTACCACTACACTGCCTCTTAACACTGATCAGCTGTAGGGTGGCCCTTTGAAGCCCCGCTGCAAGAGTTTAAACAATTTTTTTCTTTCTAGCCGATCAATTGGGACTTGGGAGGCAGCAATAGATTGGAGGTGGGGCCAAATAAAAGGTAGGAATAATGCGGGGGGGGGGGGGGCAGAGGGGGGTGGGAGGACCCAGCTCCTGAACAAAGAGAACCGGTTTGGTGACGTCATATTGACACCGCTACCGGCTTGGCCGAATCGGGCTGAACCGGGAGGATTCCACCACTGATTCCATTCCATTCCATTCCATTCTTTGTTGTTAAGAGAATCAGTGCAGTTGTTAAAAGTTAGTAACATGGTTGCTAAGCAAATCTGGCTTCTCCATGGACTTTGATTGACAGGACCTCAAAAAAGTGGATCACATGACTCCGGGACATCAAGGATATTGACAAGGGCAGTCAAGGGAAGATGGGACTTAGTTCACTTGTGACTACGTAGGGATCCTAGGCTGAGTCCTCTCTTGACTCCACCTCTCCAGGTACTGCCACTTCTTCTCCTATATATATATTCTCCTCTATGCTCACGATGCTGCCATATCACAAATCATATCACCAGCATCCTCAGTCAGGATGAAAAGAGCCAATATTATGCTATATTTTGATATTGTAGACAAAAATACAGACCTTGGTCTGTTATTTTGAGAAATTTCAAATTGTGGCCTTTCCAAAACAGCCACTCAGCAACCAAATCTCCCTTGAAAGTCCTGTTGCATCTATCCATGGTGAAATCCTGTCCTAGAATGGTTTTTCAGGATGCTCGTAATATAAGCCCTACCCTCAAAATAAGTCCCAGTTAAGATTGTCAGCCAGATAGATGCATGTAGTAACATATTTCCCCCAAAATAAGACCCAACCAGAAAATAAATCCTAGCATGATATTTCAGGATGCTGGTAATATAAGCCCTACTCTCAAAATAAGACCCAGTTAAGATTGTCAGCCAGATAGATGCATGTAGTACCATATTTCCCCAAAAATAAGACCTAACCAGAAAATAAGCCCTAATGTGTCTTTTGGAGCAAGAATTAATATAAGTCCCAGTCTTATTTTCGGGGAAACACGGGTACTAACTTAATGACTGCAGTGATTCACTTAACAACTGTGGCCAGCAAAGTCGTAAAAAGGGGCGAAACTCACTTAACAACCGCCTTGCTTAGCAACATAAATTGTGGAGCTCAATTGTGGTCATAAGTTAAGGACTGCATACACACACACACACACAGAGTTATGCTTTAGTGGAAATCACAAAGTTATACTTAGTCTTTTCAATTACTGTTCTTTGTCCTACCGGAGATATTTCCTCCCTAAAGAGCAAATTGAAATTAATTAGCTCTCCGTGAATATTAGTTACCTCACCTATAAAAACCAGAGTAGAAAGTCATTGGACTCACTTGCAACCTGCTTCATGCTGTAAAATCTGTAAGTTATCGGTGATACGTGATGATCATCCCTTTCCAAGAGCCATAATAGCAGAATTTCATCATCCTGACATTTGCTGGGAATTTACCGAGACGCATGACAAATTCATGTCCTCTTTTGCTAACAACTTATTTTGTCAGAAGTTAGAGCTAAAGGAGGTTTATTGTCCTGAATCTGATCTTCACCAGAAAGAAAAGAATTGCTTGATTAAGTGAAGGTGTCTCGCCCTTAAAGGAAAGTGTATATTTGTGACATCCAGGGAAGAGCTGAGAAGAGTCAAACCTACATACTGGAGGCCAACAGAGAAGCTGAACTTAAGGAAAGGCAAGTCAGGTCCAATGGCTTGAAATCCTGAAGGGGAACGGATAGGGATGTCTGTGTGACAAGAGATGATAAGGTGAAGTTAAATACAATTGCTACAAGGGAAAGAAAAAAAAAAAGAGAGAGAGAGAGAGAGAGAAATCTAAAGAGACCAGTGTGGATTCCCGTAGAGCAAGGGTGTCAAACTCAATTTCATTGATGGTTGCATCATGTGTTTGACCTTGGGGAGCTGGGGTGGGCATGGCTAGCTTGATGTCACTCATGTTGGGGGTGCCTGTGGTGGCCCGAGCATCTGCCAGTGAGAAGAGGCTCCCGAGATCCGTTTTCAGCTGCGATGGCCTCCTGCAATCCTCTGCCAGCAAAAATAGAGCTCAGGAGGTCCACCCGCGGCCCTTGCGAGCTCCATTTTTGCCTGTGACGGCCTCCTGCAACCATCTGCCAGCAAAAACAGAGCTTATCAGGGCCGCACATGGCCCTTTCCAGCTCCATTTTCATGGGCAACATGGGCTGGTCCTTTGCTGTTTCTAGGGTGGCCCCATGGGCCAGATCCAGTGGTGGGATTCAGCCGGTTCTGTCCGGATTGCGCGAACTGGTAGTGGTGACTGCAAGAGGCTCCGCCCACCCTCCCGGATGTAATCGGCGACTACTGCACATGCGCAGAAGGCCGTGCGCATGCATAGAGGTGGCGTATGTGCTAATATTTGTGAACTAGTAGGGAAGGTAAGTGAATCCCACCTCTGGCCAGATCTAAGCAACCTGCAGTCTGGATCCGTCCCCTGTTGTAAGATGTTGGAATACCTGGATTTGTTCCGTAGGAGCAAAAGAACTCTGCATATTGCCTATGACCAAATGCAGGAAGTGAACTCTGTGCTTCATAGACATGACTGGAAAACTAGAAACTAGGAAAGGTATTAGCCATAAATTACAATCCCAATTACAATCAGGGGTGATTTATGCCCAATGTGGCATTCCATTATGCCCACAGGAACACTTCGGTGCTTCGTAATAAAATACATTTTTTTTTTTTGCAGCCTGCTTACAACACAAAGCAGAGATGTAATGTTTTGCTCTGCAGTAGGACAATCTTTGCCGAGTTACTACAAGGGCAAACTCACAAAGTAGACATGTATTCCCGTGGCCCCTGGTGTGTGTTGTCTCCAAAGATTCTTTTCAGCAATCAAATCAGTGGTGGGATTCAAATAATTCAACAACCGATTCTCTGCCCTAATGAAAGCTGGGTTGCCTGGGCGTGGCCATGGTGGGAGTTAGCCAGGGGGTGTGACCTTTTGGGCCTAGTAGGCCTCCCGGCAGCCTGCTGGGAGCAAAAATGGGGTGAATGGGGACTCCTGGAAGGGACGGGGCAGGGCCAGACAGCAATTTAACAACCGGTTCATTCGAACATGCCCGAACCGGCTGAATCCCACCACTGAATCAAATGATATTAAAACCAGGGGTGGGAGATGGCCACGCTGTGGCGTGGCCATGGTGTTGTAACCCAGGCCCAAGTAGGTAGTAGTCAACGCAAACAGTTCCAAAACAAACAGACTTTATTAGAACAGCTGAGAATTAACTCATTCTCAGCGTAGTCCAAACTAAATCAAAACAAACTCTTCATAACACAAATTCTTCAGTCTAATCACCAACCTTGGTATAATTAGGCAAACTGCCAAAGGCTTCTCTTGGCAAAAGTTCAAAAGCAGAAGACGCTGACCAGACATAAGTGCAGAAAGATAAGAACAAGTCTATCAACGTTGTTTTCCAACAAAGAGGCCAAGAGACTTAAAAGTTGCTTGTCTTTTAAGCCTTATGGGAGGGGCTAATAATCGCCTGGCCTTACTCCTGAGTCGTCCTCTTTGCTGTAGGTGCTCTTGCCTTCTGGCAGCTCTTCTCATATGTGCACTAGGAACAGGCTCCACCTGTTCCTCTGCCTCTCTACTGTCAGCCTCTGGAGGCTCCGATGTCCGCACCTCACTCCCCGATGGCCCTGGCCCCATCTCTGCCTCTGATGCAGAGTCCTCATCTGAGCCTTCCCCGGCCTCCAGGACTGGCTCCTGTTCTTTCTCAGCTTCATCACTGTCCAACTCCACTGCCAGCTCCGCAGGCTGCTGGCAGACCACAACACATGGTGGGCGTTGGCCAGAGGGTGTGACAGGCACCACTTGGCCTCCTGCACCCCCCTAGGAGCAAAAATGGGCCATGGGGGGACCACACCAACCCCCCTGAGCTCCCTTTTGGGCCTAGTAGGCCTCCCTGCAGCCTCCTTGGAGCAAAAATGGGGTGAATGGGGCCTCCTGGAAGAGGCAGGGCAGGGCCAGACAGCAATTTAACAACCGGCTCACTCGAACATGCCCGAACCGGCTGAATCCCACCACTGAATCAAATGATATTAAAATCAGGGGTGGGAGAGCTGAGAGCAATAGGGTTGTCTTGGTTTGAGGTGGGGAGTTGGTTTAGAACAGCGGTGGGGAACCATGGCCCTTTTGTGACTTGTAGACTTCAACTCCCAGAATTCCTTAGCCGGCTGGCTCAGGAATTCTGGGAATTAAAGTCCACAAGTTATAGAAGGGCCACGGTTCCCTCCCCTGGTTTAAAATAACGAGCAGGAGGGGAAATATTCCTTCTTCACAATGCCGTGGCCTCCATGTGATGCTCCTAATGAAGACAAACAAATGCAACTCAACACTAGTCATCATTCTAACCCACCCAGCTTCAGGTCACCAGATAATTTTGGAAACACTTTACTCAAGCCTTCCTTTATTTACCACAAAGACCAGGCTTTCATTAATTCCACTTTTCTTTCCCCGATAGCCTGCTGCGAGGTTGCCTTTCTGCGCAGGCCAGATGCCAAGTGATCCAGATGTCCCGAGCAGCGAAATGAAAAGGAAGTGGTTTCCTTGGCAACTATCGTGGCACAAAAGCTCTCTGAATTTGTCTCCCCCCCTCTCCTCTCCTCTCCTCTCTCCCTCACGGAAGACTTGAGTAATCCAGACAGTACAGAGGAATAATAATAAGCATCGGATCGGAGCGTAAAGCCACAAAGAGGGATAGCGAAGAGGGGAGAAACATTATTTATAAATATGGATGTCCGATGCCACCTTTATCCTATATTCTCTCATTTCATTCTGGTTTTCTTAGAATCAGAAAGGAAGAAGATCTGAAGGACACAGGAACGATGGAGCAAGATCTTGGAAAAGAACTAGGAAGGAGGTTATTTTAAAGACAGAATAACAGAGTTGGAAGGGGTCTTGGAGGTCTTCTAGTCCAACCTCTTACTCAAGGAGGAAACCCTGTACCATTTCAGACAAATGGCTGTCCAGTCTTTTCTTAAAAACCTCCAATGTTGGAGCACCACAACTTCTACTGTGTTTTCCCGAAAATAAGACATCCCCTGATAATAAGCCCAATCAGGTTTTTGAGTGCATGCACTAAAATAAGCCCCCCTGAAAATAAGCCCTCCCTGAAAATAAGCCCTCCCCAAAAATATATAAACGCATGTACAGCCAGTCCCAACCATTGTTGTGGTCCACCAGCAGCCTGCGGAGCTGGCAGTGGAGTCGGACAGTGAGGAGGCTGGGGAGGAACATGGACCAGTCCTGGAGTCTGGGGAAGGCCCGGATGAGGGCTCTGTGTCAGAGGCAGAGATGGGGCCAGGGCCATCTGGGAGTGATGTGTGGACTTCGGAGCCTCCAGAGGTGGACAGCAGAGAGGCAGATGAACAGGAGGAGCCTGTTCCTAGTGCATGCATGAGAAGAGCTGCCAGAAGGCAAGAGCAGCTGAAGGAAAAAGGATGACTCGGGAGTAAGAAGCTGGGAGAAGTAATGGGAGCTCACTCCGTTATGCGGCACTAGGATTTTGAGCCGCTGAACTGCTGACCTTTCTGATCAACAAGCTCCGTGTCTTAGCCACTGAGCCACCGCGCCCCCTTCACTAGACTAGAAGTACCCAATTCTCCAGCCTCAAGACTCCTAATTGTCTTTTTTGCTGTCCTCTCCACTCTACAAAGAGTCTCTTCACTCTTTCTAGAGTCTCAACATCTTTTTTATATGATGGTGACCAAAACACAGCGAACCCACATAAACACTTTAAGGCATAAAGGATTTGGTTGAAGATTTTCGTTTTTCATTGCTTTGCAGTGGGTCCCACACTTCCTGTTTATTCATTAGATTCATAACTTGTCCTTTTCTCTTGGACATTAAGGTTGTCTTCTTTATTTTACTTCCATGATAACCATCTGATGGAATATTGAGACTGTTTGACTGGTCCACTGTCACCCCTCGAGTGAGTTGGGTTTTCCCTAATTCTGCCTGATGGAAACCGTTAACCCGTTCAGTCCCAATGTCATTGTCCCAATGCATGATTTTTCAGGATGCTCGTAATATACCCTCAAAATAAGCCCCAGTTAAGATTGTCAGTCAGATGGGTGCATGTAGTACCATATTTCCCCCAAAATAAGACCCAACCTGAAAATAAGTCCTAGCATGATTTTTCAGGATGCTCGTAACATAAGCCCTACCCACAAAATAAGCCCCAGTTAAGATTGTCAGCCAGATGGATGCATTTAGTACCGGATTTTCCCCAAAATAAGACCTAACCAGAAAATAAGCCCTAATGTGTCTTTTGGAGCAAAAATTAATATAAGACCGGGTCTTATTTTTGGTGAAACACAGTAGGTACTTAATTGTGGAGAGAAATTGATTGCTCATTAATCAAGTTTTGTTTGCTGGGAAATGGCTGGCAAGCACACCTTGCCCTAATGCAATACTTGAGAACTTTAAGATAGGCCCTTGACTGTCTGAGTCACTCATATAGATGAATATTAAATATACTTTATAATCAGGAAGCTGGCATGATCTTTACTTCAGAGAATGCCTCTGGGCCCTAAATACGCAACCTGTAATGGTTTGTGGGGAAGGCCTTGGGAAGAGGAGGGAAAGAAAGGTTGCCTAGGGGTGGATCAGATAACAGAGGGCATAGCTTGCAGCTGTATAATTACTTGCCAGATCGGTGTCAGCTCTCCCAGGCAGAATAGACAGAAAACATGGCCAGATAAGCTTATACTACTTTATTGTAGGGCTGCAGAAAAGATTCTCGCAAATCTGAAGGAACAATTCTCCTATTGCCTTTCTTACAGTCTGAGATCCATGTTCAGATACCAATATCTAGATCTCTTCTTCCTCTCCCTCCTTCCTCCCCCTCCTCCCTCTCCTTCTCCTTCTTTTTCCTCCTCCTCTTCCTCCTCCTCCTCCTCCTCCTCCTCCTCCTCCTCCCTTCTTCTTCTTCCTCCTCCCTTCCTTCTCCTTCTTTTTCCTCCTCCATCTTTTTCCTCCTCCTCCTCCTCTTCTTCTTCTTCCTCCTCCTCCTCTACTTCTTCCTCCTCCTCCCTCTCCTCCTCCTTCTCCTTCTTCCTCCTTCTTCTTCCTCCTCCTCCTCCCTCTCCTCCTCCTCCTCCTTTTTCCTCCTCCTCCTCTTCTTCTTCCTCCTCCTCCCTCTCCTCCTCCTCCTCCTTCTTCCTCCTCCTCCTCCTTCTTCCTCCTCCTCCCTCTCCTCCTCTTCTTCCTCCTCCTCCCCCCTCTCCTCCTCCTTCTCCTTTTTCCTCCTCCTCCTTTTTCCTCCTCCTCCTCTTCTTCTTCTTCCTCCTCCTCTTCTTCTTCTTCCTCCTCCTCTTCTTCTTCTTCCTCCTCCTCCCTCTCCTCCTCCTCTTCTTCCTCCTCCTCCCCCCTCTCCTCCTCCTTCTCCTTTTTCCTCCTCCTCCTTTTTCCTCCTCCTCCTCCTCTTCTTCTTCTTCCTCCTCCTCTTCTTCTTCCTCCTCTTCTTCTTCTTCCTCCTCCTCCCTCTCCTCCTCCTCCTCCTTTTCTTCCTCCTCCTCCTCCTCCTCCTCCTCCTCCTCCTCTTCTTCCTCCTCCTCCTCGTTAATGAAGTTACCCAAATCGAGGGGTGGAATTCAACCAGTTCAGAACAGTTCAGACAAACAAATAGTTACGGCCAGCAGCTGGGCCCGTCCACCTGCCCCGGCGCTATCCCGTCTTATGCAATTGCTGTGTTTTTGACGCAGCACGCAGCTGCGCAAGGCACACACACAAGCAAAGCTATCCCATCCTATACAATTGCTATGTTTTTGACGCAGCACGCATATGCACAAGGCTCTCGCACTCACATTTTCGAATCTGGGCACACCGGTTGTTAAATTATGAGAATCCCACCTCTGCCCAAATCCATATCATGTGAGGTACGAGCATCACTTCATAAAGCCTTAATAAGACCACACCTGGAATGATGCATCCTGTTTTGGTCACCATCGTATTAAAAAAAAAAAAAAAGATGTAGAGACTCTGGAAAGAGTGCAGAGAAGATCAACAGAGATGATTAGGCGACTGGAGGCTAAACCATATGAAGAACGGTTTCAGGAATTGGGTTTGTCTAGTCTCGTGAAAAGAAGGACATGATAGCAGTCTTCCAATATCTCAAGGGATGCCCCAAAGAAGAGGGAGTCAAGCTATTCTCCAAAGTACCTGAAGGCAGAACAAGAAGCAATGGATGGAAACTAAACAAGGAGAGAACCAACCTAGAATTTCCTGACGGTGAGAAAAATTAATCAGTGAAAAAAGTTGTAGGGAGGCATTTAAGAAGCGATTAGACAGCCATTTGTCTGAAATGGTAATGGGTGTCCTGCTTGAGCAGGGGGTTGGACTAGAAGACCTCCAAGGTCCCTTCCAACTCTGTTACTCGATTCCTAGCCCCTTCCTTTTCAGAAATGGAAGGAGCGGTTTTCGGAAAAAAGAATCTGATCCAGAACACCACTTCCCTGTTGTTCTTACCCGTCATTCTGACTACGGGAACAATTGGCTCCTGAGCTAAAGGCATCAAGCTAAACAACCGTCTTTGTTAACAAAGGCACGCGCTACTCGCTGGGCGAGCTCTTTTGTAAATTAACAGCCTTGTAACCGCTGTGATTCCTTCTGTGTTTATAGCCCGGCTGTTCAGAATCCTGCAATTCCATCTTCAGAGAGACGGGCCTCAACCTCGTGTTGAAGACGCAAAGACGCAGTAGGACTTTGGCAAATATCTCGCTCGCTGGCTCGGTTTTGCAGAATTCTTCTTCTTCTTTTTTTTCCCCGGTGTACGGGGTACGCAACAGGGCCTGCTTTTTATCCCATACCGAGTGTACCTAGTTCTTCAAACAAGGAGGAGACCATGCATTCCTGCTGTTCCTCTCCATTATTTATAACAGATTGCATCCATCATTAGCCTACTGATCAGTTCAAAAAAAAAAAAAGGAATCACTTCAGAATCGGTTTCCTACAGAGAAGACCAGAAGGTGTGCTTTACGTCTCTCTTATTTATGAAGCTTTAGATGCCTCTGCTTTGATACCAGTACAGATGTCAATAAAAGAAAAAAAAAATCAAGAAAGGACTTTTTTTTTTCCCCAAGTAGCATTGCATGCTTTCGGCAGATGGAACAGGTTCTTCTTGATAGATAAGCCTAATGTGGTGGCTCAGTGGCTAAGATGCTGAGCTTGTCAATTGAAAGGTCGGCAGTTCAGCGGTTTGAATCCCTAGTGCCGCGTAACAGGGTGAGTTCCCTGTTGGCTAAGATGCTGAGCTTGTCGATCGAAAGGTCACCAGTTCAGCGGTTCGAATCCCTAGTGCCGCGTAACGGAGTGAGCTCCCGTGACTTGTCCCAGCTTCTGCCAACCTAGCAGTTCGAAAGCACGTAAAAAATGCAAGTAGAAAAACAGGGACCACCTTTGGTGGGAAGGTAACAGCGTTCCGTGTGCCTTTGGCATTGAGTCATGCCGGCCACAGGACCACGGAGGCGTTTTTTGGACAGCGCTGGCTCTTTGGCTTTGAAATGGAGATGAGCACCGCCCCCTAGAGTCAGGAACAACTAGCGAGGGGAACTTTTACCTTTTTATATTGCAGAAGTGCAGAACAGATGCAAGCAATTCCAAAAAGCTTCTCGGATGAGAAGCGAAACATCATCAAGGAAAAAACAAGACAGTCCAGTTGCCTTTTGAAGAAGTGTTAAGGATATTGTTGTTGTGTTACCAACCAGCAGAGTGTAGAGCACAGAGAAACGTTGCTGAGAGCAATGAATAAGAGATGTGCAAACTGGCTTATCAAAAGTGAAAAAACAATCTCATAGTCTTTAAATCAATTCCAAGTCTTTGCCAGTAAATCAGTCCAGTAGTTACAGATATCTTCTTACCAAACAAACAGTAGTTGGTTAGAATAACAAACTCACTCTGGTTCACAAACCATGATGGTAGCAGATCCATCAAATGATGATTACAGATAGCAACTCCTCTCAATGGTAGCATATCATATCAGCTTCATCATCAAACTGAATACGTTACAATACCTTGCTTAAATACTCTCACAACCAGTCATTACCTAATTACAGCATGACTCAGCATTACAGTGAATCAACAAGAAAACCTTTAAAGTAACATAATACATTTACAGATTAAAGTTACAGTACACATATATTGCCTGGACAACTTGTTAGGCTCAAACCATATCCTAACAAGAAGCATCGTTGAGACAATCATGACCTGAATGACTTGAGTATCTCCATAGACTAGGGGTGTCAAACTCACGTGTCACGTCATTGTCATGTGACCAGAGGTGGTATTCACTTACTTCCCCTACCAGTTAGCAAATGTAAGTGTGCGGCCCCCTATCCATGCATGCACCCGGCTTCAAAAATGTGCTTAAATAGGATAGCATAGAGCTAGGATGGGTGGGTGAGCCCACCTATGACTTCTGCTACTGGTTCAGGCAAACTGATCCGAACCGGCTGAATACCACCTCTTCACATGACGTATCAGGACTTTTTTCCCTTTTGCTAAACTGGGCACGGCCAGCACATAATGCACCTGGCCATACGGAACAAAGAAAAAGGGAGTCAACCTATTCTCCAAAGCACCTGAGGGTAGGACAAGCAGCTATGGATGGAAACTCATCAAGGAGAGAACCAACCTAGAACTAAGGAGAAATTTCCTGATAGTGGGAACAATTAAATGAAATGGCTTGCTTCCAGAAATTGTGGGTGCTCCAACACTGGAAGTTTTAAAGAAAAGATTGGACAACCTTTTGTCTGAAATTGTGGCCTGCCGGCGGGCAGCAAAACTGACAACAAAGTCAGACAGTGAGGAGGTTGGGGAGGAATATGGGCCTGTCCTGGGGGCTGGAGAAAGCTCGGATGAGGGCTCTGCATTTGAAGCAGAGAGGGAGATAAACAGCAGTGAGGCAGAGGAACAGCTGGAGCCCGTTCCCAGTATGCATATGTGCAGAGCTGCCAGAAGACAAGAACAATTAAGAAAGCAGGGTCAACTTGGGAGTAAAGCCACACCTTGGAGGTGATTGGCCCCTCCCACAGGAAACAAAAGAGGAGTGAACGGGGAGTGAGCTTGTGCAGGAAACAATTCATTCGCTGAGAGACTCTGTGCCACGTTTTGCCTTGTACTGCATTTGGAAACTAGTTACATGGCAGCTAGCCAAACGAGATAAGGTCTGTGTTGATAAATATTCCTTTGAAAAACTGTTTGGACAGACCTTGCTGACTGTGAATGAAAGGAATTCACAGTCATGTAAATAAAAGAGGTTTTGCCAGGACCAAGACTCTGCTTCCTGCTTTTTAAGGGAGCCTAGGTCAGAGCAGAAATAGTTTAAGGTCTTCTTGAGTGGTGAGTGACCTAGAGGCGGTGCTCTCACCTCACAATCAGGAGGCTGTGAGTTCAATCCTAGGTAGCGGCAGATATTTCTCTCTCTGGGCACAATAAGTAATTATCTGTTCTGAACTCTGCATTGGTGACAGGAAGGGCATCCAGCCAGTAAACAGTCACCTCCATTCAGTTGCCCCGACTCCACCCTGATGTAAGGGATTACGGGGTCATTAAAAGACAATAAAAATAAAAAATAAAAAAGTTTAGGATCTTCCTTGAGCAGGGGGTTGGACTAGAAGACTTGCAAGATCCCTTCCAACTCTGTTATTCTGTTATTCTGAAATCTAGCTGGTCAAGTTAGGGTCAAGTTGCATAAGAACTGAAGTAGAATGCAGAGTACTCCAATCAACAGAATGCTCCAAAGTACTCCAATTCCCATCCACTGTTGTAACATCCAACAAGCCTTGGTTAGCCCAAGCTTGTTGTGACCTAGGCTTACTGAGTCATTACAATACATAATTAGTCCCAAATAAACCTATTTTATTATAACAGCTGAGAATTATGTTCATTCCCAGCTGAGTCCCAATTAGTTGCAAAACAAGTCCTTCGGAAGAAGTCCTTTGGGATAATCACCAACCTTTATCTTCTTTGACATCCTGCCAAAGGCCTTACTTGGCAAAGCCCCACGAAGTTCAGAAACAAACAAGAGATGTTGACTGGAAACAGAATTAGCAATGTTGCTTTCCTGCAAAAAGGCCCAAGTGCCTTTGTTTCTCTTTTAAGCCTTATGGGAGGGGCCAATCATCTCCTGGCCTTACTCCTGAGCCGTCCCTTTTGCTTTAGCTGCTCTTGCCTCCTGGCAGCTCTGCGCATGTGTGCACTAGGAACGGGCTCCTCCTGTTCCTCTGCCTCTCTGCTGTCCGACTCTGGGGGCTCCAGAGTCCGCACATCACTCCCAGATGGCTCTGGCCCAGGGGTGGGTTCTACTTACCTTTACTATTGGTTCGAAGTGGGGCGTGCACACTCTTCTCCGCAAGTGCAGAAGCTTCTGCACATGCGCAGAAGTGTTTTGATGACGTCGGGGTTGGTGGGAGGAGCCTCCCACTGGTTTTACTACCGGTTCTATAGAACCGGTGTGAACTGGGGGCAACCCACCACTACCCTGGCCCCATCTCTTCCTCCAACACAGAGCCCTCGTCCGGGCCTTCCCCAGACTCCAGGACTGGCCTATGTTCCTCCCCAGCCTCCTCACTGTCCGACCCCGCTGTCAGCTCTGTAGGTTGCTGGTGGACCACAACAAAGCTTGATACTTTTTCTCATACTTCTGGCACTGTTGCTTGTGGGATCTTCTTAGATATCTTCATTTGGTATGTTTCATTTTTTCCACAGTTTTTTTCCCCCCATTCATTCTATGGCTTGCACTGAGCAAGGCTCCAGAACTCCATCTTTTACATAGATCCTGTCCTACCTTCTCAGGGATATGTGGTATAAGGTGCTAAGCTCTTATAGAGCAACTACATAAGAACAAATTGGTGTATAGTAGCTACAAATTAACACCGGTTAATAATAGGAAAACACCTGGGAGACCCAGATGGATCGATGGTTATGGATCATTACATTAAATCAGTGTTTATGAATCAATGCTCGAACAAGCTAAGATAATTCACTATCTTCCTCCTACGGGTCCTTATTTCCCAGTGACTGATCGCCCACAAATGGAGAGCGAGAGAAAAGGCCACTGCCAATATCTCTTAAACAATGACATAGAATAGAATAGAATAGAATAGAATAGAATAGAATAGAATAGAATAGAATAGAATAGAATAGAATAGAATAGAATAGAATAGAATAGAATAGAATAGAATAGAATATGGGATGGGACAGAGTAGGGTAGGGTAGGGTAGGGTAGGGTAGGGTAGGGTAGGGTAGGGTAGAGTAGAGTAGAGTAGAATAGAATAGAATAGAATAGAATAGAATAGAATAGAATATGGGATGGGACAGAGTAGGGTAGGGTAGGGTAGAGTAGAGTAGAATAGAATAGAATAGAATAGAATAGAATAGAATAGAATAGAATAGAATAGAATAGAATAGAATAGAATAGAATAGAATAGAATATGGGAAGGGACAGAGTAGAGTCGAGTCAAGTCGAGTTGAATAGAATAGAATAGAATAGAATAGAATAGAATAGAATATAGGATGGGACAGAGTAGGGTAGGATAGGATAGGGTAGGGTAGGGTAGACTAGACTAGACTAGACTAGACTAGACTAGACTAGAATAGAATAGAATAGAATAGAATAGAATAGAATAGAATAGAATAGGAGTTGGAAGGGACCTTGGAGGTCTTCTAGTCCAGCCCCCTGCTCAAGCAGAAGAACCTCTACCTGTCAGGCCTGGAAGCCATCTTTTGCATTGGGCCTTCAGGCCTGCCACATTTAGTGCTGTGGGAAACTGAGAGGGGGGATTGTATGGAGCAGGGGTGATATGTAGTCATAATAACATTCCTTTCTCAGAGAGTCAAGGACATCTTGCCCTACACCTGCAGGGGTGTGACTGGGAGGCATCTCCAGTTGGGACAGTGCTTTGATTGGACCACATGATGGACATGTGGATGCTTGGGCAGGGACGTGGACTTTCCTTTGGGTGGGGAAAACCTGGAAGCTTTCAGATTTGGGTTTTCCCAGATGTGCCAATATGACATCTCTAATAAAATGGAACTTTGAGGAACTTCAAGCCTTGAGTCTTCTTTCCCTGGGGGTGTAACTTGGAACCCTGACACTACCTGTCCAGTCTCTTCTTAAAAACTTCCAGTGTTGGAGCATTCATAATTTCTGGTGGAAAGCTGTTCCACTGGTTAATTGTCCTCACTGTTAGGAAGTTTCTCCTTAATTCCAGATTGCTTCTCCCTCTGATTAGTTTCCACCCATTGTTTCTTCTCCTGCCTTCAGGCATTTGGAGAATAGGTTGACCCCCCTCTTCTTTGTGACAGCCTCTCAAATCCTGGAATACTGCTAGGAAAAACAAAGAAAGTCCTTTGGGATAGCAGTGAGTTTCAAATCCTGGTGCTACCAGTTCGCTATCGCAGAGCGTTTTTGATGACATCTGGGTGGATGGGCGAAGCCTCCCACTGCCACTGCTGCTACCAGTTCGCCCGAAGCAGGGTGAACCGGGAGCAACCCATCACTGTTTTGGAATAAATAACCATGACCTGGATGACTGAGAATCTCCATAGACATTTGCAAACCTAGGATAAAATTTTCATACAACTACGTTGAAGTTACACAGAGCCAAAGGGAGAGTGGGGGAAGAACACATTTCCCTTAAAATAGACTTAAGAGTTGTTAAGGGAAGTGTTATTCATGGCTTCTCGGATCTTTTCTATCAGGAAAACAGTTCCAACGGATAGGAAATGACCCCTTCCGCCCCCAAATTGTGGTTACTGGAAATAAAAATTGAAAAGGGGGGGTTATTATATAAGATAATAATGGAACCAGACTTTAAAATCCACCGAAAGAAAGCTGCTGGGATAAATGAGTGACACATCAACAGATGGCCGTTTTCTCACACGGCATTACTCAGAAGTTATTTCACCAACAAGGAAGGTGCTTTGTAGTAACAAAATAGATCAGTGCTATATAACCGTGGACCAGGGGTGAAATGTAAAATTTGTTACTACCGGTTCTGTGGGCGTGGCTTGGTGGGAGGGGGGTGTTAATGTGAGTGGGTGGGCATGGCCAACTTTTATTTTTTTAACTTTTCAAAGCATTTTTTTTCTAATGCTTTGAAAAGCCTCTGCCGATCAGGCAACTCAGCTGGGATCGTCAGAGAGGCTTTTTAAAAAATACCTCTCTGCTGATCAGGCAACTCAGCTGGGATCGTCAGAGACTTTTCAAAGCATTTTTTTTAACCACCTCTTTGGCCAAGAGCTTGCAGAAAAAAAATGCTTTGAAAAGCTTCTGATGATCCCAGCTGAGCTGCGTGATCATCAGAGGCTTTTTTTTTTACTTTTAAAAGCATTTTTTCGTCGGAAGAGGTTGTAGAAAAAATGCTTTTAAAAGTTTTTTTAAAAAGCCTCTGATGATCGTGTGGCTCAGCTGGGCATGGTGGTGGGGTGCAGGGATTTTTGCTACTGGTTCTGCGAACCACCCGCCACCATCGCTACCGGATTGGGCAATCTGGTCTGAACCGGGAGCATTTCAACCCTGCAGTGGACGTAATGTAGCTTCCGTTTGCTAGGTTCCTTATTTAAGGTGACTCCTTTTTGTGGATCATGTCACGCCATGAAACGTTCAGCATCTAAAATGATTCTTTACAAGCCCAGTCCTATTTGACTAAACTCTGCTAACAAATATTGTATAAGATGAAGTCCCTGAAATGGCATTCAGAAATATAAACAGTTTTTCCTATGGTGCTGTAGGTTAATCTTTTCAGAACGATAGTTGTTTTCCAGCCCCATTTGAGACTTATGGACAAAATTGTGGTTGCCATGGAATTGGCAGCCCTTCTGGTCAGGAACGGGTTCAAGAAAAGGATATTATTTTGAGCTAGCTCCCAAACATGACAAACCCTCTGTAGTTAATTAAATGTTCCCTTTATTAGGAGCGCCAGCAGCCCCAGCAAAAAGTCTCTCTCTTTCTCACAGCAGGCTAACAAGTCTGTCCGGCAGGGAGATGAATAGTTGTCTGCCACATCTATTCATCTCCGCCCCCTGCCTTTTATCCCCAGAGCTAGGGTGGGTCTTCACTAGCAGCGATGGCTTTTCCGTCCCAAGGACCGGCCCGTAGATTTCCACTGCTCTCCTCTCCTCTGCCTTCTGCACATCCATGCATCAGGCACTGGACCCAGCTGTTCCTCCTGTTCCTCATCATCCACCTCCAAGCCTGGGGGCTGTTGACTCTCCATCTGAGGGCTGACGGACGTCCCAGGCTCCACCCCCCCCTCTCTCTCTCTCTGCCAGCTCCATTCCCTCTTCCCCTCGGAGCTCTCAGGTTGCCTTGATGCTGGCTCTGACTTCCATGCCTCCTCCTCATCTGATTCGGCTTCTGGAGGGGCCGGCGGCCAACAGGCCACAACAGATACAAATAATGTCAAGCAACAGAAGTCCTCCTTAAAAGGACTCAGAAGGTGAGGAATTGACCAAGTAGAAGTGAAACCAAGAAAAGAAGCTTTGTATGAAACTACATTTTGATGATGAGAGTTTGTTTTTTGTTGTTGTTCAGTCTCTAAGTCATGTCCAAGCCTTTGGGACCCCATGGACTACAGTACACCAGGCCTTTCTGTCCATCACTGTTTCCTGGATTCTGCCCAAATTCATGTCCACTGCATCAATGATGCTATCTAACCATCTCCTTCTCTGCTATATCCCCTTCTCCTTTGGCCTTCCATCTTTCCAAACACCAGGGTCCTCTTCTCCAAGGAGTTCTGTCTTCTCATTTGGTGGCCAAAGTATTTGAGCTTCAGCTTCAGTGTCTGTCCTTCCAATGAATGGTCAGGGTTGATTTCCTTCAGGATTGACTGGTTTGATCTCCTTGCAGTCCAAGGGTCTCTCAAGAGTCTTCCCCAGCAGCAGATGAGACATGTGGTGTCCCACAAAGTGGGTACCTTTCTGATGTCTACATTTTGACCCCCCAGAATTCAGAATCAGCTTGGCCATTGAGTATTCTGGAAGCCCACCTAAACAGAGAGCTGTATTGGTGCACTGGAAGATTTGCAAGGATTTAGTGGGTCTAGACCCACTTTTCCCTTTGGCATATCTGTACAGAAAGGGAGTGGTGCGGTGGCCTAGAGGTGGAGCTCTCGCCTCATAATCAGGAGGCTGTGAGTTCGATTCTAGGTAGAGGCAGATATTTCTCTCTGGGCACACTGAGAATATGTCTGCTAAATAAAACTCCACATTGGCGACAGGAAAGGCATCTGGTCAGTAAACACTCAGCTCCATTCAGTTGCCCAGACTCCATCCCACAAGGGATTATGGGGTCGTTAAAAGAGGATGATGATGATATCTGTGCAGAAAGGGTTATTTAGGCAGAGGAGATACTGTGTGGATTTCTCCATGCTGATAAGAGGAGTTATCTAGAAGAACTTTGCAGATTGTTCTTGCTAATCTCTCTTGCCTGCTTCTTATCTGTATTCTGACTTCTAATCATTAAGATAGAGAGGATAACATCAGCTCTTCCCCCTCTAACAACAGCCAAGGGGAAATGGACAATATCTAGGTAAGAGCATTGTTCTCCTAAACATATGGTCACTTCCCAAGGTATTGACCAGATACGTTATCACACCATCCCCAAGATGCTGTCAGCTGGGAGACCCCATCATCCCTAAAAGGGGAGGTATTCTTGGTAGCTATTCCACTGCCTGAAATTATGATAAGTCCCTGATAAGATGTAACTGTCGTGTCATATCCAGGTGTTACAGGTTATATCCCAGTGATGGCGAATCTTTTTGGCACCGAGTTTTGCCGGCACACATACCCAGGCTGGTTTTCAGCACTGCTGCACATGCAAAGGGATCGCGCTCTGGAAAAGCCAAATTTCCAGGTTCTGGCACTCTCATGCGCACCCAACAATCAGCTGGCCAGCGTGCAATGCACACACCGGTTTTCAGCACTGCCACACGCACAAAGGACAGTCGATCATCGTGTGCACATGAGCACCAGAAACCCAGAAGACAAACAGGCAAGGCCGCCCATGCCGGGCAACATGGCTTCACGTGCCACTTTGGGCATGCGTGCCGTAGGTTCGTCATCACGGTTACATCCTGTCTCATAAAAGAGTATAAAATGTGTCCCTCAGAACATTTGTAAGCCACCTCGAGTTGCCATGTGTGAGTAGGCGGCAATATAAATTTTCTAAATAAATAAAATAAAATAAATAGATAACACAGAGCTCCTGGAAGGTACAGCACAACTACCAGTTTCAGGGGATTCTCCCCAATTTTTGAAGTGCCTGGCATGCCGAAGGGATGTGGATTGGGATTTCTTCCTCTATAAACTCTTAATATTTATTAAACAAAATCCACTTTAGCAGTTCACCCTGGCTTGAGCCTCTTACCTTCATATCTGTTAGTCGTGAAAGACGTAATGGTCCAATTAAAACGGATTTATTGCTAAAAGGCTATGCACAGACATCTTCACAAACAATGGTTAGAGTCAGATAATTTATTTATTTATTTATTTATTTTATTGAATTTCTATACCGCCCTACTCCCGAAGGACTCAGGGCAGTGCACAGCCATAAAATAAAACACATAGATCTACAAAATTTAAAATCGAATAAAATGAATTAAATAAATTTGGCTGAATTGATACCCATAATTTAAAATACCCATATTTTAAAATACATTAAAAATTTAAAATTTACACTTAAAAGGGAGAAGATTTAGGCGAGGCCAGCTTGATGAAATAAAAGCGTCTTCAGCTCGCGGCGGAAGGTGCGCAGATCCGGAATCCTCCGTATCTCTGGGGGGAGCTCATTCCAGATCGTCGGTGCCCCCACAGAGAAGGCTCTCCCCCTAGGGGCCGACAGTCGACATTGTTTGGCCGACGGCACCTGGAGGAGCCCCTCTCTGTGGGAGCGTACTGGTCGGTGGGAGGCTGTTGATGGTAGTAGGCGGTCTCATAAGTAACCAGATAAGCGGCATTCAAGCAAGTGGAGTGGGGTGTCTGCCTTTTTCACTTGTGGCTACGTAGAGATTCTAGCAGTAATCGGATGCTGGTGGTTTAACAACCGGTTCGGGTGATTGAGCACTTCACGTGCGCAGTTTTACAAATACTAACCTGTGTTACCACTTGGGAGTAACACAGGTGAGGCGCAGCAATCCACTCTACTACACCAATCAGCTGAGAAGATAAAGGTAAGTAAAGCGCAGGGGCTGGTGGGTGGGCCGACCTGATCGTTGGAGCTACCGGTTGGCCTGAACCGGTCCGAACCAATAGAATCCCACCCCTGGATTCTAGGCTGATCTCTCTTTTAACTCCACCCCCAGGTTCTGCCATTTCTTTTTCTACAATATCCTAAAGAACCGATTGGCCCTAACTGGCCACAGGGGTGCCATCCAGTGGTGGGATTCATTGGTTGTAACAACCGGTTCGCTGCGCACACATGCCAAACTCGCGCTTCCCTGCATGCTCATTACGATCGAAAGTTGCCTTCTACTGAATACAGAGTGAATAAAACAGCTGAGGTGTGGCAATCAGCTGGGCCTAAAACAAAAGAAATATAGATAGGTTATAGCGCAGGGATGGGTGGGCCCATCTGATTATCGGAGTGAACCGGTTTGCTCTCAGCTGATCGTTGGAGTTACCGGTATGCCCGAACTGGTCAGAACCGGCTGAATCCCACCACTGATGCCAACAGACGAGAACCCTGATTTAATATCGTTGGGCAAACCTCTGTTTCTCAAATTAGCAAGAATGATGATCAAACTGTGAAAGTCTGTGAAGAACTACAGGCCTCTTCTACCAATGCCAAAACAATTCCGTCTTTCTGAGAAATGGCAAGTAAATAACGTGGGAAGAAATGCCAACACTCTTACGAATCTTTTAATCTTCCAAATGAATATAATCATGTCAGTTAAAGAGAAAGAACCATTGGGGGGAGGGGGTCAAAGCACTAAATATAATACATCCTCCTACATCTTATTCCTCAGGTGCTGATAAATCTTTTTTTAAAAAAAAGAGGATTACAGGTTATTTTGTAATCCTCTCCTTTTTCTCATCTGAAAAAGGAGAGAGTTTCTCATTTCTCTATTTGGCTTGTTTGAAAATAACAAAACGGTTGCAAAGTCAATCTAAGTTTATCTGTTGCATAATTCTCACAGAGAGATCCAAGATGAAAAAAAATGTAGGCCTCATGTTAGGATATGGTTTGAGCCTAACAAGTTGTCCAGGCAATATATATGTTCTGTGACTTTAATATAAATATGTATTGTTTGACTTTAAAGTTTTCCTGTTGATTCATTGTAATGCTGACTCTTGCTGTAATTAGATAATCACTGGTTGTAAATGTATTTAAGAAAGGTACTGTAACGTATTCAGTTGATGATAAGCTACCATAGTGTGTGGAGTTGCTATCATTGTGCTATCATCGTTGGATGGATCTGCTACCATCGTGGTTTGTGAAGCAGAGTGAGCTTGTTATTCTAACCAACTACTGTTTGTGTGGTAAGAAGATTTTTGTATCACTGGACTGATTTAACTGGCAAAGACTTGGATTGATTTAAAGACTATGAGATTGTTTTTTCACTATAAAGTAAACTTTTGATAAACCAGTTTGCACATCTCTTATTCATTGCTTTCAGCAACGTGTCTCTGTGTTCTACACTCTGCTGGTTGGTAACACAACAACAATATCCTTAACACCTTGTTACATCTAAAGAGAGAGAGGTGTCATACAGAAGCAGGCAATGGACACTGGACTAAACCTGTCATTGATCCACCTCTGGACACCTCTCTGGATGTGAGTTCGGAGGAGGAGGAGAATGAGCTGGGAGAAGAGAGCACAGAGCTGCACATGGTGGCTTGGATCAGGGACCAGAGGGTTCTGGCCTGACAGAAAAGCCACAGTTCGGTCTATCGGACAAGCAACAGGCTGAGCACAAGCTGAGAGAGCCACAGTTGCAGTGAGTAAGCCAGAGGCCCCCAGGCAAAGATTGGAAGTAACTAACTCAGCGATGAGAAGGAGGTGCACTCCATGCTCCTCCAGATCTGAGGATGCTCAGGATAGAGATGAGACAGGAGCAAAGTTGGTCAGCCAGACTACTCACGAGGAGGCAACCTCGCCCATCTGGAACAGCTGCACCAGTGTCACCTATTTAATCCTGCTCTGCAAGTGGATGTTGCTGGGACAATGTGTCCAGTTTTATGCCATTGTCGTATCTCCCTTGGACGACTCCCCAGATGTCAGCGCAGAAGAGGATGAGACCATTCCTGGCATATCAGGAGCTCAGTTGATTGATGGCTCTGAAGGGCCGTCCACAGTGGTGGTATTCAGCTGGTTCAGACTGGTTTGGGCAAACTGGTAGTGGCAACCTGTGAGTGGGCCCACCCTGCCCACCTGCCCCGCCGCTATGCCGTCCTATTTAGCCACGTTTCCTAAGCCACACACATGCATGCAAGCTGCACGCACGAGCAAAGCACATGCTCACATTTTCAGTGTGCAGCGAACTGGTGGTAAAATTATGTGAAACCCACCTCTGGCCATCCAGAAGGAATTTGGAGGAGGCTCCAGGTGGGGAAAGCTTGCAGCGGCAGATGGCCAATGAAGAGGAAGAGGAACTGCCTTCTGTACCTGATCCGAGAACACGTAGTGCAGAGAAAAGGCTGGAGCAGAGAAGGTCAGCTAGACTACTCGAGAGAAGAGGGCCCTGCCCATCTTGTTGGACTCCACCGGAAGCTGGCTATTTATCACAGCTGTGTGTTCCCTGGAGCCCGATCAGATTTGGTATCATGACCTGGTATCCTGATTTTGGACTAGCCTTTGGACTCCGTTCGTGTTCGGTTCGAACTGGAATTCTGCCTAGCGATTCTTTCCATGCTGTGTGTGGTAACCGAATCTGCTCACTGTGGGTTCTGCTGGGGAGTTTGAATAAAACCGAACTTTCTTCAGATAATTTCACTAACAATGCAGGGGTGTCAGGGAGAGGGGAAAAAAGACAAAATCGTAGCCAAAATGATGAAAATCCCACCCTTTTGTAGGAGAAAAGATGGCAGAACCTGGAGGTGGAGTGAAAAGAGGGATCCACCTAGAATCCCTATGTAGCCACAAGAGAACTAAATTCAACCTCCTTTGAGTGCTGTTAGTCCTTAGTTAACTCTAATCAAGTGCTGACTTGATTAGAGTTGAGAATATTCCTGTGCATCGACTTTTAGCAATAAATCAGTTTAATTCAGGAATCGGCAACCATGGCTCTGGAGCCGCATGTGGCTCTTTCATCCCTCTGCTGTGGCTCCCTGTCGCCGGTCAGCTTCACAATTGATAAGGCTTTCGGTTAGAATAGGTAGAGGAAAAAGGACGCCTCGCTAGGAGGAGACTCTATGGTGGAAGAACCAGGCTTCCGGTTGGCAGAGGAAAAAGGACGCCACGCTAGTAGAAGACTCTATGGTGGAAGAACCAGACTTCCGGTTGGCAGAGGAAAAAGGGCGCCTCGCTAGGAGGAGACTCTATGGTGGAAGAACCAGGCTTCCGGTTTGCAGAGGAAAAAGGACGCCACGCTAGGAGAAGACTCTATGGTGGGGGAACTGGACTTCCAGTCGGCTCCAGAATTTGAACGGGGGGCTTCCGGTTAGGACCTTTGTGGCTCTTTGAGTGTTTAAGATTGCCGACACCCAGTTTAATTGAACCTTCATATGTGGGTCTGGTCTTTCATGCCTGACAGATATATGCCCGAAGAGTTTTGGTAGCATCGTTGCAACCATTTGACTCCCACACCCAATGGAAACTCCTGAACCAGTGAAGGAAGTAAAAAAAATAATAACAATCAATTAACTTTTTGAAGAACCTCTATTGCTTTCAAACTTTCATTTTACCTTGGAATGCAGAGTTGCTAAACTGAAGCTCGGAAACAGCCAATATCTTTCTGCATGCAACTCAATTGATTTCCTACAGGTCAATACAGCATTACATTTTAATGTGGCTGTTTAGCTAAAAGGAATACTGTACTGTTTTTAGTCATCTTCATAATTAAGGTATTTGTATGCTGTGGCCATACATTTCCTGATCAAAATATTCATGAATAGGGCTTAAGTGGTGGCTGCCTCTAATTTAAGTCTACTTGAATCTTGAAGGCACATTTTCAAACTTCACTGAATACTAATTCAATCTTTATATCTTGGCATTCAACTTATTAATTTTTGCAATCTATTTCCTTACGTTGAAAAAAAAAAAAGATGTCACATATTTAAAGACGTTAGAAGTCTGTAATAATTTCCAAAGAAGACACGTTTTTACTCCGTTAAAAATTATTACGCTTGCTAACATTTCCTCACAAGAAAATTCGAACTTTATGAGTAGAATCTTCTAGAATAAATAAATAAATAAAAAAAAGGATGCGGTATTTTTTTGGTAGATATGCTTACTGTGAGTGGTTTCAGTTTTTAAAACATTTTCAAACACTTCACGTGAAGTGTTAATACCACTTTACAATGCCTTGGTAAGGCCACACTTGGAATCCTGCATCCAATTTTGGTCGCCACGATATAAAAAAGATGTGGAGACTCTAGAAAGAGTGCAGAGAAGAGCAACAAAGATGATTAGGGGATGATTGGAGGCTAAAACATGAAGAACGGTTGCAGGAACTGGGTATGTCTACTTTAATGAAAAGAAGGACTAGGGGAGACAGGATAGCAGTCATCCAATATTTGAGGGGCTGCCACAAAGAAGAGGGAGTCAAGCTATTCTCCAAAGCACCTGAGGCCAGGACAAGAAGCAATGGGTGGAAACTAATCAAGGAGAGAAGCAACTTAGAACTAAGGAGAAATTTCCTGACAGTTTCCTCCCCAGTGCTATGCTGTCACGCACACACGGCGGACCAGTGGTAAAAATACCTGAAACCCACCTCTCTATGCCATATATGAAAATATGCAGCAGATTAGTCAGCCAAGCAAACAATTAAATAAAGATCACAGTTAAATAAGATCCACAAACCAACCAACCTCTGTTGAATCATTTTAAGAAAGTGGCCCCCAATCTTTTGGGCTCCAGGAACCGGTTCCATGGAAAGAGGTTTTTCCGTGGACCAGAGGGCGCGTGGTTTCGTGGGCTGCCTGCATCCCACAGATGGGGCTTTGCTTGTGTGCGTTGGCTGATTTCTGGCTTCCGTGGCCCCATGCCATTCCATGGACCAGGAGTTGGGGCAGTAGTGAAATTCAATTTTTTTTACTACTGGTTCTGTGGGCATGGCTTGGTGGGCGTGGTGTGGCTTGGTGGACATGGCTTGGTGGGCATGGCAGGGGAAGGATACTGCAAAATCCCCATTCCCTCCCCACTCCAGGGGAAGGATATTGCAAAATCCCCATTCCCGCCCCACTCTGGGTGCAGCCAGAGGTGGTATTTGCCGGTTCTCTGAACTGCTCAAAATTTCCGCTACCGGTTCTCCAGAACCTGTCAGAACCTGCTGGATTTCACCCCTGGGTTGGGGAATCTTGATTGAATTTCTTTGTATGGGTATCCTGTGTATACATGCACAATGACAATAAAGTTATTATTATTATTATTATTATTATTATTATTATTATTATTATTATTATTATTATTACCTTTATTCATTAAATATGAAACTCAGTCAACTGAACATTCAAAAATGCATCACAAATTCCATTGACTGGTGCTAATGGTTGATACGGGTTGCTGCCAGTGTCCTAGGTATCAACCAAGTACCTTCTTAAGATGTACCATGTAATAATAATAATAATAATAATAATAATAATAATAATAATAATAATAATGGCAGTAAAATCAGAAGAAGGCTACAAGTACTTGGGGATTTTAGAGGCCTCTGACTTAATGCATAATAAAATCAAGGAATTAACTTCAGCCAAGTACATTCGGTGAATTCGTAAGATATTAATGTCCAAGCTGAGTGGAGGAAACATCATAAAAGCCATAAATACCTGGGCTATACCTGTGATTCGATACTCTGCAGGAATAATTGACTGGACCCAGGTGGAGTTAGACAATTTGGACAGAAAAACAAGGAAGCTTATGACAATGAATCATGCCTTGCACCCTAAAAGTGATGTTGACCGATTATATTTACCAAGAGCAGAGGGTGGTCGAGGACTCCTACAAGTAAAGCAGACTGTGGAAGAAGAAAAACGCAGCTTGAATGATTACATCCAGAAAAGTGAAGAACCAATGATTAAGGAAGTAAATAAAGGAAGCTTTTTTAAAGACAACTAAAACAAAAGCAGAATATAAGAAAGAAGTAATTGAGCAGAGAGCTGAAAATTGGAAAAGCAAAGCTCTGCATGGCCAATACTTGAAAAGTATTGAAGGCAAAGCTGACCAGAAACTAACTTGGAGCTGGTTAAGAAACAGAAAGCTTTATTTTGGCAGCTCAAGAACAAGCCCTAGCCACAAACTGCATGAAGGCAAAAATTCAACATGTTACCACCAACAGCAAATGCCGCCTCTGCAATGAGAAAGAGGAGACAGTCGACCACCTGATCAGTGGGTGCAGCAAAATTTCACGAACTGACTACCTACAACACCATGACCGCGTTGCTAAGATCATTCATTGGAAATTGTGCCAGAAGTTTGGATTTGAGTACAGCAAAAACCACTGGGAACATCAGGTTGAGAAAGTTTTAGAGAATGAGAAACTCAAGATCTTGTTGGACTTCAGGATTCAGACTGACAGGCACTTGGTCCACAACACACCTGACATAACAATAGTTGAAAAGAAAAAAAGTATGGTTCATTGACATTGCAATACCTGATGATGCACGGATTGAAGATAAGCAGCAAGAAAAAATCACAAAGTACCGGGACTTGCAAATTGAAGTTGAGCGACTGTGGAAAAAGAAATCGTGTGTTGTCCCGATTGTAATTGGAGCCCTTGGAGCAATACCCAAAGGGCTATTTAAAAATTCTAAATTTGCCGGACTTGAACATTTTGACTCTACAAAAAACCACCTTACTCGGAACAGCTTACATCCTCCGACGATACCTTAACAGTTCCTAGGTCCTTGGTTAGGACTCGAGCTGCTGAGCTATTAACCAGCCTCAAAGGCTGTGAATCTCACTAAAGATTAAATAATAAGAATAAGAATAAGAATAATAATTTACAGTAAGAGACCAAAATCAGTAAACATGCTTTTTTTCTTTCTTTGAAACCAAACCCTAACATTAACCACGGTCTCCTAATTGAGAGATCAGCTACAGTATTCTAAGCTAACATAACCTTCTAGAGGTTTTAAAACCACAATTTCGTGAATGTCAGCCTGCAGTGTTAAGCAAAGGTTTCTGGAATATCTCTTGAATGGCAATTTTTGTTGTTGTTGTTGGTATCGTGAGATAATTACAGCAGCGAGTGCAGCAAAAGGTTATTCAGACCCATCAAGAGATAGATGGAAAGTGCTTTGTTTACCCATAATGTATTTACATATAAGAGATTTATTTACCCATAATATAAACCCTTGCAACCAAGTATGAAAAAAAAAATTCCTAAAGCAATATTCTGCAAATAATACTGCGGAAGCGAAGACATCGTCTCCGTCGTTTTTGGACGACAAATATTGTGAGTGTCACTTCAACATAAAATCAAATCAGAATTATAGGAAGGATAATGTTTTTTTTAAAAAAACACAAGGCAATGTCACTGCCGTAGCGGTAATATTATTGGCACGATGCAGGAATTCTGCAGACAAGAACCCGTGTGTTAATAAACCCCAGGAACAAGGTTGTGGCGTTGCGACTGTAAAAAGGCCTGTTTGACATTCATGTCTAGCTGCAAGGCCTCCTCGATCGTGAGAGGTTCAAATTCAACAGAGGAATACAAAGAACGAGGCAGCGGAAACTTTGCCTAGTTGATTGGCTTCTGGAAAAATGACCCCTTTGCAAGATTTGTAGACCATAATAGACAGACGTGGGAGAAGCTAAGCACCATGATTAGGAGACTGGAGGTTAAAACATATGAAGAACGGTTGCAGGAACTGGGTATGTCTAGTTTGATGAAAAGGAGGACTAGGGGAGACATGATAGCAGTGTTCCAATATCTCAGGGGCTGCCACAAAGAAGTGGGAGTCAAGTTATTCTCCAGAGCACCCGAAGGCAGGACAAGAAGCAATGGGTGGAAACTAATCAAGGAGAGAACCAACTTAGAACTAAGGAGAAATTTCCTGACAGTGAGAACCATTAATCAGTGGAACAACTTGCCTCTAGAGGTTGTGAATTCTCCAACACTGGAAGTTTTCAAGAAGAATTAAAATAACAGAGTTGGAAGGGACTTTGGAGGTCTTCTAGTCCAACCCCCTGCCCAGGCAGGAAACCCTATACCACTTCAGACAAAAGGTTATCCAACATCTTCTTAAAAACTTCCAGAGTTGGAGTAATCACAACTTCTGGGGGTGGAAACTAATCAAGGAGAGAAGCAACTTAGGACTAAGGAGGAATCTCCAGACAGTGAGAACAATTAGCCAGTGGAACTACATGCCTCCAGAAGTTGTGAATGCTCCAACACTGGACGTTTTTAAGAAGATGTTGGATAACCATTTGTCTGAAGTGGCGTAGGGTTTCCTGCCTAAGCAGGGGGTTGGACTAGAAGACCTCCAAGGTCCCTTCCAAATCTGTTTTTCTATTCTATTCTAAATTATTGGCCAAGAAAAAGGCAGAGTACAATTCAAAAGGAAGCAGAATCTCAAGTTCCCCCATCATCCAGACCTCGAACAAGAAATAGTCCAGGCGTACAAGCTATTTCTTCCAGAAACAATGCTTCTTAGATCGAAAATCCTTCAAGTGTTCAAACACCTCTGATGTGCCTTTCACAAGAAGCAATTGAAAATCAGACTGCACTTCCTGGGAAAGTGCCTTCTCTTGACAAACCCTTCAATCTTCCGATAAACCGTTTGGTCCCTGCATCTTTGCATGTCTACCTATTGTCGAACCCGAAATTGACATATCGGTAGCCATTTTAGTTAGCTTTATATTATGCTCATTTATTCCTTTTCTTTCTCTCTGCTTTGTAAGGTTTTTTTTCAGGGGGGTGGGCTCGCCCTATTCTTAAGGTGGGAGGAGGGAATAGATAGTGAGTCTTGGCTAAATGATCTTCTTTCCCGTGGGAACGGAGCAGGGGTGAAATCCAGCAGGTTCTGACAGGTTCTGGAGAACTGGTAGCAGAAATTTTGAGCAGTTCGGAGAACCGGTAGCGGAAATTTTGAGTAGTTCAGAGAACTGGCAAATACCACCTCTGGCTGGCCCCAGAGTGGGGTAGGAAGGGGGATTTTGCAATATCCTTCCATTAGGAGTGGGGAGGGAATGGGGATTTTGCAGTATCCTTCCCCTGGAGTGGGGTGGGAATGGAGATTTTGCAGTAAAGTAAAGAAGGAAGGAATGAAAGAGGAAAGGAAGGAAGGAAGAAGGGAAGAAAGAAGAGAAGCAAGGAAGCAAAGAAAAGAAGGAAGGAAGGAAGGAAGGAAGGAAGGAAGGAAGAAAGAAAGAAAGAAAGAAAGAAAGAAAGAAAGAAAGAAAGAAAGAAAGAAAGAACTTAAAACTATAGAAAAAATAAGACTGATAGCTTGGTTGGGGAATGAGGTCTTTTTACCCCATCAACCATCTCCAGGGGTGAGTATCCCCTGGGGCCCCAAATCAACCCAGCCGACCCAAGTTTTAATAACCTTCTAAAAGGCCAGAAGAGTAGGAGCAGTTCTTATCTCCAGTGGTAGAGTGTTCTATAGGTATGGGGCCACAGCAGAAAAGGTGCCTCCTTGAGCCACCTGCTGGAATTCCTTAACCGATGGGATCTGTAGCAGACCTCTTCCATTGGTCTTGAGTTTGGTGGGTTAATCCCGTTGGGGTGAGATGGCTCCTTGGATACCTTGGGCCCATGCCTATACACTCCTATAAAATCAACTTGGCGGCCACAACTGCAGGATTGAAATCTTTCCCCTTTGTTATGCGTCATTGCACTGAGCAATAGCAGTAGTACTTAAATTTATATATTGCTTTACAGCCCTCTCTAAGCAGTTTACAGAGTCAGCCTATTGCCCCCCAAAATCTGGGTCCTCATTTTACCCACTTCGGAAGGATGGAATGCTGAGTCAACCTTAAACTGGTCAGAATCGAACTCCTGACAGTGGGCAGATATAGCTTGCAACACTGCATTGTAACAACTGCACCACTATGGCTTCCTTCCTCCTTCCTTCCTTCCTTCCTTCCTTCCTTCCTTCCTTCCTTCCTTCCTTCCTTCCTTCCTTCCTTTCTTCCTCCCTCCTTCCCTCCCTCCCTCCCTCTCTTCCTTCCCAAGTTATAGCAGACTTATATACCGCTTAACAGTGCTTTTACAGCCCTCTCTAAGCAGGTAACAGAGTCAGCCTATGGCCCCCAACAATATGGGTCCTCATTTTCCCCTCCTCGGAAGGATGGAAGGCTGTGTCAACCTTGAGCCGGCCAGGATCGAACTCCTGGCAGTGGGCAGAGTTTTTGTCTATAATGCTGCATTGAAACCACTGTGCCACCACAGCTCTTACATCCCTGATGCACATAACGAAGGACTCCGATCAGACGGTCCCAGCTGCTACCTTCATTTTTGTGATGCCCCTCGAGAGCATCCTTCAACTTGAAGTGGGACATCCTTGAGCTAAAGTGACTTTCCCAATCACATCCTTTAAGCTCAGATGACAGACTGAGCTATCTGCCCTTGCTAAGTTCTGAAACAAAGAAGACATGCTAAGAAAAGTCACAGAGAATGAGTCTTCTTGCTTTCTTAACATCTTCTGACTTTATTCCATGGTAGTATTGACCTTGAGTGCACCATTATAGATATTTTTTCACCCTTTTGGAGAGGGAGGGGGTCTTTTGAGATAGAAAAATGCAATGATGGTCTTTTTTTAGACCATTGAAAGTAGTTCCTTCCCAAGCTGATTGGATCATTGGCACTCATGTGGAACCCTTGCATAGACGTCAATTGAATTTATTTATTTATTTTTTTGTTTATTTATTTATTTTTGAATTTGTATACCGCCCTTCTCCCTAAGGACTCAGGGCGGTGTACAGCCACATAAAAACATAGAGTACAAATATTAAAATACCATTAAAAGATATATATAAATTTGGCCCCATAATTAAAAACAATAACAAAAAATTAAAAACATTTAAAAAAGTGTTAGGCCAGCCCGGCTTGCTGGAAAAACAAGGTTTTAAGGGCACGGCGGAAGGCACCGAAGTCTTGGATTCTCCTTATCTCTGGGGGCAGTTGGTTCCAGAGGGTAGGTGCCTCCACAGAGAAGGACCTCCCCCTGGGGGTCACCAGCCTACATTGTTTGGCTGATGGCACCCTGAGGAGGCCCTCTCTATGGGAGCGCACAGGTCGATGGGAGGCCGTCAGTAGCAGCAGGCGGTCTCAAAGATAACTAGGTCCTATGCCATGGAGCGCTTTAAAAGTGATAAGCAACACCTTGAAGCGCACCCGGAAGACCACTGAGAGCCAGTGCAGCTCACGCAGAAGAGGTGTTATATGGGAGCGCCAGGTAGCTCCCATGACTACCCGCGCGGAATCATGGAATCCTAAGGCTAGAAGGTATCTTGGGGGTCTTCTAGTCCAGGGGTCTTCAACCTTGGCAACTTTAAGACTTTTGGACTTCAACTCCTGGCTGAGGAATTCTGGGAGTTGAAGTCCACAAGTCTTAAAGTTGCCAAGATTGGAGACCTCTGTTCTAGTCCAACCTCCTGCCCAAGGGAGGAGACCTCATATCATCCCGGACACATGGTTATTTAATCTTTCCTTGAAAACCTCCATCTATGGAACATCCACAACTCCTTATGGATGAGGCAAGCCATTTCATTGATTAATCGTTCTCACCAATATCTGGAGTTAGTATGGACTTCCTTGGATGAAGCAAGGCTAACTGGAATCCTACAAAAATGGATTTACGTTTTACCGACAAAGAAATAAAGGGAGACTAGTATAGATCTATTTCAAGCTATTTAGTTCTCGTCAGCTAGGCATACCCTTCTGGGATTTCTTTGTTGGTAAAATATAAATTTAACACAAAAATAGTTTGTCCCAAAAGCGATGGCCTGCAAAAGCTCCTGGATTGGGGGTGAAAGATGAAAGCGGAAGCAGTATGCTCTGTCCCATAATTGGGTAGACCAGGTTGCCCTAATAAAAAACACTTAATCTCTCCCCTCTTATAGTTGACAAAGCCAGAAGAGCCCGTGGCTTGGAGGTTAATACATTTACCTAAATGTAAGTAGCCTGGGTTCAAATCCCAGAAGAGTGTGGATAGCTGACGAGAGCTAAATTGCTTGAAATAGATCTATACTAAGATAAACGTAAAGGTTCCCCTCGCACATATGTGCTAGTCGTTTCCGACTCTAGGGGGCGTTGCTCATCTCTGTTTCAAAGCCAAAAAGCCAACGCTGTCCGAAGACGTCTCCTTGGTCATGTGGCCGGCATGACTAAACACCAAAGGTGCACGGAACGCTGTTACTTTCCCACCAAAGGTGGTCCCTATTTTTCTACTTGCATTTTTGATGTGCTTTCGAACTGCTAGGTTGGCAGAAACTGGGACAACAAGGGGGCTCACCCCGTTCCGCGGCACAAGGGATTCGAACCACTGAACTGCCGACCTTTCCATTGACAAGCTCAGCGTCTTAGCCACTGAGCCATCACATCCATACTAGTCCACACTGTGTCTATACTAGTCTCCCTTTATTTCTTTGTTGATAAAATATAAATTTAATACAAAAATAGTGTGTCACAAAAGGGACGGCCTGTGAAGGCTCCTGGATTGGGGCTGAAAGCCAAAATAATAATAATAATAATAATAATAATAATAATTTTATTTCTATACCGCCCTCTCCCGAAGGACTCAGGGCGGTGTACAGCCTATTTAAAAACACAGACAAAACAACAGTATAAAATTTTAAATAATTAAATAGGTGGCTCAAATTTAAAACCCCAATAAATTTAAATACCCAATTTAAAACTATTGTGTTGATAGTCCGGCTTGGCGGAACAACAGGGTCTTCAATGCGCAGCGAAACGCCCGGAGCGGGCGAAAAGCGGAAGCAATTATACTCCATCCCATATTTGGGTTTAAAGCGCTCCATGGCTTAGGGCCAGGGTATTTGCGAGACCGCCTGCTGCTACCGATAACCTCCCACCGGCCAATACGCTCTCACAGAGAGGGCCTCCATGGGGTGCCGTCAGTCAGGCAATGTCGGCTGACGGCCCCCAGGGGGCGAGCCTTCTCTGTGGGGGCACCCGCCCTGTGGAATGAGCTGCCTCCCGGAATACGATTGATCCCGGACTTCCGGACCTTCCGTAAAGCCCTGAAGACGTTTTTATTTCATCAAGCCGGCCTAGCCTAAATGGTTTTTAACTGGGATTTTAAATTTTATGGATTTGGGGTTTTAAATTGGGTAGCCAATTATTTAATTTTTTTAATTATCTTAACTTTTGTATTTGTATGTTTTTTAATTTTGGCTGTTCACCGCCCTGAGTCCCTTCTGGGAGAAGGGCGGTATACAAATTAAATTAATAAAATAAATAAATATTTCGGTAGATCTGATTGCCTTGATAAAAAACTCTACAAAGATGGAAGCTTGTGCAGAAACTATCACTTTTGGTGGTGGCCCCATTTTGGCTCTGGGTTTCATCCAACCTGATAGAAAAGATTCATGATTTATGGATCCATAGCTTCTTTTTGTAGATGTCAACATCTGAGCAGACGAGCCAGGCAAACTTATTACGTTCATTGATGGAGCAGGATGTCGGAGTGGTGCGGTGGCCTAGAGGTGGAGCTCTCGCCTCACAATCAGGAGGCTGTGAGTTCGATCCTAGGTAGAGGCAGATATTTCTCTCTCTCTGGGCACAATGAGAATATATCTGTTTGGAAAATGTCCACTATACCGACAGAACGCGTAATAATCCGAAAAATTTTTGAGTGTGTGCAGAAATCGACAAACTTACTATAGAATTAAATAAACTCGGAATATTATTCAACTTGGGAAAACTGGTATCAATGGATAGAAAATAAAAATAGGAAATATATAGATCAAAATAAGACATAAATTGGGTTTACACATACTTGATCAAGTCAGAATATATGAAGAGTTAAGATTTGAGGACTGTCAGAATGATGTTGAATTATTGTGGACGTATTTTCATTACAAATGTATTTGTATTTTAATATTTGAAACTTTAATAAAGGTTCTTTGAAAATTTTTTAAAAAAGAGAGAGAGAATATATCTGTTGAACAAAACTCTGCATTGGAAACAGGAAGAGCATCCGGCCACTAAACACTCTGCTAGCTCTATTCAGTTGTCTCCACCCCACAAGGGATTATGGGGTCGTTAAAAGATGATGATGATGATGATGATGATGATGATGATGATGATGATGATGATGATAATGGAGGAGGAGCAGGATGTCCTTGTGACTATCACCCATGCCCTGATTACCCTGAGATTGGATTGCTGCAAAGGACTCTACCTTTCCATATTATCTCCAACCGGTACAGAACTGTTTACTCTGTCACAGAAACGCAGCCAATGCTAAAGTCTGTGTAGAGCTTTTGGCTTCAAAGAAGAGAGGCTATTTATAGACCTCAGTTTTTAATGTGTTCATCTTCCAAGGATTTAAGGGCAAAGCTACACGGTACACAAGAAGTGAGTACAACGTTAATTAGAAGCGGTTTATTATTCCTCAGGTGTTTTTGAAAAATAGATAATTTGCTGTAGGTAGAAGGGATTAATTATTCTGTATGTTTACTAATTTTTCTATGACCGTCGTCTTTCATCCCAGCTTCTGGAAGCAAAGCATCGGTCTCCAATGGAATAGAATAGAATAGAATAGAATAGAATAGAATAGAATAGAATAGAATAGAATAGAATAGAATAGAATAGAATAACAGGCTTGGAAGGGACCTTGGAGGTCTTCTAGTCCAACCCCCTGCTTAGGCAGGAAACCCTACACCACTTCAGACAAATGGTTATCCCACCTCTTCTTAAAAACTTCCAGTGTTGGGAGGCTTCTGGTTTGCTGCTGGCCGCCGCCAGACGTTCCTTTGGGATCGTCAGCTTCCATTCCCTGTCAGAGCCGCCGTTACAGCGGATGGCGGCTCGAAAAAACTCCGTTTCCAAGAGGAAACGGAGATAGAGCCGGCAGGGGTGGGTAGAACTCTCCGCAGAGTCCCAAAAGTTTTTTTTTTAACTTTTGGGACGGAGCGGATGAGAAGCCCCATATCCCCTGCCGCTGCTCCGGGCTTTGGGAGACCTCTGCTTATGCAGAGCCAGGCGTCAAGAGCAAGCCTGCGAATTTAACAGAATACTCAAAGAAAATGCGAGCTGGACCCTTAATACTGAACCGCAAGTATTTCACCTTTCCAAAATCTATCTAAGAGAAAAGAGGAGAGGAAAAGAGGGAAAAAGAATCTTTTAAAATGGCGTCTGCTGTGGCTGGAGAAGGGCTAAAAGGGAAAGTCCTTCCGTTTCTTCTTACTACAATGTAGCGGAATAAATATCACTGGCTACATTTGTAGATAAAACCTCGCTCCTGTGCTGTTGATTGAAAAGAAGTTTTTTTTTTCCTTTTTTAAGGGAAAGTTCTTTTGTTTTCTATTTCTTCTCTCTTTTTTGCTAAATCTTGTCTGTGTGGGAAATGGCATCGGGACTTACACAGCTGGACAAATGGGGGGGGGGAACTTCCCCTCTCAAGAAATTGCGCCAACAAATTTCAACTCTCCAGCGTCAGAAACCCGATTTTAATATATTAGAATTTATCCTTGAAGAGATTGTAAGAAGGGATGAGATTGTGAACCAGCAACTTGAAAAATTTAAGCAGGAAATTAAAGAAATTGGTGAATTGGTCAAATCAAAGTTTGACTTTTTGAATCAAAAGATTTTAAAAGCTGCTAATGGTTTATCAGGCTTTCTGATTCGGGTGGATGCAAAGACTAAATTATTAGAGTCTAAAATGAAGGAAATTGAGGAGAATTTGGATGACATGACTCAAAAAATTAAAAAGGATTTGATAAACATTCAGGATAATAGCTCGGAAGACAAATCTAAAATGGAGACTGACCAAAAGATTGGTAATGAAGAAAATGTACAACAGAGGATTGAAAGAGAAGTTTTAATGATTCAATATAATTTTACAGAATATGCAATTAGACTGAGAGGTTTGCAGGAAAATAATAGAGATGATCTAAGGAAAATATCTTCTGAAATTCTGGCTGGGATCTTAAAGGTTCAACCTGATGAAGTGTATTGTAGGATTGATAGAATTTACAGAATAAACTCCTGGTTGGCAAAGCAAAGGCAATTGCCTAGAGATGTGGTGATCTATTTTACAGATAAAGAAATTAGGAATAATATTGTGCAGAACTCTTTTAATTCTACCTTGCAATTTCATGGAAGAAAGATTTGGATTTTTAAGGAGCTCCCGCCCAAGATGTTAATGGAGAGGAAGAAATTTGGCTTTCTAGTGACTGAATTAAAAAAAAGAAATATCCTATTCAGGTGGGACACCCCAGTTGGCCTCATATTGAGATATCAAGGAATAAGATATCAATTGCATACTGTTGAAAAAGCGGAAGATTTTTATCAAAAAATTTTAAAAATGAATTTAACACCTTTAGGCATAATACAGGATAAGCAAAAGGAGTTGGAAACAAAAGGAAAACATCAAATTACAGAGGCTGTGATGGATAAATTGTCTTTGGACTTCTTGGATACCCCAGCTGGACTGTCTATAAATAAGAGAGCAGTGTCATCCGACTCCAACGTGATGAACCATCAAGTCACAGACAAGTGCGCAAATCAATCAGTTGATATACAAGTGATGGAGAAGAAAGATGAGATGATAAAACTAACCCAACAACAACAATACATAAAGCAGAATGAAAATCAACTAGCAGACAAACAATTGGTAGGCAAGAAACGAGGATGGAAATTCAACCCGGAAAAGAAAAAGAAAAGAAATAGATCGCATAGAAACAGCAATTTCTAAACTATGCAACAGTGATGCCAGGGACTTTAAAAAATGAATGAATATTTGAAAAGATAGTGGAGGCGAACAATTGTCTGATACTATCCTGAGGATTGTGGCAGATCTCTGCAAGGCCATGATTTTGGGATGTGAAAAGAGCCTCACTTTGTTGGATTTGAATCATCTAAAAATTTTTTTTTTTTTTTTTTTTTTTTTTTGGTAAATATATTATAATCATTTTGAGTTATAAGGCAGGAGAGTCTCGCCGGGGCATGCAGAAGATCTGGATGTTACTCAGTAGGATGATGGGAATTAATAATCCTGATGAATACCACAACTATAACCATATGGATATAATTATAATTATAATGTCACTCGGGTGGTTGTTTTTGCTTTTATACAGATGCGAGGATATCTACTACTGATGGGGGCAGAAGATGACTGGAGATTTTGAACAAACTGTTGCACCAGCATGTTATTTTACCCTATTATGGGTGATGGATTTAACAATCCAGAGGAAAGACATCAAAGAAGATACTATATGGATTATAAATTTAAAGTTATTGTTTTTTCCTTTTTTACAAAATGGAATGCATATATAGATATGTGTATATCTTAGTAATGTGGGCAGTGGATTATATCTAGAATTGTACTGCATGATTTTGTAGGAATTGAAGGGTTGAAATAGGTTAGTTTACTGATTGATTAGTTTAAGAAAAAGGATTCTTAAGTCATATATTTAGGGGAGTGGAGGACTTAACAATTCAGTGGAAAGATACTAAAGAAGATATATTTTTTTCTCTTCTTTTTTTTTTCTCTTCTTTTTATAAAATGGGATGCATATATAGATATGTGTATATTTTAGTAAAGTGGGTAGTGGATTATATCTAGAATTGTACTGTATGATTTTAAGTCATATATTTAGAGGAGTGGAGGAATTGGACAGAATTGAATAAATGTTAAATTTGGATGCAGGGAGAAGGTCGATTTAAAATGTTATATTAATATATATAAAAGATTAAAGGTTAAATTGTAATAATACTCAATAAGCTTAACATGTTAAGGGTCAGTACCTCGAGAAGGGATTAAGGGAAAGGAAAGATATTATGTATGTAACTAGTTATGAAATAGCCTATTGTTGTGAAGAAGTCACAGGGGGGGTTGGGTGGAAAGGGTGGGTTAGGGAAGAGGGGGGGGGAAAGGGGGAAAAACTTGTATTTGAAAACTTTTTCAATAAAAAAAAACAAAAAAAAAAACTTCCAGTGTTGGAACATTCACAATTTCAGGTTGTTCCACTGATTAATTGTTCTCACTGTGAGGAAATTTCTCCTTAGTTCTAGGTTGCTTCTCTCCTTGATTAGTTTCCACCCAGTGCTTCTTGTCCTGCCCTCAGGTGCTTTGGAGAATAGCTTGACTCCCTCTTCTTTGGGGCAGCCCTTGAGATATTGGGACACTGCTATCATGTCTCTCCTAGTCCTTCTTCTCATTAAACTAGACATACCCAGTTCCTGCAACCGTTCTTCATATGTTTTAGCCTCCAATCATCCTCTAATCCTCTTTGTTGCTCTTCTCTGCACTCTTTGTAGTTTCAACATCTTTTTTACATCGTGGCGACCAACACATATTATGTGTGTGTGTGTGTGTACACATATACACACACATGTCTGTCTGCCTTATCTATCTATTTATCTATCTATCTATCTATCTATCTATCTATCTATCTATCTATCTATCTATCTATCATCTACTTATGCAACCTTCTATTATCCATCCATCCTTACATTAGGTATTCTTCCATCTATCTATTCATGTATTATCTATGTCTATCTGTCCATCCATCCATCCATCCATCCATCCATCCATCTATATTTATGACTGTGACCCTGAGGACACAGATAAAGCTCCAAGTGGCCTCAACGACCCTCTAAAAAGATGCAAATGACCAGCTGTCTGCAAGGAACATAAATCCTTCCATTCTCCCACCATTCAGTCAGAGCTGAAGAAGCTTCTGGGATGAGAAGCAAAACATCTTCAAAAGAAAAACAATCAGAAAGTCTGGTTGCCTCCTGAAAAAGCACCTTTGGGTATATTCCAAGAGCTAATAATTGTTGATTTGAGGACTTTCCGGATTATTCCTCCAAAGACCAGTAAAGCCAGATTCCTATTCCATATACTACAGCTGTACAAATAGCTCAAACAGTGTAATATGTTTATCACAAGTTTGTGTCAGGCAGGATGTTTTGACCTAGGCTTCCTGAGAAAGTATAAAACACAATTTTAGTCCCCAAAACCCTATTTTTATTTCAACGGCTGTGAATTCTGTTCATTCACAGCCTGTAATGAGTCCCAAGCAGTTTGTGAATAGTCCAACAGAAGTCTGCCACAGTCTTTCGGGGTAAGACTGATAAGCACCCACCTTTATCTCCCTTGACACGCTGCCAAAGACGTAATTGCCAATTAGCTTTGCAAGGCCAAACGGAGCACAAAGTCAAAATGGAGCTTCAGAATTTAAACCAACCAGAACAAACAAAGTTGCTTCCTGCAAAGGCTCATGTCCCTTTGCTCCACCTTTATGTCTTATGGGAGGGGCCAATCATCTCCAAGCCTTACTCCCGAGTCGCCCCTTTTGTCTTAACTGTTTTTGCCTTCTGGCAGCTCTGTGCATGCACGCACTGGGAACTGGCTCCCTCCTGTTCCTCTGCCTCGCTGATGTCAGACTCTGGAGTCAGCACATAACTCCCAGATGGCCCTGGCTCCATCTCTGCCTCTGATGCAGGGCCCTCATCCGAGCCTTCCCCAGACTCCAGGACTGGTCCATGTTCCTCCCCAGCCTCCTCACTGTCTGACTCTGCTGCCAGCTCCGCAGGCCTCCGATGGACCACAACACAGGAAGAATCAGGACCACACATTAAGTTCCAGCTAAGTTGATGTATTACGCATGCATATACACAAGAATCTAGTCAAATAACAGTCAGCATTAAACTGGCACTAGATTAAGAGTCAACAGAACTCAAGAGGACTTGGATTTGGATCATTTATGGGAACGTAATGATTCCAGGCAGGTTCCTTTCTTGACTCCACCCACAGGCTCTGTCCCTCCTTCTCCTATTGTTTACGGTGCAGGAATCAGCAATTAAGAAGATCCCAGATGATGTTCATGCAAAAACTGGTTTGTCCAAAGGGATCTTCTTTATAAAACATTAATTGTTCCAACACTATGCAGTTAATATGTTTTAAGTATTATTTTCTCAGCAGCAATACTGACGTCTGACTAATTCTGAGGATTTTATGCCTAATTCGACTCCGATTCCAGTGTAGAATTCCAATTCTACTTTGTTTGGGAATCTGTTGGGAATATTACCAGAGGGTTACGATAAAGGGATCACATATTTATTTTTACATATACTAACACTGACAAGGATTATATTTGCTAAAAAGTGGAGAAATGAAAACACTCCGCCAGATGGAGAAGTGATTCGGAAAACTTTAGAATGTGCTGAAATGATTAGGTTAACTTTTAAAATTATAGATAAAGAAGACTCAGAATACTACTAATAGCAGTTTTTATGAGTGGCTAGAGAAAATGGGTAGGAATTAGAGGAAAAAAGACTATGAATGTCTGTATTAAAATAGAGAAGGTTTTCAACTATAAATATGATAATCTACAAAATGTAAATAGATATATGAAAACCCAGTTTGAACTATTTGGTTATATTATTACAATTACCATATTTTCCAGTGTATAAAATGACTTTTTAACACATGAAAATCTTCTCAAAAGTCAGGGGTCGTCTTATACATCGGGTGTCGTTCTCCTGTAACCAGGCAGACCAGCCCGAAAGGCTCTGATGAGCCTTAAATGGGTCTGGCGATCCAAGCTCTGACGATCTGCTAATCAGGCAACTCAGCTGGGATCGCCAGAGCCATGGAGAAGGGAAAAACTTTTCCCCCTCCAGCTTGCTTACCTTAGCTCAGTGGTTGGGGGGGGTCAAACAACCCTTTCACAGGGGTTTTGCAGGTGGTGCAATACAGAAAAACGAGCGCAGCCCTTGCCATCCGAAATGAATGGTGCTGTTGTGGCGGTGGGGGAAGGGGCAGCAGAAGCGGGAAGAAGTGGCATTTGTGATGGCTGGAAGCTGTGAGAGTGAAGCACTACTTTCATTTGTACGGCAACAGCATTCCGCCTTGGTATATTTGTGTCAGCCAGTGGCGCAAGGCAACCCTCCTCTCCTGCTGCCTGGGACTCAGAGTAGTAAATGGCGTCTGATCCGGGGAGCAGCTGGATTTTGCTCTCCATTGCGGACGCCAAATCGGCCCCCTGCAAACTCTCGTCTCTCGAGGAGCACTCCCTGAAGCGGGGCTGGAAACTTTGGTTGGGCTGCTTGAGAGAGGAAAGCTTGCAGGGGGGCGATCTGGTGTCTGCAATGGAGAGCAAAATCCACCTTTTTCTCTCCGCTGTAAGAGCGGCATCCGGCTTTTTCTCTCCGCTGTAAGAGCGCTGTAAGAGCGGCAGCCCTCATCTCCTAATGCTTGGGACTCGGAGCGGTAAATGGTGACTGGTCCGGGGAGCAGCTGGATTTTGCTCTCCATTGCGGACGCCAGATCAGCCCCCTGCAAGATCTCGTCTCTCGAGGAGCCCGACCAAAGTTTCCAGCCCCGCTTCAGGGAGCGCTCCTCGAAAGATGAGATCTTGCAGGGGGCTTATCTGGCATCCGCAATGGAGAGCAAAATCCAGCTGCTCCCCGGACCAGTCACCATTTACCGCTCTGAGTCCCAAGCAGCAGGAAACAAAGGCTGCCTTGCGCTGCAAATATATCAAGGCAGAATCCTGATGCTGCACTTTCAGCAGACAGATGAGGGCTGCCTTGGCCATCGGCTGGTGCAAATATACCAAGGCGAATGCTCATGCTGCACAAGTTCAAGTAGTGCTTCGCTCCCACACTTCTTCCAGCCCTCAGTCTCTCAGGGAGATGTTTGACTTCCTCTCAGCCCCAAGACACTGGCTGGCCCATGAGATGAGAGAGAGAGAGAATGAGAGAGAAAGAGAGAGAATCAGAATGAGACAGAGAGAGAAAGAGACAAAGAATGAAAGAGAGAGAAAGACAGAATGAAAGCGAATGAGAGAAAGAGACAGAGAGAATCAGAGAGAGAGAGAGAGAGAGAGAGAGAGAGACAGAGAAAGAGACAGAGAATGAAAGAGAATCAAAGAATCAGAGAGAGAATGAGAGAGAGAGAGAGAAAATGAAAGAATCAGAATGAGAGCATCAGAATGAGAGGGAGAGAGTGGTGAGAGAGAGAGAAAGAGGGGAGAGAGAAAGAGAATGAGAGAGAAAGAGTGGGAGAGAGAGAAAGAAAAAGAGGGGGAGGGAGAAAGGGAGAAAGAGTGGGGGGAGAGAGAAAGGGGGACAGAGAGAAAGAGAGAATAAGAGAGAGTGGGGGGAGAGAGAAAGAGGGGGAGAGAGAAAGAGAGAAAGAGAGAGTGGGAGAAAGAGAGAGAGAAAGAGGGGGGAGAAAGAGAATGAGAGAGAAAGAGTGGGAGAGAGAGAAAAAGAGAATGAGAGAGAGGGGGGAGAAAGAGAATGAGAGAGAGGGGGGAGAGAAAGAGAAAGAGTGGGGGAAAGAAAGAATGAGAAAGAGAGGGGGAGAGAGAAAGAGAATGAGAGAGTGGGGGAGAGAGGGGGGAGAGAGAAAGAGAGAATGAGAAAGAGTGGGAGAGAAAGAAAGAGAGGGAGAGAGAGAGAAAAAGTGAAAATGAGAGAGAGAGAAAGAGAGAATGAGAGAGAAAGAGTGGGAGACAGAGAGAGAGAGAGACAGAGAGGAGGGAGAGTGCCTGAAGGACCTCATCCCATACTGGGAGTCCAGGTGCTTCAGCAAGCGGCGCACTGGATTCGTATTAGTGGTCCGCAAAATTTAAAATTATGAAGTTGGTGGTCCCTGAGGTCCAAAAGGTTGGGGACCCCTGGCATAAGACCATCAGAAAACACATATTTTTGATGGTTTTAGGAATAACTTTATCGTTGGGGGTCACCACAACATGAGGAACTGTATTAAAGGGTCGCGGCATTAGGAAGGTTGAGAACCACTGCCTTAGCTGCTGGCCTTGCTTCGCTTGCCTGAATCCATTCCATCAGCAAGCAACTCCCTGCCTGCAATCAAGCAGGCAGGGAGTTGTGGACTTCAACGCCCAGAATTCCTCAGCCAGCAAAACAAAGCTGGCTGAGGAATTCTGGGAGTTGAAGTCTACAAGTCTTAAAGTTGCTAAGGTTGGAGACCCCTGTTCTATTGGGTAATTTTTTTCCCCCTTTGGGATCTTTAAAAAAAAATAGTTAATTGGGGTTTTTTTTAAGTTGTTCTTTTTTAGACCTAGCCATTTAAAGTTTAGGAAGTTTTAAATTTAGCTTTCATATAAAAATAAAAATAAAATAAAATAATATTTGTGCAGCTTTCTGAGATTTAGTGTGTTTCTGTAGTGTTTCACTCTAACTACACAAACACACAAAATCTCACAAAGCTATATGTGGAATTTTGTGTGTGTAAAGTGTGAAAGTTGGGTTTTGGGGCTTTTTGTGGCTGTGTGAGGTTCCTGCTTGTTGCAGGGGCCATTTTGGTTCTAGCACAGCTACTTTTACATTGTGGGTGAGCCAGTTGATGTTTTTTTAATTTTTATTTGGTGTGTGTTGGAAGAGGGGTAGTCTTATACAGCGAGTATAGCCCAAACCCTATATTTTAACAGGAAAATTCGGGGGTCATCTCATACGCCCAGTCGTCTTATACGCGGGAAAATATGGTATATCTAATACAAGTGTAATCGTATTATTGTTACTGTTACTAGTTACTGTTATGAGTTCATGTGTTAATATATTTTTCTTTTTATTCTAGTCTTTGTTTGTGTAACTGACATACCCTGCATTCATATTCTGTATTTAAAAATGCTTATAAATAACACACATATATATATTCTTACTTTTCGTAGGTTTTATGTGTGTTTCTCTTTTAGCCAGGTTGACTCCACTGAGCTAGGGCTGTAGAAAAATCTTGGTTACATAGGAAAAACCTGGCTAAAAGAAAAACACACATAAAACCTACGAAAAGTAAGAAAATAGATATTGTACCTTTACAGGGAGGATACATGAGATGTGGGTGTGGCTTAATGATGATGGCTAACGAGCCAGAAATAGATCTATATAAGTCTCTCACTAGGCAGCATAGGGCAGCATAAGGCCTGCTGGCTGCCAGAAGAAAAAAGCCCAGAATCGAGTGGATGTGACGCTACTGAGCTAGGGCTGTAGAAAAATCTTGGTTACGTATGAAAAACCTGGCTAAAAGAGGGGAGAACACTCAAGATGAGTGTTCTCCCCAAATTACTATACTTATTTCAAACTACTCCTGTTAGTATTGATAGAAAATATTTTTCAGATTTAAATGGGATAGTAAGGAAATTTATTTGGGGAGGGAAAAAACCGAGAATTGCATTACGATCCCTGCAAGAAAAAAGGATTAGGGGTGGTTTCGGACTTCCAGTCTGGGAACTGTATTATAAAGCGGCCAATTTAGTGTGGCTACGTGAGTGGGCCTTGTTAAGGGATAAGAGAATCCTACAACTGGAAGGACATGACCTATTGAGAGGTTGGCACGCCTACCTCTGGGATAAAGGAAAAGGGACGGGGATATACTTCCACCAACATAAAATTAGAGACACATTAATGAAGACATGGAAAGAAATTAGGCATAAACATTACTCGAAATACCCAAAATGGATATCTATAATGGAAGCTCTAGTCCATCCAAATACATTAGGCAGGGAGAAAATGGTCACCTACCAAAATATTCTGGATAATAGTGGCAACCTTATATCTAATGAGATATTAAAAGAGCAAGGGATCCATATTGATTGGTGGCCCTATTTACAAATCAAATCCCGCTTTAGTAAGGATAAACAAGAAAAGGGAATAGAAATGGGGACAAACAGCTTTGATAAGATATGGCTAGGTTGCGAAAATAAATTATTGGCTAAATTATACTCCTACCTTCTCGAATATGATAGAGAAGGAGAAATATTAAAAGACCAAATGATTGCTTGGGGAAAAAACTTCGAATCAAAGATAAATCTGGATGATTGGGAAGAAATATGGAACTGCAATCTCAAATTGACGAGAGCAATAAGTTATAAGGAGAATCAGTACAAGATGTTATATAGATGGTACTTAGCACCATCTAGAATTGCCAAGATCTACCCAGGTGCAAGCCCTAATTGCTGGAAATGTGGCCACCCCCAAGGTACCTTCTATCACATGTGGTGGACGTGTCCGGAAGCGAGGAAGTTTTGGAAAAAAATACAAAAATGGATCCAAGAAATATTAGAGGAGGACATTAACTTCCTCCCGGAAATCTATCTCCTGGGAGTACTAAAACGAACACTTGGAAAGGACAAGAAATACCTGATTACCCATATTGTTACAGCGGCTAGACTCTCCTATGCAAAATGCTGGAAAGAGAAAAAAGGACCAACTGAGGAAGGGTTAGTTAATAAGATACTTGACTGCGCAGAAATGTGCAGATTGACGTATACCTTAAACGGAAAGGAAGATTCAGAATTCTATGCAATCTGGGATTTGTGGTATAGGTGGCTAGAAACTAAATGTAAAAGTTAATACTAAGGTGGAACAATGCACAACGACTAGATAATTTTGTATATTATAGTACTTTATTTAAATAGTAATCAATTTTATTTATAAGAATTTTTGTATAAATGATAAGTATAAATCTTTGTATAAATGTATAAATGATTAGTTAATTGACTATATACCGCACGTGTAAATATGCAATATGACATCACGCTTGCCGAACCGTTTAGTTTGAAGTGTAATATGTTCTTAACTCAATAAAATTGTTGGAAGAAAAAAAAAAAAAGAAAAACCTGGCTAAAAGAAACACACACACACACACACACACACACACATATTAAAAAAGAAACAAATTCCACTTTTCTTAATGATTTGGAATAAGGTTGAAGAGATGGATCAACAATAATCTTGGAGGCATCAGTAAACTGCCCGCTGAACATCTAATAAGCGGGCATTTTAAAATCTACGTATCACTGACATGTTCTTCTCAATCTATACCTCATATCTTAGGACAGGGGTCGGCAACCTTAAACACTCAAAGAGCCACAAAGGTCCTAACCGGAAGCTCCCCATTCAATTCTGAAGCCAACCGGAAGTCCAGTTCCCCCACCATAGAGTCTCCTCCTAGCGCGACATCCTTTTTCCTCTACCTGTTCTAACCAAAAGCCCTATCAATTGTGGAGCTGAACAACAACAGGGAGCTGCAGCAGAGGGATAAAAGAGCCACATGCGGCTCCAGAGCCACAGGTTGCTGACCCCTCTCTTAGGTGGTAGGGGTTTTTTTTTTGGTTCTATTTTTCATTCAGTTTGAGGTGGGGGGAAGCATGTTAAAGTGCTCTTCTTCCCTTACTTTAAAAGTGCTGAATGGGCTTCTGAAGTACATTAATTTGTGCGAGACAATTAATAAGGGGAGAGAGAAGATGCATATGAGTGCATTGTGAGGTTGACATGTCCATCCATTAGAACCTCTGTCGGGGGAGACTCTGCTGAACAAGGAATCTAGTTCATTGTACAAAAGTATTTCCACTTGAAACTAATTTCAGTCCAGTACAGATTATGAAGGGGTTCACTTGACGCCATAGCTTTCCCAAGTTGGCGGATGAATTCATCTCACTATTCATTCTTCTTATTCAGCAGCGTGATGGAGGATTTTAATTGCGTGTCCCTATTTGTGTTTCTCACTGGAGAAATCAATTATATGGGGATGAGTTAATGGTAAAAGGACACCAGGCCATAGAAGAACATGGTAGCTGGACACCATAAAAGCTAACACCACCAAGAATAAGGGAAAAGCAGTGCAAGATTGGAGGATGTGGAGATATGGAGAGACCTGGCCCATAGAATCACCAAGAGTGATTCTATGGGCCAGAGGAGGAGATATGGAGAGACCTGGCCCATGACCGAATTAATATCATCATCATCATCATCATCATCATCATCATCATCATCATCATCTCTTCTCCTTCTTCTCCTTCTTCTCCTTCTTCTCCTTCTCCTTTTCCTTCTCCTTCTCTATCTTCTTCTTCCTCCTCCTCTTCTTCTCCTTTCTATAATCCCCTTCATCTTCTTGTCTCCTTCTCCTGTCTACAGTATCTCCTCCTCCTTCTCCTCCTTCTCCTTCTCTATCATCTTCTTCTTCCTCCTCCTCCTCCTCCTCTTCTCCTCCTCCTCCTCCTTTCTATAATCCCCTTCACCTTCTTGTCTCCTTCTCCTGTCTACAGTATCTCCTCCTCCTTCTCCTCCTCCTTCTCTATCATCTTCTTCTTCCTCCTCCTCCTCTCCTCCTCCTCCTCCTTTCTATAATCCCCTTCACCTTCTTGTCTCCTTCTCCTGTCTACAATATCTTCTCCTCCTTCTCCTTCTCCTTCTCTATCATCATCTTTCTCCTCCTCCTCCTTTTCTTCTTCTCCTCCTTTTCCTCCTCTTCCTCCTTTTCTTCTTCTCCTCCTCCTCCTTTCTATAATCCCCTTCAGTTTCTTGTCTCCTTCTCCTGTCTACAGTATCTTCTCCTTCTCCTTCTCCTTCTCCTTCTCCTTCTCCTTCTCCTTCTCCTTCTCCTTCTCCTTCTCCTTCTCCTTCTCCATCCTCCTCCTCCTCATCTTTGTTTCACTCTTTACTGAGGAAAGAAATTACCAAAACTGCCCTAAATATAAGAAAACACATATTGTGACACATTCTATTGTGATGTCTTAATGCAAATCTCGAAAATGGGAGAAACCTCACAGAATTGCAAAGTAGGCTCTGCAGGAAGACCGCGCTTACCTTCATAGGTTCCACTTTCTAGAAGAGCACCACTTTTCTCTAGTTCCATAAAATCTTCAACCGTGATGAAAATATAATCCACACCAGGGACTTCCCCCTCCTTATGAGGCCTTGTAGTGCCTGTTTTGAGAAAAAAAAGAAAGAAAGAAAAATCACATTGGTTATATGCAGCAACAAGCAGAAGATCATGAAAAACTAAAAGATCAGGTCTACATGTGAATGTCCAATTAAACTGATTTATTGCTAAACCATCTATACACACAAATCTTCTCAACCAATGATTAGCACCTGCTTAGAGTTAAATAAGGGCCAGCGGCACTCAAGAAGGGATTAGACTAAATTCACTTGTGGCTACGTAGAGATTCTAGGCTGATGCCTCTTTTCACTCTGCCCCAGATTTGCTTCTTCCACATCAGACTCCCGAATGATTTGCACAAAATTCAGATCAGGGGTGGGCTTCAAAAATTTTAGCAAGGGGTTCTTTGCTCGGTTGCTGGGTGGGCGTGGCCATGGTGGGCGTGGCCTAGTCGGCCTCCTGCACCACAGCATGGGTGTGTGTGTTTTTGCCCCCAAGCTCTGGAGGCTTTCCTCGAGCCTCCAGAAGGGCAAAAACAGCCTCCCCAGGCTCCAGAGGCTCTCTGGAGGCTGGAGGCCGGAAGTTGCCCCATTTCTGGGCTTCCCAAACTTCCGGTAGGCCCATTTTTCACCCTCCCCAAGCCTCCGTGTGCACCCTGTTCTTATCTGCATCCAAAATGGGCTGTGTGGGGATTCCTGGGAGGAGGGGGAGGGGAAAGTGGACGAGGCCAGCCAGGCGTGGGATTTGGGGGTTCTCTGAACTGCACAGAATCTTAGCTATAGATTCTCCCGAACCCCTGCAAACCCCCTGAAGCCCACCCCTGGTTCAGTTCATTGCACAACGTCATCAGAATTGGGTTCCCAACTAACACAATTCCTTAGTACAGCTTTCTAACCAATGAACTCTGACTATGGATGTGTGTTTTCTTTCTTTCTCCTGTGTTGGACAAATGCTAGAAGGAAGACACTCGATAGGAAGCAATTAAAAAAAAAAATCTTAACAGCAGCAAACAAGCAAGAAATCAGGATTTATTTTTCAGCACTTCCGGCAAAATCCTGTGTTCAGTGGGATTTTCACTGTTCTTCGCTGAAAAATTATATATATATATATATATATATATATATATATATATATATATATATATATATATATATATATATATTGTATTCCTTATTGCAAAATTAAGGACTGCCAGTCAGGGAAATGATCAAAAGGAAAGCTGAGTGAGTCATCAACAAATAAAAAGACCAAAAGGCATCAAATAAATCAGGAAAGATTCTATTCAGGACTTTTAAAGAAGATTGGTTACTTGGCACTAAAACTAGATTTTGCTGAGGGTCAAGGAACAAAATGCCAAAAGAGATAATTACTTTTATTTGTCACTGCTTGTTGGAACTTAACCCGATTCGCTGATAAATAACGATGCCCTTTCTCCCTCAAAATCTTTTTGTAGCCACTTTTTAATGAAAGAAAAAAAAAAATTCAGAGAAAGGGCATCGTTACAGAATTAGGCATTTCTTTAGGCTGAAATTCCCCATCTTGGCTGGAGTGCAATCTTTATCAAACCAAAGTTTAGAGTGCTTAAAATGCAGGATTCTCACAGTGTCTCTTTGCGGGTGGCGGGGGAATGAAGAAGGAAAGGATGGAGCTTGCAAAAATTCTAGCAACTAAGCTTGTTTCTTGTCTAGCAATCGATATACGTGAAGTCAGAGACTTCTCTGTATCCTGCAGGAGTCAAAAAGAAGGCTGTGAAAATATTTCCAGACCCCTCGCATCCTGGACATAAACTCTTTCAACTCCTACCCTCAAAACGACGCTATAGAGCACTGCACACCAGAACAACTAAACACAAGGACAGTTTTTTCCCAAACGCCATCACTCTGCTAAACAAATAATTCCCCCAACACTGTCAAACTATTTATTATGTCTGCACTACTATTAATCTTCTCATCGTTCCCATCACCCATCTCCTCCCACTTATGACTGTAATTTTGTTGCTTGCATCCTTATGATTTATATTGATATTGATTGTTTCCTGATTGCTTATTTGCACCCTATGACTATCATTAAGTGTTGTACATTGTGATTCTTGGTGAATGTATCTTTTCTTTTATGTACACGGAGAGCCTATGCACCAAAGACAAATTCCTTGTGTGTCCAATCACACTTGGCCAATAAAGAATTCTCTTCTCTTCTCTTCTCTTCTCTTCTCTTCTCTTCTCTTCTCTTCTCTTCTCTTCTCTTCTCTTCTCTTCTCTTCTCTTCTCTTCTCTCCTCTCCTCTCCTCTCCTCTCCTCTCCTCTCCTCTCCTCTTCTCTTCTCTTCTCTTCTCTTCTCTTCTCTTCTCTCCTCTTCTCTCCTCTCCTCTCCTCTCCTCTCCCTCTCCCTCTCCCTCTCCCTCTCCCTAATCCTAATCCTAATCCTAATCCTAATCCTAATCCTAATCCTATTCTATTCTCCGTTTTTTTTTCCCAACTGTCCTTCTCTAAACAGATAAAACGGTGTGTCTTTTGACTGGTATTTGCTTCCAGATAGTGATTTAAACATTTTCAGAATTTTAATCAGGTTGAGAATGAGTCTTTTCACTTGTCTGTCTGTCCCTGACCAAAACCAAGAGTCCATTCGTCACACCAGATCCTCATGTGAAGGTTCAATTAAACTGCTTCATTGCTACAAGCCTACGCACAGGAATCTTCTCAACTAACAGTTAACTAACAGTTGATTAACAGTTAGGGCCAGGGTCTGTGGAGTTCAAGGGAAGTTGGATTTAGTTTGCTTGTGGCTATGTAGAGATTCTAAGCCTGATCCCTCTTTTGATTCCACCATCAGATTCTCCCACACCTCCTCCTATGTCAGGGAAATACTTTAAGAGCTACCAGCTGCTACAATGATATAAGGCAGGGAAGGAGTTAGCAAGGTTTTTGGGCTGATACGACTTTAAGAGGCTGTATATATACATATAAGAGATGCCCTGTGAGGGTGTCTCTCTCTCTCTCTCCATTTGTGCTTCTGTGCTATAGTTGATGATTTATATTATATGATTTATTTGCAATTTATATTGTTTTATTTAGTTTCCTAGTATAATTTTTGTTGATTGCTTATTTACTATCCTATGACTATCACCAAATGTTCTATCTTAGGATTTACGATGAATGTATTTTTTTATGATGACTATGATCATGATTTATCACTTATATCTTTGATGTACGCTGAGAGCTTATGTACCGAAGACAAATTCCTTATGTGTCCAATTGCACTTGGCCAATAAAGAATTATATATCTAAGCATATCTTGGTGGTTTCTTCTTCTTCTTCTTCTTCTTCTTCTTCTTCTTCTTCTTCTTCTTCTTCTTCTTCTTCTTCTTCTTCTTCTTCTTCTTCTTCTTCTTCTTCTTCTTCTTCTTCTTCTTCTTCCTCTTCTTCTTCTTCTTCTTCTTCTTCTTCTTCTTCTTCTTCTTCTTCTTCTTCTCCTCCTCCTCCTCCTCCTTCTCCTTCTCCTTCCTCTTCTCCTCCTCCTCCTCCTCCTCCTCCTCCTTCCCCTCCTCCTCCTCCTCCTCCTCCTCCTCTTCCTCCTTTCTCTTCCTCTCCTCCTCCTCCTCCTTTGAATCGGAGGAGGCACGTTGAATGTGGAATGCTTTTAAACTCCCTCATATCTGCTTGCCTTTCCCAATGAGCTCTAATTATATGCTCAATTTGCTGACGCCATGGCAATCTTTGGCCTCTCCACATACGTGGCAGATGGGAAGCAGATAGCCAAGCACATGGGAGAGCTTTATAATTTATAGGTTGATTATTATTTTTTTTTGTCTGTGAGTTGTTTCGGAAGCGCTTAGCATGTAGGAATGGAGACAATTTTCCCACTTGGCAGGATAAGACGTCTGCCAGTTCCCAGTGTGCGTAAATGGGAAATGTGGAGAGGCTTATGTTCATGAGCACAACTGAGAGCCTTCACAGATTCACTGGAAAATCTCAACTGAGTGTTTTGACCCAGCTCCCCAAACACGACAAATCCTCTGAAGTGAATCCAAGGATTCCTTTATTAGGAGCACCAGCAGCATCAGCAAAAAGTCTCTCTTTCTCACTGCAGGCTAACAAGTCTGTCCATTCAGGAGATGAATAGTTGTCTACCACATCTATTCATCTCCACTCTCTGCCTTTTATCCCCAGAGCTAGGATGGGGCTTCGCTAGCAGCAGTGGCTCTTCCGTCCTAAGGACCAGCCCATAGATTTCCACTGCTCTCCTCTCCTCTGCCTTCTCATCCAACAAAGTTAGTACTCTGAGATTACCAAAGTCCCGGGGTTATGAGGCTTCTCGTCTGTGGCATTAACATCTTGACTTGAGGTAGAAATGCAATCAAAGGAAAACTGAACGTTCATTCAGTCAGCACACCATCCCTGCCACTGACAGTGCATGTCCTTCATGTGACTGTCTGAGAAAGTACAGCCTCTGTATCTGAGGTAGCCAAACGCTATTTTGTACAAGGGCAAAATGGTACCCATTTTAACTTTTACCGAATTAGTTGCCATGGGTTGTCAACAGAATAACAGAGTTTTGGAAGGGACCTTGGAGGTCTTCTAGTCCAACTGCGTGCTTAGGCAGGAAACCCTACACCACTTCAGACAAATGATTATCCAATGTATGTTTACTAATTTTTCTATGACCGTCGTCTTTCATCCCAGCTTCTGGAAGCAAAGCATCGGTCTCCAATGGAATAGAATAGAATAGAATAGAATAGAATAGAATAGAATAGAATAGAATAGAATAGAATAGAATAGAATAACAGGCTTGGAAGGGACCTTGGAGGTCTTCTAGTCCAACCCCCTGCTTAGGCAGGAAACCCTACACCACTTCAGACAAATGGTTATCCCACCTCTTCTTAAAAACTTCCAGTGTTGGAACATTCACAACTTCAGGTTGTTCCACTGATTAATTGTTCTCACTGTGAGGAAATTTCTCCTTAGTTCTAGGTTGCTTCTCTCCTTGATGAGTTTCCATCCATTATTCCTTGTCCTGCCTTCAGGTGCTTTGGAGAATAGCTTGACCCCCCTCTTCTTTGTGGCAACCCCTGAGATATTGGAAGACTGCTATCATGTCTCCCCTAGTCCTTCTTTCCACTAGCATATTGAGAGTCATGTGGCATACAAGTTAAATAAGTTATTACTATCCATTATTCCACCCTGGGAGTACCTACACTGATCGTGCGGTTGTTGTTTGAAAATGTATTTGCATTACTGCCATAGACACATATCGGCTGTTTTCAACTATTATCGCATTTTACAACGATCTCGCATGCTATTCTACAGATCTAGCAATTCACTTTTCTGTATCGGAGAGCCTCATCTTAAGACAATAGGTCAGTGTTGGCGAAGCTTTTCAGCACCAAGTGCTGAAACGGGGGTGCATGTATGTGTGTGCCAGAAACCGGAAGGGCAGTGCCCGGTGCGCATGCGCGCGCCATGGAAGATGATCTTCTGATTCCTACCGTGTGCATGCACACCAGCCACTTGGTGTTCCGGTTTCTGGTGCACATGCACATGAGAAGACCACATACACGAGCCAGAAATTGGAAGATCATCTTCTTGGCACATGCATACGCACCGGGTGTCTGCTCTTTCAGTTTCCGGTGCTCCCACACACATGAAGACCAGCTGGCCGGTGCACCGGAACCTGGAAGAGCAACGGGCAACCGCTCATGTGCCCAGAGTGATGGCTCTGTGTCAGGGGTGAAATGCTCCCAGTTCAGACCAGATCGCCCGATCCGGTAGCGATGGCGGCGGGTGGTTTGGAGAACCGGTAGCAAAAATCCCTGCATCCCCCTCCATCATGCCCAGCTGAGCCACACGATCATCAGAGGCTTTTTTTTTTTTTTTTTTTTACTTTTCAAAGCATTTTTTCTACAACATCTTCCGACAAAAAAAGCCTCTGATGATCACGCGGCTCAGCTGGGATCGTCAGAGGCTTTTAAAAGCATTTTTTCTACAACCTCTTCAGCCGAAAAAATGCTTTTAAAAGTAAAAAAAAAAGCCTCTGATGATCACGCAGCTCAGCTGGGATCATCAGAGGCTTTTCAAAGCATTTTTTTCTGCAACCTCTTGGCCGAAGAGATAGTTAAAAAAAAATGCTTTGAAAAGTCTCTGACGATCCCAGCTGAGTTGCCTGATCGGCAGAGGCTTTTCAAAGCATTAGAAAAAATGCTTTGAAAAGAAAAAAAAAAGTTGGCCACGCCCACCCAGTCACATTACCCCCCTCCAACAAGCCACGCCCACAGAACCAGTAGTAACAAATGTTACATTTCACCCCTGCTCTGTGTGCCACTTCCATCACATGTGCCATCGGTTCGCCATCACGGCAATAGGTCTTTGTTTGAAGATTTTGTTGTGCGAATCTAAAGAAAATGTAAAACATGGCTTGAATTCCCATCTTGCTGCTGAGCGCAAGAGACAATAAGATATCACTGCAAAAGAAAACTTGAGGAAAGAATCCATCTTGGTGGTTTGTTTTATTTTTAAATAAATAAATTCAGAGCAAGAACTCAAATGAAATCTCCCAAGCACACGACGCACTGTTGTTTTGCTGGACATATACCAAAAGTGGATACATGCCCTCAAACAAACAACAGCTTGTTACTGACAAATATATGCAAAGCTTATCACATCTTAATAAATCCGGAGGGATCCTGCGGCACCGAATAACTAATCTATATTAAACATCAGATAAATTCTTAATATGACCTTGCGTATACCTTGCTGCTAGCAAATCCTGCCAATATTTAATGAGCTGCTTTGTTCAGTATGCCGTACAGAAATAACACCCGCCACGAGGAATGAGACAAAGAATTCCCACCTACTTCTAACAAAAGAACATCATTTCCAAGGGACTTCATTAATTTATGGGTCACGTTTAAACTCCAGATGGACCAAACATTAAATATTCTTTACAAGCAAACTGATATGCATGACAGGGCAGAAAACCCTGAGTTTTGTTTGATTTAAAAATATATACCATATTTTTCAGAGTATAAGGCACACCTTTTTTCCCCCTAAAAGGGGGTGAAAATTTAGGTCCTTCTTCTACACCGAATGTAGCCCCGCCTACTCACTGGCCCCCACCCTTTGACCTCTGCCTCCCAACAGTTTGCCTCCTTGCAGCAAACAGCAAGAAGAAACAGCCCGTTTCAGCTTCAGCACAGCCTAATTAGCACAGGTTGATTGGATCAGCCTCCCGACTCTCAGCTGTTTTGCTCTCAGCTGTTTTACGGGAGCCTCTGCTGCTTGCTGCAAGGAGGTAAATTGCTGGGAGCAGATTTTTTTTTTCTTGTGCTAATCAAACTATGCTGAAAACGAAAATGAAAGTAAAGCAGGCTGTTTGCTGCAACGAGGCAAAATTGCTGGGAGGCAGATTTCTTTTTCCTCACCCAAAAAGGTAGGTGCGTCTTATAGTCCAGAGCATCTTATACTCTGAAAAATACAGTATATATTTGTTCTGAGCAACACCATAAAATTTTGGAAACCATTTTCAGGTAGAAAATAACAATAGAGCTACCATTGTTATATGCTGGCTGGAGTCACCCTCCGTAAGATGGATGGCAATATAAATTGGATTAATAAATAAATTAATAAAATAAATATACACAGCACAGCCCATGTGTCAGCGTTCCAAATTATGATCTCCTCCAGTGCTGACATGAATGAGAAAGGGAGAAGCTTTGCTTTAATGCTGAGATGAACTTTTACCTAGTTCCCTGTTCTTTAGTAGATAGCATTACCTGGGTGACAGAGGGAGGGGGGAAATTCCTGTGAAAAGAAAGTGCTTGGGACGAAGAGATGGATCTGCACAATGGCCAATGAGACATTAGGGTTGAAGAAGGGAAAGGGAGGGGTTTGGAAGGAGGTGCCAGTTTTGGCTGCACAAAGAGTTCAGGGATGTCGTTCTTCTATTCTTAAATAAAAAAAAGATTCATTAGAGACCTTGCGTTTGAGAATGAAGTTTATTTAAGATAGCAACAAAACTTGACACCATGCTTTACAGATGTGCCCAGTTGTTTGTTTCTCCCTGGACTATTCTTAGATAATTCTTTAGTGTTGTATATACTTCACTGAGAAGTATATATAGAGAACCGGTTTGGTCTAGTGGGGAAGGCGCCAGGCTAGAAACTGGGAGACTGTGAGTTCTAGTGTGATGACCCGGAGCGTGGCACAAAGGAAACACAGCCAGAGAACCGGTATGAATCCCTTTATCAGCATCAACTCTGCCCCCCACCAACGTTCCTTTTATGGCCTGGAGAAAAGCTCTCCCACAAACCTGCAGATACTCCAGAATGACAGCAATCAATCAATCACTCCAGCAGGGAAAGATAATGAGTCCCAGATGGGAAGAATAATCCCAGCAAGACAAAATAGGCACACAGTAGCACGGCAGTAATTCAAACAGTCAGGAGGGAATGCTAGGAATGCAGTCTCCACTCTCAATACTAGATGAATTCAGCATTTGTTCCCCAAAAAACGCCCCTCCCAACTGCCTCTCCTTTAAATTCCATCCCCAGGTGTGCCTTGTGAAGGGAATCAGGGCCCTTTCCTTCATTGTAAACCACACAACCCATGTTGCTCCCTCCCTCTCTCTCTGATTTTCTCACCATTTTAATTTCTTTTCATTGCATTACATGCAATGGTCTTTTTGTTGTGGCTGATCTTGGACCATAAATAAACCTTGATTAATTAACAGCAGCATCAACATGCATCCTACAAATATTTCCTCCAAGATATCTTGTTCCAAAAATCTTCTCAGCATCCTCAAATAGGGTTACCCTACGTAGAAACTCCATGTTAGAGATTGATGCCACAAAAGAATACAGGCAGACCAGGGGTAAAATCCACAAGGTTCTGACAGGTTCTGGAGAACCGGTAGTGGAAATTTTGAGTAGTTTGGAGAACCGGCAAATACCACCTCTGGCTGGCCCCAGAGTGGGGTCGGAATGGAGATTTTGCAGGATGCTTCCCCTGCCATGCCCACCAAGCCATGCCCACTAAGCCACACCTTGCCCACCAAGCCACGCCCACAGAACTGGTAGTAAAAGAAATTGAATTGCACCACTGAGGCAGACCCCAAACAATTTTAATTGTGATAAATCTAATGATCCTTAACAGATTTAAGAACATAACAAATGAGCACAATGGCAGAGAACGTGCAAAATATTGACACTTCTCGTCTACAAGATAGGATTGTGGAAATAATTCTGCTTGAAACCTGGGACAAATTCATCATGGTTTTCATCAAAGGGCAACGGCGCTTTTGCTATAAATTTGCAATTTTATGTTAGAAGGGGAAATAAATCAGGACATGTTTTTCTGTTTCTGAAAATAGTAAAAATAAGGATGACGGGCCCGTGCTCTGCGTATTCACTATGCATCATACTACCTCAATGGTGCCTGTGGCAAAATTTTTGCAGACTGATGCTAATGGTGTTTTTCCTTTCCATTCATCCTTCTTGGATCCAATGCCAAGACTTGCAAACCAGCTATGTTAATTGAGCCATCTTGGTTTAGTTGGCAAACTCCCAACTCCAACTACAATGCAACAGCTTTCAAGAACAGCCCTGACCGAGGATTAAACCAGTTGACAAAGAGGTTCATTTTTTAATCCTGGTTTCTTAACTCATCTGACAACTTTCGTCCATTATCTTTCAATTGGTTAATAACAATAGTCCCACGGCTCATTGCCCTCCATATAATAGCAGTGGGCATGAATTCCTGGAGATAGCTTCTTAGAAAGTTGTAGGCATTTTAACCTTTAAGAGCAACAAAGAGGTCAGCAGGTCAATGCCTCGGTCGGGGGGTCTTTGATGTTCAACAAATGAAAAATGAAAAGGGAGGAAGTCATATTTGAACGTTGACGAAACTGTAAGTTTCCTTCTCGAAAGAAAATATAGTTTGATTTGGAAAGCTTAGAAAGATCTTTGATTTGGGAAATGTAGAGCTAGCTCTTTCTCCTTTAGGGACTTTTTAAAAGATTTCTGGATTGCAGGTCATTTTCTACTACCGTGTTTCCCCCCTCCCCCCAAAAAATAAGACTGGGTCTTATATTAATTTTTGCTCCAAAAGATGCATTATGGCTTCTTTTCGGTTAGGTCTTATTTTGGGGGAAATACAATACTAAACGCCTCCGTCTGCTGACGATCTTAACTGGGACTTATTTTTGGGGTGGAGCTTATATTACGAGCATCCTGAAAAATCATGCTAGGTCTTATTTTCTGGTTGGGTTTTATTTTGGGGGGAATACAATACTAAACACCTCCGTCTGCTGACGATCTTGACTGGGGCTTATTTTTGGGGTAGGGCTTATATTACGAGCATCCTGAAAAATCATGCTAGGGCTTATTTTCCAGTTGGGTCTTATTTTGGGAGAAATACAATACTAAACGCCTCCGTCTGCTGACAATCTTAACTGAGGCTTATTTTTAGAGTAAGGCTGTATACTATAAGAGCATCCTGAAAAATCATGCTAGGGCTTATTTTCCAGTTTGGGTCTTATTTTCGGGAAAACAGGGTCCGTTTTAAGGGCTGTGAAAAAATGGAGATGCTATAGATTTGTCAAAATGGTCTTCCTAAATTTTTCAAGAGGACAGTGCTAACATGTCTTTAAAAAAAAATAAGGAAGTCCATGACTTTCTTCAAAGCCAAGCATTGGAAATTAAAAGGAAAATTAAATACAATATCATTATCTTCTTTTAAAGACCCCCCTAAACTCTTGCGGGGTAGAGTCTTGGGCAACTGAATGGAGCTGAGTGTTTACTGGCCAGATGCCCTTCCTGTCACCAATGCGGAGATTGTTTCAGCAGATACATTCTCATTGTGCCCAGAGAAATAACTGCCTCTACTTAGGATCGAACTCACAGCCTCCTGATTGTGAGGTGAGAGCTCCACACCACTAAATACAGTATGACATGTATAAAATATACAATATTGTGATGTGACCTCCCCATCACAAGAGCCTCACCTGACCCATCACAAGACCCTCACCATTACAAGACCCATTACTAGACCTTCAGCTGATGTGACCCACACCTGACCTATCACAAGACCCTCTGTCAGGCTTCGATGCTATCTCAAAATAAATGAACTTCCAAACTGCCAATCTTTAAAGAAAATTTCTCTTTATTCGAGTACAGCAACCGGATCCTGACTCTTCGCGGTCAATACTGACCTTTGCCCCCCAATCCCTCCCTTTCCGATCCCCAATTCTCTGCTTCTCATTGGCTATCTTCCAAGTCACTCTCCTGATTCCTTTCCCCGTCAGTTCACAGGAATGCTTCCCCCCCTCCTCATCTCCGAGGAGCCCGAATCTCTCTACATGGGGCTCCCCTTGAAGAGCACCCGGAGGCTCCAGCTGGTCCAGAATGCAGCAGCGCGGGTAGTGATGGGAGCAACATGGCGCTCCCATGTAACACCGCTCCTGCGCGAGCTGCACTGGCTCCCCAGTGGTCTTCCGGTGCGCTTCAAGGTGGTTGGTTATCACCTTTAAAGCGCTCCATGGCATAGGGCCTAGCTATCTGCAAGACCGCCTGCTGCTACCGACGACCTCCCATCGACCTGTGCGCTCCCACAGAGAGGGCCTCCTCGGGGGTGCCATCAGCCAATCAATGTAGGCTGGTGGCCTCCAGGGGGAGGGCCTTCTCTGTGGGGGCTCCTACCCTCTGGAATCAGTTGCCCCCGGAGATAAGGAGAATCCATGACCTCAATGCCTTCCATCGTTCCCTGAAAACCCATCTTTTTCAGCAAGCCGGGGGTTGGCTTAAGAAGAAATTTTTAATTTTTTTTTAATTAGTTTGTGATTTTTAACTTTCGGACCAAAATTTTTATATATATTTAAATGTTTTAATATTTGTATTCTATGTTTTTTATCTTGGCTGTACACCGCCCTGAGTCCTCAAGGAGAAGGGCGGTATATAAATTGGAAATTAAAATTAAATTAAATTAAATCTTCAAAGGGATTTAGCAGGCAAAAGTTCAAGCTTCATCCTCCCTTTTCTATGTCAGCGCTGAGACGCTGACATCCTCACCTGAAATGACCCACACCTGATCCCTCACAAGATCCACCTCAAGAACCATCATAAGACCCCCACCTGATATGATCCATACCTGACCCATCACAAGGACCCTCACCTGACATCACCTGATCACAAGACCTACTGACCACACAAAGCCCTTATAAACAGAAGAAGACCAACACTGATGTCTCCTAATACCACTGAAGATGATACCTAGCCTGGTAAACGAAATGTTCGGAAACCAGCCCACAAGCTTAGAGGACAAACCTCCATCCTCAAAACACAATATGTTTCTATTTCATGCTTGGTTTCTCCTTGCGACTAGTACACCAATTATAAATCTTAATAGGTGACTTTGCCTATGATGGCACATTACATCAATGTCTGGAGTTGGTACAACCTTTATCTTACACAAAGTAGAAGCTTACTTGAAGCAAGTGACAAAAATCCAAGGAAATCGAAGGAGAAGTAGTCAAAACTTCAAAAGAGCTTCCCTAATTCATTACATTTTTAGCCTGTTCGCAACTCAGTTTCCTTATTGTCATGAAATCTTTGGGGGTATGAGAATTGAATGCAGTTGTTGTTCAGTTGTTAATTCATGACTGTTGCTACCTGATGGACCATAGCCCATTAGGGTCCCTGTCCTACCAGTGTTTGCAGAAGTTTGGCCAAATTCATGTTCATTGCATTGATGGCCCTATCTAGCTATCTCATCCTCTGCCATCCCCTTCTCCTTTGGCCTTCCATCGTTCCCAACATCTGGGTTTTTTCAAAAGGAATCCTCTGTTCTCATTTGGTGGCCAAAGTCTCTGATCTTCAGCTTCAGGTGTCAGTGTTCCGACGGATCCCCTAATTAAATCATAAGCCTTGAACCAAGCTTCAAAAGAAATCCAGTTATTTATTAGGACCTTCATGTCGGCACGTTCCAAGTGAAGCCAACTCTGACCCACGTAATTTATGGCCCAGACTTGACCCTGTTTTCCCCCTTCCTCCCAAGGTGTATCATTCATCACATTTGCCAATGGAGCAATTTCACGGGTTGTAGAGATCACTCCCCTCCGGCCACTGTGAGTAACCCTGGGAGACAGCCTTGAGAGACATATGTCTGGAATGTGCTTTTGTTTTTGGCTGCCGTGCTGCTTCGCTATTTTCCCCCTCTGCCTCGAGAGCAGGCCAGGGATCCTTTGTGAGTTGACATCAGGATCTGTCCTTCCAAAGAACAAGTCTGGGTTGACTTCCTTTAGGATTGACCAATTTGATCTTCTTGCAGTCCAAGGGGACTTTCAAGAGTCTCTTCTCTAACACCAGGATTGAATTTCGCAAAGGTGCTTTTTTCAAGCGGCAACTGGACTTCCTGTTTTTTTCTTTGAAGACGTTTTTCTTCTCATCCAAGAAGCTTCTTCAACTCAGACTGGATGGTGGGGAATGGAAGAATTGATAATCCTTGCAGACAGCTGGTCATTTGCATCCTTTTTAGAGAGCCATTGAGGCCACCTTGGAAGTTTATCTGTGTTGTCAGGTGCTCTCTAAAAGAATGCAAATGACCAGCTGTCTGCAAGGAGTATCAATCCTTCCATTCCCCCACCATTTAATCAGAACTGAAGAAGTTTCTGGGGATGAGAAGCAAAACTTCTTCAAAGCAAAAGAAGAAAGTCCAGTTGCCTCTTGGAAAAAGAAAACACATGTGGGACAACCATGACTCGGATGACTAAGAATCTCCATAGATACCAAGATTGAGTGTTAACTCTACTTATTCATTTTTTTGTGACAGGATGTGTTATGCAATGTATGCTAGATAGCAAAATAAGATCAACACCCAACGTTGAAATGGACAGAAATAGGCCAATTACTGATGTTCATTTACTTAAAAGCAAGCAAGTACAATATACTTGAGCGTGAAATGGTAGGGCTAGGAATTTTAAGGGGGAATATTTTGGTTGTTCTTTTTTTTATTGGAGAAGATTCCTGGTAATTGCTGTGGACAACCAAGAAAAACAACAATACGACTCTGTGGAGATTCTCAGCCATCCACGTCATGGGTGTGGAACCTTCTTGGAACTGCTGAAAGGACTGGAGATAGATGACTAGATGACTAGATAAATCCTTCCATTCCCCACCATCCAGTCAGAGCCAAAGAAGCTTCTTGGATGAGAAATGAAATGCCTTCAAAGAAAAACCAGAAAGTCCAGTTGTCTCTTGAAAAAGCACCTTTGGGACAACTGTGACCTGGATGTCTGAGAATCTCCATGGACTCCATACAATTTGGGATGAATACTCTTCGAATGGTGTGGGAGTACGAACGGATTTCCAGAACAATTGAAGACTACAGGGGCCATGTGCATTTCAGTTTCAGATGCAGACAACACAGCCTACACGTGTCTTCAAGAGTGAAAGGACACAGGGAAGACAGCATCCTGCAGCCAAGGAGGCTCCACACCCATTTGCACCACTCAGGTGACCCTGAGGATGCAGATAGACCCTCAAGTGACCTTAGGTAAAGGTAAAGGTAAAGGTTCCTGTTATACATATGTGCTAGTCATTCCCGACTCTAGGGGGCAGTGCTCATCTCCGTTTCAAAACCGCGCTGTCCAAAGACGTCTCCGTGGCCATGTGGCCGGCATGACTCAAAGCCAAAGGCGCACGGAAAGCTGTTCCCTTTCCACCAAAGGTGGTCCCTATTTTTCTACTTGCATTTTTTACTTGCTTTCGAACTGCTAGGTTGGCAGAAGCTGGGACAAGTCACGGGAGCTCACCCTGTTACGCGGCACTAGGGATTCGAAACCGCTGAACTGCCGACCTTTCGATCGACAAGCTCAGCATTTTAGCCACTAAAAGGATGTAAATGACCAGCTGTCTGCAAGGAGTATATATTCTTCCATTCCCTACCATCCAGTCAGAGCTGAAGAAGCTTCTTGGATGAGAAGAGAAACGCCTTCAAAGAAAAACCAGGAAGTCCAGTTGCCTCTTGAAAAAAAAAACACCTTTGGGACAACATATAGGTCATTATAGAGCCTGGTAGCGCAGCACACTAAAGCACTGTTATTAACATCAGCTGCCTGCAATTACTGCAAGTTCAAATCTCACCAGGCTCAAGGTTGACTCAGCCTTCCATCCTTTCTAAGGAAGGTAAAATGAGGACCCGGATTGTGGGGGCAATAAGCTGACTTTATATAAATATACAAAAGTATGAAGGCTATTGCTTAATGCATTGTAAGCCGCCCTGAGTCTCCGGAGAAGGGCAGCATATAAATCAAATAAAAAAAAAATGAACAAATCAGTCCAGATTTCTCACTTGAGCTAAAAATGACCAAGCTCAAATTATGATGCAAAGACCAGTCTTTGGGAAAGATGGAAAGAAAGACAAGTAGAGGACAACTAACCACAAGGTGGAAGGGACTCAATGATACCGGTGATGGGTCAACCATTGGAAGATCTGACAGACCAGATTTAAGGAGAGATTGTCATGGAGAAATTGTATCTCTGTAGCTGGTAGGAGAAGGAAAACAACTTGATTACACTTCATCAACCAATCACCTTATTACTTAATTTTCTTCTTTCGTCCAAAATCTGAATTTTGTGCCATCTCTACTTCCTAGAACGAAACAAGAGGATTTGCTTGCTTATTGTCGGAGATGCAATGGCACACAATACATTGAGAAGGCAAGCTTTTGTTCTGTTTGCTGGGCTAAAGAAGCTTGTTATTATTTAATGACGTTACAAGTTGTCTGTTTTCATTCAATTACCTCCTAGGCTTAAATGAATGATGGGTTATTCAGAACTCATTTTGGAGGGGGGGGGCGGTTTGGCACAACTGATTAAAGGAATAAAGGAACTCAAGGGCTAATTAGCTTGTGGTGTGAGTCATGATGTAATTTAAGAGAGGATAGGTGTTTATAACTGCCATAAAGAAGATTGGAAGACACTCCTTGATATTTCTTATTCTTTGTCTTTTTTTCATTTCTTTTCTATTGATCTATTTCCTCCTTCCCTTCCCTTCCCTTCCCTTCCCTTCCCTTCCCTTCCCTTCCCTTCCCTTCCCTCTCCTCCTTTCCTTTCCTTTCCTTTCCTTTCCTTTCCTTTCCTTTCCTTTCCTTTCCTTTCCTTTCCTTTCCTTTCCTTTCCTTTCCTTTCCTTTCCTTTCCTTTCCTTTCCTTTCCTTCCCTCCCTTCCCTCTCCCTCCTTTCCTTTCCTTTCCTTTCCTTCCCTTTCCTTTCCTCCTTCCTTCCCTTCCCCATCTATTTACTTCCTTTCCTTTCCTTTCCTTTCCTTTCCTTTCCTTTCCCTTCCCTTCCCTTCCCTTCCCTTCCCTTCCCTCCTTTCCTTTCCTTTCCTTTCCTTTCCTTTCCTTTCCTTCCCTTCCCTTCCCCATCTATTTACTTCCTTTCCTTCCCTTTCCTTCCCTTCCTTCCCTTCCCTCTCCCTCCTTTCCTTTCCTTCCCTTTCCTTTCCTCCTTCCTTCCCTTCCCCATCTATTTCCTTTCCTTTCCTCCTTTCCTTTCCTTTCCTTTCCTTTCCTTTCCTTTCCTTTCCTTCCCTTCCCTTCCCTTCCCTTCCCTCCTTTCCTTCCCTTTCCTTCTTCCTTCCCTTCCCCATCTATTTACTTCCTTTCCTTTCCTTTCCTTTCCTTTCCTTTCCTTTCCTTCCTTTCCTTCCCTCTCCCTCCTTTCCTTTCCTTCCCTTTCCTTCCCTCCTTCCTTCCCTTCCCCATCTATTTATTTCCTTTCCTTTCCTTTCCTTTCCTTTCCTTTCCTTTCCTTTCCTTTCCTTTCCTTTCCTTTTCCTTTCCTTTCCTTTCCTTTCCTTCCCTCCCTTCCCTCTCCCTCCTTTTCTTTTCTCTCCTTTCCTCCTTCCTTCCCTTCCCCATCTATTTACTTTCTTTCCTTACCTTCCTTTCCTTCTCCTCTCCTCCCCCTCCCCTTTCCTCAGACTGCAGATACCATTTGATATTAAATTACTGAAACAGGAAATTGGGAAGCCTATTGTTATAAACATGCATAAAAGGCACAAGTTCCTGGGCTACTTTTTGAGCAATATATTGCAATACTTGAGATGGGTAGAGTTCATTTGTTACTCCTATTCTGGATAACACAATACATCATCAAGGAGAGGGAAAAGTGGACAAAAGGGACTCTCCTACAGATCCAATTTTGTCAAATAGAAAGAAACACCATTTGAACAAGTGGTGTCAAGCAAATGTATCTCACAATGGAGATAAGGATATGCTCAATTTTTAATAATAGCTATTGGCTTCTATGGGCTGCAACTGGGACAGAATGGAAAAATAGACTATAGTCTCACCCTGGCAAATGGGCACTAAAAGGATCTATCATGTCAGGGTTCTGACGGATGTCCTAATTAAACCATGAGCCTCGAGCCAAGCTTCAAAAGAAATCCAGTTACTTATTAGGAGCTTCATGTCGGCACGTTCCCAAGTGAAGTCAGCTCTGACCTTACATACAGTAATTCATGCCCCAATCATGACCCTGTTTCCCCCCCCTACCCCCCAGGGTGTGTCATCAATCACATTCGCCAATGGAGCAATTTTGCGCGTTGTAGAGACCACTCCCCTCTGGCTGCTGTGGATAACCCTGGGATACAGCCTTGAGAGAGATAAGTCTGGAATGTGCATCTGTCTTTGGCTGCTGTGCTGTTTCATCAGTTTCCCATCCCCACTTGCTTATGGCAACCCGAGAGCAGACCAGGGATGAGTTGACATATCATCTGTCTGTCTGTCTGTCTGTCTGTCTGTCTGTCTGTCTTTCTTTCTGTCTAGCTAGCTATCATCTAGCTACCTAATCATCTAATCATCTATATTTCCTCTATTTATCCCTCTTCTCTATCTATCTCGCTTCTTTTCTATCCTATCTATCTATCTATCTATCTACCTATCTATCTATCTATCTATCTATCTATCTATCTATCTATCTATCTATCTATCTACCCACCCATCCATCCATCCACCCACCCACCCACCATTCTCTCTCTTTCATTCTCTTTATTTTGATCATCTCTGTGTGTCTGTCTTTCTGTCTTTCCTTCTGTCTGTCCTTTCTTTACATTTCTTAAATTCTCGTCACAATTACTCTTTGGATGTCCACCATTTGATTAAGATCCACAGTCTTATACCCAGGAGAAACTGGACTCAGGTCTAGGAAATTTAATTCCTCTACCACAATCTTTGTAACTATCAACATACAGAATTTTTTTTTTTTTTAAAAAATATTCTTACTTCTGAGAAAGGGAAAATAATGCAGACAAAAGGCTGAAAATTGTGTGCAGCAAAATTGCACTTGACGTTATTCATAGTCTGTATGGTTTTTCTCTTCTCAAACTAGATGCAATCTCATGATACAACAAAAAATTCTGTGTTCGCAGCCTTTTCAGTCTCAGTTTTCATTTTAGCCAAAGCACACTGCTGTCCGTAGAACATGTCAATTCATTGTACATCAAAAGGATTTTAAAATTCAATGTTAAAAGACTCTGCCAAGATTGCTTTCAAGATAACATTATGCAGAAAGCAGTTGTCCTTGCAAGGGTCAACATATATTTCTAATAAACTTCAAAAAAATAAAAATAAAAGTTATATCAGCCGTGGCATATCTTGATAATTTTTTATGCACTACACTCATTTTGTGGAAGATTTTTAAATGTTGTACTATTAGAAGCCACATCTGGTGAGTAGGAGAATCTAACTATCCCATACTTCCCAGAGTGAATCAACATATAGTGCAACTTTCATCAAAATGATGGAGGTTAGGACTTTGGACTCACTGGATGAAGACTTGTGTGTTTAGAACTCAAGACATAGATTAATAGTTGGAAGGGACCTTGGAGGTCTTCCAGTCCAACCCCCTGCTCAAGTAGGAGACCGGATACCATTCTGGACAGGTGGTTGTCTAGTCTCTTCTTGAAAACTTCCAAGTAGTGAAGCACCTACAACTTCTGGAGGTAAGCAGTTCCACTGATTAATTGTTCTCACTGTCAGGAAATTTCTCCTTAGTTCTAGGTTGCTTCTCTCTTACATGATCTTCCATCCGTTACTTCTTGTCCTCAGTTCAGGCACCTTGGAGAACAGGTCGACCCTCTGTGACAGCTCCTCAAATATTGGAAGACAGCTATCCTATCACCCCTTTTTTCATTAGACTAGACTCGTGATGGTGAACCTATGGCATGTGTAGCCATATCAGTGGGCACGCCAGCTCAGCTCCGGTGCGATGTGTGCACCGGCCAGCTGATTTTCGGGCCTTCTGGGCCCACCAGAAGTAGAGAAACAGGCTGTTTCCTGCCTCCGAGGGCCTGGGGAGGTGGGGAAGGCTTGTTTTTCTTTCTCACCTGGCTCCACATTCTCTCTATGCATCTGGGGAGGGTGAAAACAGCCTCCCCCACCCTGGAGGTCCTCCGGAGGCTTGAAGCGGCCTGTTTCCCAACTTCCGGTTGGACAGGAAATGACGGTTTTTGCTGTCCCCAGCCTCCAGAGACTCCTAGGGAGGCGTGGCATGCGATGGCAAAAAGGTTAGCCATCACTGGACTAGACATATCTAGGTCCCACAAATGAAGGGAAATATATGTATCCCTGGATAATGATGCAAAATCGAATTTGCATTGGCCACTGGAACCAGAGATTTAGGAGTGGTGCGGTGGCCTAGAGGCGGAGCTCTCGCCTCACAATCAGGAGGCTGTGAGTTTGATCCTAGGTGGAGGCAGGTAATTCCTTCTCTAGGCACACTGAGAATATATCTGCTGAACAAAACTCTGCATTGGTGACAGGAAGGGCATCCGGTCATTAAAACACTTTGCTAGCTCCATTCCATTGCCCAGAATCCAATCCGCAAGGGATTATAGCAGGGGTGAAATCCAGCAGGTTCTGACAGATTATGGAGAACTGGTAGCGGAAATTTTCGATAGTTCGGAAAACCAGCAAATACCACCTCTGGTTGGTCTCAGAGTGGGGAAGGAATGGGGATTTTGCAGTATCCTTCCCCGGCCATGCCCACCAAGCCTCAGAACTGATAGTAAAAAAAACTGAATTTCACCACTGGATTATAGGGTTGTTAAAAAGAGATGATGACTGGGACTAGAGATTTACTCTTCTGAACTTTCGGACTCATGCTAGAGCCCATCCTCAGGGAATTTTGGGAACAGCCCAAACCATGTATTCCAGGTGAGAAATTCCCTGAAGATGGGCTCTAGCATGAGTCTGAAAGCTTGGAAGAGTAAATCTCTGGTCCCAGTGACGGATCCAAATTTGATTTCGTGCCTAGGTCCCTCAATTGTTCATTGTATGGTTTAGCCTCCAAATATTTTTTTAAAAAAATTTGAAGAGCATTTTCTTGGTGAAGGCTGGAACAGGAGCAGATTGAATTGAGGAGTCCTTGATGCTCTCTAAGCACGGTTAGCAATAGCAATAACATTTAGAATTATATACCGCTTCACAGTGCTTTACAGCCCTCTCTAAGCGGTTTACAGAGTCAGCCTCTTGCCCCCAACAATCTGGGTTCTCATTTTACTGACCTCAGAAGGATGGAAGGCTGAGTCAACCTTGAGCTGGTCAGGATCGAACTGCTGGCACTGGGCAGAGTTAACCTGCAATAGTGCATTCGAACCACTGTGAGGGAGGGAGGGAGGGAGGGAGGGAGGGAAGGAAGGAAGGAAGGAAGGAAGGAAGGAAGGAAGGAAGGAATAGCAACAGCACTTAGACTTATCTACCATTTCATAGTGCTTTACAGCCCTCTCTAAGCGGTTTACAGAGTCAGCCTCTTGCCCCCAACAATCTGGGTCCTCATTTTACCGACCTCAGAAGGATGGAAGGCTGAGTCAACCTTGAGCTGGTCAGGATCGAACTGCTGGCACTGGGCAGAGTTAACCTGCAATATTGCATTCGAACCACTGTGAGGGAGGGAGGGAGGGAGGGAGGGAGGGAGGGAGGGAGGGAAGGAAGGAAGGAAGGAAGGAAGGAAGGAAGGAAGGAAGGATAGTACTAGCAATAGACTTATATATTGCTTCACAGTGCTTCACAGCTCTCTCTAAGCGATTTACAGAGTCAGCCTCTTGCCCCCAACAATCTGGGTTATCATTTTACCCACCTTGGAAGGATGGAAGGCTGAGTCCACCTTGAACCTGGTGAGATTCAAACTGCCAAATTGCAGGCAGCCGGCAGTCAACAGAAGTAGCCTGCAGTACCACACTCTAACCACTGCACCACCTTCGCTCTTGCTGATGTTGTTACTTAGTTTGGGTAATGAAATGCCGGGACGAAAACAGCAAGCTCAGAAAGTACCAAGGATTCTTTGGTCTCCCTCTTCCTCCTCCTCTCCCTCCCTCCTAGCACTGATGGTATTAACTAGTTTGGATAACGAAACGTCTACAAGAAAACAACCAAGCTCAGAAAGAACCGAAGAGCCCTCGTTTCAACCCTGAGCTACAAATATTCTCCTTTATGGGCAGATTGCATTTCAGGATCTCCTGACATAACAATGGAGTTCCCTCCATGCTATTTCTATATTCTACCGCCGTGACAGTTTGTATCGATACTCTCCCGCAGCGTTAGGGAAGCACGGAGTGTCTGTAGGAGGAATAGCTAAGACGGCTTCATTCCATTAACGTTGGCTCTGATTTATTCACAGCATGAAGGGGGCACCCAAGACAAGTACACTAAGAGAAAGTGCTTCTTTGTTTGTATCACAGTCTGAACTTTCACCTTTCAGCGTTAATTTAGTTCTTTTCAACAAACAAACCGATGCAAACTTTCCTGCATTGTTATAGGTCCGTGGTGGTGAACCTTCTCTGCAAGCATGACAGCCATCGCCCCAGCCCAATTCCACCACATATGCACGCGCCCCTCCCGCCAGAGAGCTGCTCTTCAGGCCTCTGCCACGCATGCACAGGAGGGGCACGGCACATGAGCAGGGGGTGCAGGTTGGTGCAGGCGGCTTTTCAGGCCCAAAACGGATCACAGGACTACTTCGTGCACCCCCCCTGCACCCCGTTTTGGGCCTGGAAAGTCTCCTGCACCAACCTGGAAGCCAAAACGGGGCACGGGTGGGTGGGTGGGTGGGGCGCATATACGAGGGTGGATGCTCGCATTGAATTTTGGGGGCTTGGGCACGTGTGTGTGCATTCACACGTGCTTTGAGTACTCGGCACCAAAAAGGTTAACCATCACTGTTAAAGATCTTTCTCCAAACACACGCTACTGGTGCACAATGGAGTTCCCCCAAGGCTATTATGATTATTATTTTTTCCTGCACAACATGATTCAAAATTATACACATTATTTATCTATTTTATTTTTATTTATTTTAATTTGATTTATATGCCGCCCTTCTCCAAAGACTCAGGGCGGCTTACAATGTGCTCAGCAATAGCCTTCATCCTTTTGTATCTTTATACAAAGTCAGCTTATTGCCCCCACAAACTGGGTCCTCAATTTACCTACCTTAGAACGGATGGAAGGCTGAGTCAACCTTGAGCCTTGGAGAGATTCGAACCCTGCAGTAATTGCAGGCAGCTGGTCTTAATAACCAGCTTAATAACAGGGTGCCTTAAACCACTGTACTACCAAGGCTCTTTAACACAGTGCTTCCTAGAGGTTTCAGATTTCATCTCCAATTAACCCCGACCAGTGTAGCCAAGGGAATTAATATAATCTGTAATATTTGGAAAGGAAAAGTTTGCTTATTCTTAAATACCGTTTTCGAAAGCCAGGCTGGCCTCGCAAACCGCCTCACAAATTCAATCAATCAGAATAGAGTTGGAAGGGACTTTGGTGGGCACATCGACAGGAAACCGTGGTTCGCTTACAGATGGTCAGCCATCTTTTCCAGCTGCCGGACCTCACTTGTTCCAGTAGCAAATAAATAACCATCATTTGGGTGATCTTGAGTCTGAAAGCTTAGAAGAATAAACTTTTGGATAACTAATTGTAGAGGCCACAGGGAAAGACCACGAAGGAAGGAAGGGAAGCTATTACCAAGGCAACGAACAGCTTAAAAGGGCTTTAAGCATAACACGTATAAATAATGGGGTTTAGTCTTCGGAGAAAGGCGGCATACAAATTGAACAAATAAAACATAAAAAGGTCAAACATCTAGGAAAGTATTTGCTTAAAAGTATTGTTAAAAATGGGGATGTGGTGGCTCAGTAGCTAAGACGCTGAGCTTGTTGATTGAAAGGTCGGCAGTTCAGCGGTTCGAATCCCTAGTGCCGCGTAACGGGGTGAGCTCCCGTTCCTTGTCCCAGTTTCTGCCAGCCTAGCAGTTCGAAAGCACATAAAAAATGCAAGTAGAAAAATAGGGAGAACCTTTGGTGGGAAGGGAACAGCGTTCCGTGAGCCTTTGGCATTGAGTCATGCCGGCCACATGACCACGGAGACGTCTTCAAACAGCTCTGGCTCTTCGGCTTTGAAACGGAGATGCGCACCACCCCCTAGAGTCAGGAACGACTAGCACATATGTGCGAGGTGGAACCTTTACCTTTACCTATTGTTTTTTCCACAGACTTGGAATGGTGGCTCAAAAAAGTTAAAATTGCCTTTGATAGGTAGACTGAAAGCCATAAAAAAAATATTCTTCCAAAAAGATTGTGTTCTAAACGTTTCTAACAAAAATAGAAAGCAGGGTACTAAATTATGTCTGTTTAACTCAGATCACAGATTGTTAGGGTATCCCTTTATGGTTGAGCTACCTCTATTGAAATAGAAGTGACTCCAGATGGCCTGCACAGATATCTGGACCAATAAAGCAGAAATAAACAGCTCGTGAGAGATTATGTGATAATAAGCAGCATATTAAAAGTTTGGGATGAACACAGGGAAGGAATCGGTCCAGACCAGTCCTCTCTTGTCTCATTAGCAAATGTTTATTTTCATGAAGAGGAAAGAACCAAGAAATTTACCCAGTGGAGTGGAAACAGATCATATACAACCTGTTAGATCCGATTATCGGTAAGACAAGAATTGTCGAAGATTTAACAACTAGCTTCATATTGGATGGCAGTTTTCTAAAACTCAATTACACCAGAACGAAACAAAAATTGAAAGAAAATTCAAAAACTCCTTCAGAGGCTGCTATCTTTTTTTTTTTTAAAAAAAATTAATATTTTTCTAAACCATCTAGTCCCTTAAAGCAATACTAATTTAGCATTGTGTTTGATAGCTGTGGCAAGAATATGCTACCCTTTCTACTGGAAACTAGCTAAAATGCTATTTTATTTTTATTTTTTTTAATTTGATTTATATGCCGCCCTTCTCCGAAGACTCAGGGCGGCTTACAATGTGCTCAGCAATAGCCTTCATCCTTTTGTATATTTATACAAAGTCAGCTTATTGCCCCCACAACTGGGTCCTCATTTCACCTACCTTAGAAAGGATGGAAGGCTGAGTCAACCTTGAGCCTTGGCGAGATTCGAACCCTGCAGTAATTGCAGGCAGCTGGTCTTAATAACCAGCTTAATAACAGGGTGCCTTAAACCCCTGTACTACCAAATGCTATATTTAAAAAGCATCAATATAACTAAATTATGAGCTGAAATAGACACGGCAACAGGTCAGCCAATGAGGGCTGTTTAAGTAGACATGGCAACAGGTCAGCCAATGGGGACTGTTTGGATAGACATGGCAACACGTCAGCCAATGAGGACTGTTGGAATAGACATGGCAACAGGTCAGCCAATGGGGGCTGTTTGGAAACTGAAACATAGCATTTGTTTGTATGGGTCCATAAGAGGCAGTTTGGAGTCTGGGTGTGGCTTAGACTTGCTGAACCCTAATCCTAACCCTAACCCTAACCCTAAGAATAAGACTAAGCCTAAACCTTTAAACCTGGTTCTCACCTTTAAAGCGCTCCATGGCTTAGGGCCAGGGTATTTACGAGACCGCCTGCTGCTACCGATAACCTCCCACTGGCCAATACGCTCTCACAGAGAGGGCCTCCTCAGGGTGCCGTCGGTCAAGCAATGTCGGCTGGCGGCCCCCAGTGGGAGAGCCTTCTCTGTGGGGGCATCCGCCCTCTGGAATGAGCTTCCTCCCGGAATACGGCTGATTCCGGATCTCCGCACTTTCCGTAAGGCCCTGAAGACGTTTTTATTTCAGCAAGCCGGCCTGGCCGGAATAGGTTTTAGGGGTTAGTTTTTTAATTGTATTGCTAGGGGTTTTAAATTGGGGCGGCCGTTTAATTTAATTTATTTTTAATTATTTTTAACTTTTATATTGTATGTTATTTTAATTCTCGGCTGTTCACCGCCCTGAGTCCCTTCGGGGAGAAGGGCGGGATATAAATTTAATAAATAAATAAATAAATAAATAAATAAATAAATAAATAAATAAATAAATAAACAAACAAACCTAAGCCTGACTAGAACTATACATTTCGAAGACTGGTCTAGAACAGGTGTCCCCAACCTCTTGGCCACAGCTCACTAACGGATCATGGTCTATTTGCAACCAGACCACATGAGCGTATGCCCACAGAGCCAACTCACGTGAGCAATGGGTGAGCAGTTGGGCTCTGGGCTTCACACAAATGAAGATGTGAGCACATGTGCCTGTCCCTTGCAGAAAACCATCCCTCTTTTCCCCTCCTCTCTCCGTACCAGGCCACCAACTCAGAAAGGTTGGGGAACACAGGTCTAGAGGAATATGAATAAAGAAGCTAAGGTAGCAATTAAGTCAAGATAACAGCGAGTGAAATAAGAGGCACCCATCTCCATCAAGTTAACTTCGATGAAAAAGAGGAGCAAGAAATTGCAAAGAAAATCTACCTTTCCCCTGAAGCTATAGTAGATATTAAAGCTAAGGTAAAATTTTCCTCTGTCCAGTCATGTCCGACTCTAGACATGGTGCTCATCTCCATTTCTTGGCCGAGGGAGCCAGCGTTGTCCAAAGACATTTTCCATGGTCATGTGGCCAACATGGCTATACGCCAAAGGTGCACGGAATGCTGTTCCTTTCCCACCAAAGTGGTACCTATTTATCTACTCGCATTTGCATGCTTTCAAACTGCTAGATGGGCAGGAACTGGAGCAAGGAATGGGAGCTCACCCCGTCATGTGGCGCTCGGGTCTCAAACCCAGGCTGCCAGCTGGAAAGCTCGGTGTCTTTAACCACTGAGCCACGGCGCCCCCTATAGCAGATATTGGTAGATATTAATTGCAATGCCTCCATATCTGTGAGTACAGTCGGCAATTTGACCAGCATAGATATTTGACAAGAGGTAGCCGAGACTGTCAATTTCACCAGGCATTTTGGATGAATTAAGTGGCGGCGATTCCACGGATTGTAAGGGCTAGTTGGGGATTAATTCTCTGCAAGGGACTGGAACCAAATTAAAAACTTCTCTGGGCTGGAACTGCCTTCAAGTAGCGTTATGGTTCACATGTCAGCGTGAGACCATTATGTCTTCATCATGGCCCACCAAGCCCGGGGGCTGATTAGGAGCATTAATGCTTATATCATTCACCAAGTATAACGCGATTTGCTCGCTGGGCTTTTATCATTAGAGTCTTGTTTGAATAACCCCCGTTGACCCGAATTTGCACTTAAAATTCAAGGTCTTGAACCACTTATTAAATGGGCCATGTTAAGGATATTGTTGTTGTGTTACCAACTAGCAGAGTGTAGAGCACAGAGAAATGTTGCTGAGAGCAATGAGTAAGAGATGTGCAAACTGGTTTATCAAACTGGTAGACCACTGTACTACCAAAAGCCTTGGTAGTACAGTGGTCTAAGGGACCCTGTTATTAAGCTGGTTATTAAGACCAGCTGCCTGCAATTACTGCAGGTTCGAATCTCGCCAAGGCTCAAGGTTGACTCAGCCTTCCATCCTTTCTAAGGTAGGTAAATTGAGGACCCAGTTGTGGGGACAATAAGGTGACTTTGTATAAATATACAAAAGGATGAAGGCTATTGCTGAGCACATTGTAAGCCGCCCTGAGTCTCCGGAGAAGGGCAGCATATAAATCAATTTTTTTTTTTAAAAAAAGTTTACTTTATAGTGGAAACACAATCTCATAGTCTTTAAACAAATCCCAAGTCTTTGCCAGTTAAATCAGTCCAAAGTTACAGATATCGTCTTACCACACAAACAGTAGTTGGTTAGAATAACAAACTCACTCTGGTTCACAAACCATGATGGTAGCAGATCCATCCAACGATGATAGCACAATGGATAGCACTCCTCACACTATGGTAGCTGATCATCAACATCAGTACCTTTCTTAAATACGTTTACAACCAGTGTAATTACAGCATGACTCAGCATTACAATGAATCAGCAGGAAAACTTTAAAGTCACACAATACATATTCACATTAAAGTCACAGAACACATATATTGCCTGGACAACTTGTTAGGCTCAAACCATATCCTAACAGGCCATAAACATGAATAGTCCAATTCTGAAAAGTATGCCCCTTTATCCATTTCAATCTCATCGGTTTAAGCTGCATTTCTTAGTTTTGCTAGGTGGGTAGGGATTCCCTGCATCTAAAGAACAGTGGTGTCATCTGAATAACTTGCTTGGAACTATTCTAAAGATGGTTGACGGAAGCACGGTAGCATTATGTCACTGAGTAGCAAGTCCCAGTTCAAATCCCATCATATTTTATTATGAATATTATGAATATTTCTGTTGCAATAAATAATCCATTTTTTTTCATTTCAGGTCTTTTCCCCGATGCCTCCTATATGTCATACCTCTCAACGACTATTACAAAGTCTACTAAGAGTGTAGAGAAGAGCAACAAAGAGGATTAGGGGACTGGAGGCTAAAACATATGAAGAACGGTTGCAGGAACTGGGTATGTCTAGTCAAACGAAGAGAAGGACTAGGGATGGTATGATAGCAGTCCTCCAATATTTGAGGGACTGTCCCAAAGAAGAGGGAGTCAAGCTATTCTCCAAAGCTCCTGAGGGCAGGACAAGAAGCAATGGGTGGAAACTCATCAAGGAGAGAAGCAACTTAGAACTAAGGAGAAATTTCCTGAGAGTTAGAACAATTAATCAATGGAATAGCTTGCCTCCAGAAGTTGTGAATGCTCCAACACTGGAAGTGTTTAAGAAGATGTTGGATAACCATTTGTCTGAAGAGGTGCAGGATTTCCTGCCTAAACAGGGGGTTCGACTAGAAGACCTCCGAAGTCCCTTCCAACTCTGTTATTCTATTCTATTCTATTCTATTCTATTCTATTCTATTCTATTCTATTCTATTCTATTCTATTCTATTCTACTCTACTCTACTCTACTCTACTCTACACTACTTTACTCTACTCTACTCTACTCTACAGATAGGTTTACAAAGTTCTTGGACCGCTGAGAAAAACACTCTATAACCTACAACATTATAGAACATGTTATGATTAAAATTTCTGATTATTACATTCAGAATCTTTTTCTTTCTTTCTTTCTTTCTTTCTTTCTTTCTTTCTTTCTTTCTTTCTTTCTTTCCTTCCTTCCTTCCTTCCTTCCTTCCTTCCTTTTCTTCCTTTCTTCTTTTCCTTCCTTCCTTCTTTTCCTTCCTTCTTTCCTTCCTTTAAAAGCAATATCATTTGTATTAAACCCTTGAATTTTATTGTATTTGTTTGTTTCAATCTCATTGTGCCAGTTTCCTCATACTTTTTTGTAAATTATCTCAGGATGTATCAACTATGAACTTGAATATTTTCTAATTGGCAAAACTTTCCATTTACAGAAGAACCTTAAAATGCTTTTGTGGGTGTTAATATTTCTCTTGAACTGTATTTCTATGCCTTTGTCGCTGTTAATATTTTAGGTATCGAGTATGCTATCTCGCTTTCTCAGTTCTGTATTTTTCTTCAGAATCCCGAGGAGAACATTTGGCCAAATCTGGACTGAAACAACATACACAAAAATGGCTAAATTGCTGTTTGATTTACTAGGCAACTAATTGATCCCCCTTATTTAAGGATGTCATTGTGGAGATTGGCAAGTTTTGCTTCAGTGGCTGCTAAATAAATTATTTTATCTAGAGTTTGGCAATGAACTATTTATTTATTTACATAATTGCTCTGTTAACTTGATAGTTTAGGTCTAAATGTATTTTAATCATGATTGCCTATTACCCTAAGCATGAGACAATAAGCTATTCCTCCTCTTCAATATTTCCTTTTCTGAAAAATGGGACCCACTCCAGCTCAGATCTGATCACCTGGTTGACTCATTTAGTGGCCCTTTCGTCAGATGGGAAAGACCACATCTACGTCAAGGTCCAATTAATCTGATTTTGTCAGAGTGCAGACGGTGTGACTATGTGGGAGACAACCCAGGAGCAATAACATCAAACAGAGTGGTCTGTCCCCAACCCCACGCACACACACCAACAGACATTCAAGAGTTAAAGACCAAACCAGCCGGCAAAATCCTTTTCCTTATGATAACGGAAGTTGGCAACAACCTAGTGGCTGCCTGCCAAGAGTTTATTATTTACCAAGAGGAGAGATAACGTCTCTCCACTTCTAATACATCAAAGGAAAGCAGTTCAATGATTACGGAATTAAATCAAGTCCAGAGATACTTCCAGCAAAGTCTTAAAGCAAAAGTCCGGCAATGCAGAATGGCGTGGAAGCTTTCAGCTTTGTTCGTAACAAGGTTTAACTGGCCACCACTCTCCGTTTTATATCCTGTGGGGTGTGGTCCAGTGACTCAGCCTAATCTCGGGCACGCCCTTTCTTCTCTTGCGTGCGCTTATCTCTGCGACACTGGCGTGGGTCCAGCCAAGACTTATTACCCTCATCACTGTCCATCCGTGGCTGCGTGGACGTGCTTGGCCCCGGCCCTATCTCTTGCTCTTCAGCGGACACCGAAGGCATTGCCAGAGAGGAGGGTCCTGGAGAGGGAGGCCTTTCCGACTCCTCTCCTTCACTCTCGGAGTCCTCTCCTGCCAATGACACAGGCTCAGGTAATGGAGCCACAACACAGAGGTTTGTAATAATAAATAGTGGTTTATCTCTACAAAAGAATATATACATACACATACTAGGCAAAAGATCAAACAATCAATCAGCAGCTATAGCATGGAAGCACACACGGAGAGAGAGATATATCCCAACAGGGCCTCTCTTATAATACAGACTCTTAAAGTGGTAACAGTCAAATAACCTTGCTGACTCATTCCTACCATTGCATCATCATTACAGCATCACAGCATCACAGCATTACAGCAGCTAGTTAGCTATTAAATCATCATTACCCTGACAGATTTATTGCTAAACAGCCTCTGCACAGGAATCTTCTCAAATAATGGTTAGCTTGCAGTTAGTTAAGGATCAAGAGAATTCAAGGGAGGTTGGACTTAGTCCGCTTGTGACTATGTAGTGATTCAAGGCTGATTCCTCTTTTGACTCCGCCTCCATGTTTTGCTACTCCTTTCTCTGCACCCATGCTTACATTTCATATCAACTATTGAGAGAAGAGTGTTCCAGTTATATTGACTGCCCAGAAGACTGCAGTATATTAACAAGATTTCTATCTCCTAATAATTAAACAATGCACAATCACACTGCAGATGAAACACATTTTTGCCTCCTTAGCCCATCTCATCATAATGACTTCTCATCCCCCATTTTGCTGACCTGTGAAATATAATTAGTGGCTCTATTTGCATAACTGTTTACTTGGATTTGCTAGCTGGTTTTGTGAATTTTGTATTCTAGCCACTGTAGTACAAAAAGGAGCACAACACTAGGAACGCACACACACATCTGGAGATTACAACCTTAAACTGAGCAGTGCAATAAAACACTTTTCATTTAGATATCCTGCACTAAGGTAAGAGAATAAAACAAAAAAAAAAAAAAACAAACCCTCCTCAACTGCTATGAAGAGAGACTAAAAATATTTGTTAATATGAAGAACAAGTTCAATACTGCCATCGTGATTTGTAGCTCGGGGCATCATATTTGATGTAGCACAACTGAATCCTTCCTGTTGAACTTACTATATAATTAATCTAAAGACTGTTCTGGTGTTCATGAGAAGTTGGTTAGACCCGGGGAAGCTCTTTCCATCTTGGTAGGATAAGCATCTCTATTTATGCACAAAACATTTTAAGAAATACGATATTTCTTTGATGGTTTCCTCCCAACCCATCCTTCATAGAAGTGGCTCTTTCTCTATTTCATCAAACAGAAGATTCGGTGTTTAAAAAAACCCCACCGCGATTTGTATAAATTGACTGCTCCATTGCAAGACAATTTTATGCAGTTGTCGTATATACAAAGGCGTTTTCATCTCACAGTACCGTGATATGACTTCAAGCTGCCCTTTCAGGAATCAGATTATTATTATACTGATTGAAATGTTGCTGTTGATGTTTTAAAGGTGAAACAATCAGAACCTACAAGGTAGCAATTTATGGGATGGTCTCCACCTTCAAGGCAATTCAAATAGGTCTTCCATTCATTGAAATAATATAAAAGCATTGATGTTTCCAAACAAAAGATGTTTCTTCTGATGTTTGAAAACCAACCAACCAACCAACCAACCAACCATCAGGGTAGTGATTTAAGAGCTGACCAGCTGATGCAATGATGCAATAATGTAATGATGGGAATAGTCAGCAAGGTTTTTGGCTGTTATCCCTTTAAGAGCCTGTATAATAAGAGGAGGCCCTGTTAGGGCATCTCTCTTTTGCTGTGTGTTATTCCCTGCTGTAATTGCTGCTTGTTTGACCTCTGCCTATAGTATGTATATGTATAGTATATATTCTTTTGTAGATAAAACCACTATTTATTACAAACTTCTGTTTGCTGTTATTGTTCCTGGGTTGTCTCATGTAGTAAAGCTGTGTGAACTCTGACACTAATTAACTAACTAACTAACTAACTAACTAATTAACTAATGCTTTTGGACTTTGAACTAACATTATGCTTATTGTACAAATTACAATACATTATACATTAAATAAGTACATTTACTTGCACTTATTGTCTAACAATAAGTTGTACAATAAATAAGTATGTTATACTTAATGTGTTTTTATGTAGTATTGTCTGTTACCTTATGTATGATGCATTTTTAATCATGTGAACCCACCAGATTTATTTTAGATTTGTGTGGGCTAAAAATTGATCAAATAGAGAAATACACAAACATTTAGCAATTCTAAAAAAAAAAAAGCCTCTGATGATTGTGTGGCTCAGCTGGGCAATGGGGGGAGGCAGGGATTTTTGCTACCGGTTCTCCAAACCACCCACCTCCATCGCTACCAGATCGGGGGATCTGGTCTGAACCGGGAGCATTTCACCCCTGCTCCAAGGTGCCTTCCAGCTCTATTCTCTATTCTATTCTAACCCGACAAAAGATTTTTCTTTCCCCCCAACAAGACAGAGAAACATCTGAATCTCGATTATGGATTATGAATTTAGATTATGTTGGCAGTTCTCAGTCAGCAGGAAACCAGCCCCCAATTACAGCACTGCGGTGACTGGCAGATGGTTTTGACAAATGGTTGGACACAAGGCCATTTTGGCCATTTCTCAAAACACATCACAACATTTGTTTCCTTGCGTTGGCTGTACGAAACCGATTCAGGCTTGGCTCTGGCATTGAGGGATGAGTTTTGATGGTGCTCTGCCCTTCAACTAAGCAAACTCAATCAGCATCAAAATGGACTTGAGTCCCGGTTTGATTTCTTATGATCCCTAGAGGGTCGCGACCCATCGTTCCTTCCACCGTTGACCCATTGCAAGGTTAATGGGCAATCGCAACAGCATCGCCACGTTATCGATTTCAAGGGCTTTGAGCATAATTGCCTCTTTAGTGGGATTGGAAATGCTTCCTTGACAGCTTTTAGACTGATCCATGGCGGAAATAAATATACGGTCAAAAGAAAATAAACCGCACGTGAGTTTCGACCAGGAAATGGAGTGAGGATATGATGGCTCTTCTCAACAAGCTGGAAATTCTAATATATTTTTTTTTAAAAAAAAGTTTGTAAGATTTAAGACCACAATGGACCCCAAAATTGCTGCTGTTAAGCCAGACATTTATTAAGTGAGTCCCCCCCACATTTTACAACCTTTCTTGCCAACGTGGTTAAGTGAATCAATGCAGTTGTTAAATTGGTGACACGTTTTTTTTCAAGTGAATCTGGCTTCCCCGTTAATGTTGCTTGTCAGGAGGTCACAAAAGGGGAATCGCAGGACTCCAGGATGCTGCAACCGTCATAAATGTGAATCAGTCCTCAAGCATGGAGAGGGAGAGAGGGAGAGGGAGAGGGAGAAAGAGAGAGGGAGGGAGGGAGAGAGAGGGAGGAAAAGAAGGAGGGAGAGAGAGGGGGAGGTAGGAAGGGAGGGATGGGGAGGGAGGAAGGGAGGAAGGGAAGGAGAGGGAGAGAGAGGGAGAAAGAGAGAGGGACAGAGAGAGAGGGGGAGGGAAAGAAGGAAGGAGAGAGAGAGGGGGGAAAGGAAGGAGAAGGAGAGAGGGAGAAAGAGAGAGGGAAGAAGAGTGGGAGGGAAAGAAGGAAGGAGAGAGAGAGGGAGGAAGGGAGAGATGGGGAGGGAGAGAGGGAGGAAGGGAAGGAGAGGGAGAGAGGGAGGAAGGGAAGGAGAGGGAAAGAGAGAGAGGGAGAGAGAGGGGAGGGAAAGAAGGAAGGAGAGGGAGGGAGGGAAAGAAAGAGGGGGGAGAGAGAGGTAGGTAGGAAGGGATGGATGGATGGGTGGATGGATGGATGGATGGGGAGGGAGAGAGGGGGAAGGGGAGAGGGGAGAGGGAGGGAGGGTGAGGGAGAGAGTGGAGAGAGGGAGGAAGGGAAGGAGAGGGAGAGAGGGAGAGGGAGAAAGGGAAAGATAGGGAGAGAGAGAGAGGGAGAAGGGAGAGGGGGAAGGGAAAGAAGGAGGGGGGAGAGATGGGGAGGTAGGAAGGGATGGATGGGGAGGGAAAGGGGGAGTAGGGGAGAGGGAGGGAAGGTGAGGGAGAGAGTGGAGGGAGGAAGGGAAGGAGAAAGAGAGCACGAGGGAGAGAAAGAGAGAGGGAGGGAGAGGGAGGCAAAGAAGGAGGGAGAGAAGGAGGTAGGTAGGAAGGGAGAGGGAGAGAGGGGGAAAGGGAACGGAAGAAGGAGGGAGAGGGAGGGAGGGAGTGTGTGTGAGAGAAGCTTTATCGTCTCAAAGCATGTCCAATGAAAACGTTAATCCGAGTGTCTGAAACACATGAAGATGGATCTCTGCTATATATTGGAAGAGAAATCTGCGGGAAAGCAAACCTATCTCCGTATCAGTGAATTCCAGAGGAATTACCGTGCGGCCAAAAGTAATCTATGAACAAATTCATTAGTACCAGTTGCTACAGGAAATGATTTATCTTACTTAGGTCACAGTCTTTAATCTCTCTAACTCTGCAAATTTGTCATCGGTGGTGACGGTTTTAAAATATGATATACTCTCAATTTTGCTCTGCAAAACCTGCGGTCCTTCCATTGCTTTCTCTTGCAATTTTTTTCAACACAATTTTCCTCTTGTTTATTGCATCTCTCCATCCTAAATTTAGTTCAATGACATCTTTTATCGGATGAACAGGTAGCTCTTGACTTACGACCACAACAGAGCCCAAAATTTCAGTTGCTAAGCGAGAAAGTGATTAAGGGAGTTTTGTCCCATTTTACGACCGTTATTTGCTGCAGATGTTAAGCGAATCGCGGCAGTTGTTAGCTTAGTAACGTGGTTATGTTACTGAGCCACACGGTGGTTAAGTGAATCTGGCTTCCCCGTTGACTTTACATGACCTCCGGGGCACTGCAACACAAGTTGCCAAGCATTTGAATTTTGATCATATGACCTGCAATGGTCGTAAGTGTGAAAAACTTTCATAAGTCACATTTTTTTTTTCAATGCCATTGTAACTTTGAAAGGTCACTGAACAAATTGCTGCAATTGTCGAGGACTACTTATACATAGTTTTACTTAGCTGAATGCGTCTGAAAATTACTCGACTGAATAAACTGGACCAGGTTGGGATCTACGCAGCCATGACAAACTGACAAAATTTAATTTCATTTAATTTATCAAATTTCTTTTTTTTTTTTTAATGAAGTTTTATTGAATAAAGAATATATTACAATTCAAACTTTACAGTTCGGCAATGTGTAGTCATATTATATTTTTACAAGTGTGGTATCTAATCAATTATCTAAATATTATACAATTTATACAAAAATTGTTATAAAATTAATTAAGTTAAATTAAGATACAATACTATATAGGATTAATTAGTAGTTGTACATTGTTCTTCATGAGTATTAACTTTTGCATTTATTTTCCAACCACCTATACCACAGATCCCAAATCATGTAAAATTCTGAATCCTCCTTTCCGTTTAAACACATACGTTAATCTGCACATTTCAGTGCAGTCCAGTACCTTATTGACTATCTGTTCCTCAGTTGGACCTCTTTTCTCTTTCCAATATCTGGCATAGGATAGTCTAGCGGCTGTGACAATATGAATAATCAAATATTTCTTATCCTTAACAAATGTTCATTTTAGCACTCCCAGGAGATAAATTTCAGGCAAAAAGTTAATTTATCAAATTTCTATGCCACCCAACACCCAAGGGACTCTTGGGAGTAGTGTCCGTTTGTAAAAGTTGCTTGTTTTGAACATGTACCGTATTTTTCGGACTGTAAGACGCACCGGAGTATAAGAGGCACCAAGATTTTGAAGAGGTAAACAAGAAAAAAAAAGGTTTTTGCACTCTGTGGCAACCAGGAGCACTCTGCAGGCCTCCCAAACCCTCTGCAGGTCCTGTTTTTGTGAAAACCAGGCCCGGTTTTGCCCTCCCAACCCCCCCCCCACGCATTGTGTTTTTGCCCTCTGCAGGCTACCAGAGGTGGGTTTCAGCAGGTTCTGACCAGTTCTGGAGAACCGTTAGTGAAAATTTTGAGTAGTTCGGAGAACCGTTAGTAAAAATGCTGACTGGCCCTGCTCCCAACTATTCTCTGCCTCCCAACTCCCAGCTGATTGGGAGGAAATGGGGATTTTGTAGTATCCTTCCCCTGGAGTGGGATGGAAATGGAGATTTTACAGTATCCTTCCCCTGCCACGCCCCACCAAGCCACACCACGCCACACCCACAGAACTGGTAGTAAAAAATTTTGAAACCCATCACTGTACCAAACCCTTTGCGCACCCGTTTGGGAAAAACGGGCCTGTTTTTGGCCAAAACGGGCCGCGCAAGGTTCTGGAGAACCAGTAGCGGAAATTTTGAGTAGTTCGGAGAACCGGTAGTAAAAATTCTGACTGGCCTCGCCTACATCTATTCTCTGCCTCCCAAGTCCCAGCTGACTGGGAGGAAATGGGGATTTTGCAGTAATCTTCCCCTGGATTAGGGTGGAAATGGAGATTTTACAGTATCCTTCTCCTGCCACGCCCACCAAGCCATGCCCACAGAACCGGTAGTAAACAAATTTGAAACCCACCACTGGTGTCCTCTCTCCTTCTATGGATACCAGTGGCTCTCACATACTGGGGATGGTTCTGTGGTGCTACAGCTTGAGAAATAAGTTTAAAATCATTATCAAATATTATCAATTAGATATAATTTACAAACAGGTGGGAAAGGCCAAACCACAGGTCCTTTCTCTCAAGAGTAAATCTAATACGAACAGCTCTGCTGTTAAAACTCTGCTGCAGTTCCCTGAACGACAGGGATATAAATAATTTTTTCCCAAATAGTTCTGTGATGCGATACAAATTCCTTCATCCATTCTTGCATACATATTTACATACTGGCAATTGGCTCTACAAAATCTGAATTAGACAAGAAATTATCCATAACCGTAGAGTTATCTAATCTATAATATCTTAGGTCGACAGTACATATTTTTGTCTCTTGGGCAGAAGACAAGCAGAGTGCATCCACGAATAGTCAGAAAAACATGATGAAAACACTTTAATTTCACAACATATGGACAGACTTAACCATCGTTTCAACTGGAAAATGGTGCCCATCCTAGACCTAGCCAAATCCAAAAACCATAGGGAATTCCTGGAAGCTTGGCAGTAAGACAAATCAGCCATCGATGGACACATGGAAATAAACAACATTTACACACCATTCAAAAGACCCAATTTTTTAAAAAAGCTAAAAAAGCAAATTAAAAAAACAAATAAACAGAACACCTCCTTGCCAGCAATCAAGAGTCAGATAAAAACAGATTAATAATAAGAATAACACCAGACTATTAAGCAGTAAAACAACAGCTTAATCAAGGAACTATCAACTGAAACAATCAAGCAGTAAAAAAAGCAGTACTCAAGAAACTTTCCAGGAGTAAACAATGGCCACACCAACACTGATAAAGCAATCTATTGTATATACTACTGGTAGTATTGAAGATGTTCCCTAGTTGATCAACGAAACGCCTGCAAGAAAACAACCAAGCTCAAGGAACACCAAGGATTGTACAATTATTCTTTCTTTCGAAAACCACGTTCTGTTTTTCAGGCAGAGTTATGTTTTATTTGCAAGCTGCACAGTGCCCAGTTTTAACTTTTTGTTCTGTTTTAATAACTGCTCAGTTCTTCCTTCCAAACGATTCTCAAATGCACATCTTTTCTGCCCCAGCTACGGACCCCAAAGAACGCAGCACACACAAAGTCCATACAAGCCTTAGTTTACTAATTAAGGACTACTAATGAGCTTTCTTAGTAGTTGTTCGAACACAAGTACAGTTTAAATCAGTCTTTTCTGAACAAGGGCTGTTAATTTAACTTCATCAACAGCCGACAAGAATCCAAAGAATAATAACTCAATTCTGAGGCACAGTATTTCGGATAACCGTAATCTTACTGTGGTTGGCAGAATGCCCAGAAGCAATTTGCAGGAAAACTGACAAGAGAGAAACAAGAGCCGAATCAAACGTTTCTGGAATCAAGACGCGAAGGAATATGAACAAAGTTGTTTCCTGCAAATTGCATCAGTCGTCGTCCTTCCTTAAATAGGCTAGGGGAGTGGCCAATTAGCCCCAAGCCTTACTCTCGAGGAGATCTCCTCCTGAGGAGCCACTCCTGCCTTTTGGCAGCTCTGCGTGCCCGTGCATCGAGAAGAGGCTCCTCCTCTTCTTCCTCTTCACTTATGGGCACTTCTGGAGGTTCTGAAGGCCCTGGCTGAATCCCCGCCTCTGGCACCACATCTTCTCCAGCCTCCTCATTGTCCGACTCGAGTGCCAGCTGCACAGGTGGTGGCGCAGCACCACACCAGCCTCCTTGCTGTCGGAATCAGCTACTAACTGCACAGGCCGCTGACGGGCCACAACAACATCAGACATTAGTAGGAAGACGCAAATGCTTGTGGCATGACTCGTCCTTCAGAGCCAGGACTCGGAATGGCAGGAACTGTCTCCATCTGTTAAATCTACATTTCATACCAATTTGGCAAAATAAAGAAGGAAGGAAGGAAGGAAGGAAGGAAGGAAGGAAGGAAGGAAGGAAGAAAGAAAGAAAGAAAGAAAGAAAGAAAGAAAGAAAGAAAGAAAGAAAGAAAGAAAGAAAGAAAGAAATCGTTGCACTGTAAGTTTCATTTTTATCTCCAGCATAATTGGATATCACTTCTGGAATTTGTGCTTGTGAAGAAGGAAAATAAAAGAAAGAAACGTGGACCTTGGTTTTGTTGATTAGAAAGATTTGATGTTGTAGGAATGGCTAGTTATATATTAATGAATAAAAGCAAAAAGTTGAGGTTGGAGCGTGTTTATCTTGTACTGTGCTAAGAAGAATTGGAAGCAGTGATGGAATTCAATTTTTTTTACTACCAGTTCTGTGGGTGTGGCTTGGTGGGCGTGGCTTGGTGGCTGTGGCAGGGGAAGGATAGTGCAAAATCTCCATTCCCACCATTGGTGGGTTTTACTTACCTTTGCTACTGCTTCGATCGTGCGCGCACGCACCACTTCTGCACATGCGCAGAGTATATTTGATGACTTGAGCGGGGTGGGCGGAGCCTCCTGCCACCACTATTACTGGTTCTCCCAAACTGGTGTGAACCGGGAGCAACCCACCACTGATTCCCACCCCACTCCAGGGGAAGGATACTGCAAAATCCCCATTTCCTCCCCACTCCAGGGGAAGGATAGTACAAAATCTCCATTCCCTCCCCAATCCAGGGGAAGGATATTACAAAATCCCCATTTCCTCCCCACTCCAGGGGAAGGATACTGCAAAACCTCCATTCCCACCCCACTCCTGGGGGAAGGATATTGCAAAATCTCCATTCCCACCCCACTCTGGGGCCAGCCAGAGGTAGTATTTGCCAGTTCTCTGAACTACTTAAAATTTCCGCTACCGGTTCTCCAGAACCTGTCAGAACCTGCTGGATTTCGCCCCTGGTTGGAAGTCAATGCCTCTTTCTTTTTTTTTCTCTTTCCCCTTGTTTCCCTCCTTTCATTTCCTATTTTCTTTTCTTTTTTATATTTTATATAATAAAATAAAAAATGATAAATTAGAAGACAACTGAGAAAATAATGCTGAAGCATTATTTCCTGATAAGGAACGGTCTTTTTTTTCCCCTTAAGGAGAAGAAATATATAAAGAGAGTTTATAGAAATCCCTTCACTTACTTATGAATGAATATCCTCCATCCTACTTTTTAAAAACATATTGTTCACATTATCCTGAGAAAAACCAAACATTTAATATCCTAAATCTAAACAGGACCTAACTGAACTCTAATCTCCCTTACGGACACGTTTGCAAAAAAAACAACAATGAGGCGGGTTCTTTTATTATTAAATTTTAAATCTCGTTAAAATCCATCCAGCCAAATAACAACAAGGGCAACCACAATATGGGGAGGAGGAGGAAGAGGAGGAGAAGGAGGTATCACACCCATACACACGAATGACAATTGCTCAGAAGCATCCGGAAAATAAATATTCATACAAAAATATCTAACACAAAAATGATACATTTAAAATTATATCCTAAGATATCATCAAGTTTGTGTGTGTGTGATTTATTTATTAGTATATGTTTATATGGTAAAGTTCCTTCAAGGGGATTCCTTCCTTCCTTCCTTCCTTCCTTCCTTCCTTCCTTCCTTCCTTCCTTCCTTCCTTCCTTCTTTCCTCTTCCTTCCTTCCTTCCTGTCTTCCTTCCTTCCTTCCTGTCTTTTTCTTCTTTCCTTCCTTCCTCCCTCCCTCCCTTCTTCCCTCCCTCCCTCGTCTCTCTACTTCCTTCCTTCCTTACTCTTTCTTTCTTCTTTCTTTCCTTCCTTCCTTCCTTCCTTCCTTCCCTCTCCCCTTCCTGTCTTTTCTTCCTAGTCCTTCTTTTCTTCCTTCCCTTCCCCCCTCCTTCCTTCCTTCCTGTCCTGTCCTTCCTTCCTTCCTTCCCTCCCTCCCTCCCGTCTTTTCTTCCTAGTCCTTCCTTCCTTCCTTCCTTCCTTCCTTCCTTCCTTCCTTCCTTTCTGTCTTTTCTTCCTAGTCCTTCCTTCCTTCCTTCCTTCCTTCCTTCCTTCCTTCCATCTTTCCTTCCTTCCTTCCTTCCTTCCATAAATTAGCCATAACTTCTTTTCCACCGATTTCAACGGAAATCAAGTGCAACACAACTTCACTAAACAGACCCAAAATATTACATGCGAACTGATAACAGGGGACAATATTAATGAGATCACAATCCCTGTTCAACAACCTTCCCTCATTTGGATCCCTGTTCCAAATCTCTCCAGAGAAATTGAGCACGGTTTTTGTCCCACAAAGACATTTTCTTACATTTCTGCTTCTTTCTGAAGAATGGGATTGGGCGGTGCCAATAAAGCAGAATATTTGTAGAGTTAAAATGAGGGTCTTTGGTGCTCTCTGAGTTTGGCGGTTTTCTTGAAGACGTTTCACGACCCAACTAAGTAACATTATCAGTGCTACAGGAATGGACTGCCATTTCTGTATGGGGGAGATCACTTCTGAAATTTTCCTTAAGAATCCCTTTAAGTGTTTCCAAGCCAATCCACAACATTTTCTAGGTCAAGCTATACTCCAAAATATAATGAGTAGAGTCAGGTGGAAAAAAAAAGAAAGAAAAAGAAATTTGGTTTCATTTCATTTAGATTCAGTTCAAATTAGGCGAAGCTTAATTTTAATTCCTATGAATTCTTTGCCAGTCATGGAGTTAACATTCGAGCACATTAAAAATGATAATTTGGTAGCAACTTTTGAAAGTCCTTTAATTACAGTCCTTACGAAATGTCCTTGTTTATGAAGGAGGTGACAAGTTAATAGTTATTCTTTGAATTATAGCCCTTCGCATAAAATAAGGGTATATATGAATTAGCTTATTTTCCTCATGCAGAAAGAGTATTAAATACCTGTCAAATGAGATTTATGCTGCCAAAAATAGAAGCCTTCCAAGGTCCATTAGGCCACTTAAAGCTGGGGAACTGATTTGAGAAGTAAGAAAACTGGCTAATAAGCACATCATTAAGTCTCTTTTTTTCCCTCATTTAAAGGAAGCCTCGTGCATAATAAGAGTCTATTAAGCAACTGAGGCGCACAAATAAATATACGTAAATCATAAGACTGAAGGGTTATATACTTTTGAAGTATCATGCTCAAAAGTTTCTGTCGTACGACTACAGAAGGTATAACCTTCTGTAGTCCTATGACAGAAACTTTTGAGCATGATACTTCAAAAGTATATAACCCTTCAGTCTTATGATTTATGTATATTTACGTATACATATACCATGGTGGGCGTGGCCATGGTGGGCGTGGCCTAGTTGGCTTCCTGCACCACAGTGGGGGGTGGGGCATTTTTGCTCTGGTGGCCATAGCCTAGTCGGCCTCCTGCACCATGGCAGTGGGGGCACGTTTTTGCCCTCCCCGGACTCCGGAGGCTTTCCTCAAGCCTCTGGGAGGGCGAAAACGGCCTCCCCAGGCTTCGGAGGCCTTCTGGAGGCTGGAGACATTTCTGGTCTTCCCAAACTTCGAGTAGGCCCATTTTTCGCCCTCCCTGAGCCTCCGTGCATGCAGCCTGCACTTACCTGCATCCAAAATGGGCCGTGTGGGGACTCCTGGGAGGGGCGGGGTGGTGGGCGTGGCCAGCCAGGAGTGTGATTTGGGGGTTCTCCGAACTGCACAGAATCTTAGCCAGAGGTTCTCCCAAACTCCTGCGAACCCCCAGCATCCCAGCCCTGGATAAGGGTAGCTCGGAGGAGATGCTAGGAAAATGGGTACCCTGACCAGTCTGGGGTAGCGGGTAAGGGATCAGAGTAGTAAGCAAGAATTCTTGTCCTGCTTTCTACTCATTTGTTTGCTTTTAACACTGATCAGCTGTAGGGCGGCCCTTTGAAGCCCCGCGGCAAGAGTTTAAACAGTTTTTTTTCCCTCTAGCCATCAGCTGGGACTCAGGAGGCAGCAATAGATTGGGGGTGGGGCCAAATAAAAGGTAAGAATAACACGGGGGGGTGGGGGGGGACATGGGGGGGTGGGGGCGGGGGGGTGCAGAACCGGTTCAGTGACATCATATCGTCACTGCTACCGGCTCGGGAGAACCGGGCCGAACCGGGAGGAACCCACCACTGGCCCGAACCCCCAAAATGCAATGCACATGCAGACCCTGTGCATGTGCCCCACCCCCTGGACATTCCCATGCACCCCCCTGCATGTGTCCCACCCCCACGCATGCATGTACGGCCCCCTGCATGCCCCCCACCTCCCCGCATGCACAGCAGAGACCCGATGACCAGTTGGCCAGTGGGAGGTGCACCCACATGTGCAGCAGAGATGAACTGGGACGAAAACTTCCCACAGTTTTCACCTAATTAAAAGAGAAAGTTTGTCACTTTCTCAAAACAATCAGTCACATGGTCCAATCACAGCACTGTCTGGTTGCCTGGTGACATCACTCCATCTTCCACCAACCAGGTGTGAGAATAACCTTGGTTCCCACGAGAAAGTATTTTGTTTTGGCTACAAAACTCCAGCTATCTCTAATCCCCATCCCTCTTTCCTATCCCACAGCTCTAGTGTGGCAGCACTGAAGCTCCAAGATGGCTTCAGCCAGGCCAGCTTCAGAGTTGACAATTTATTTACTGGATTAACTTTATTCTGAGTATAATTCTACAGTTCTGCATTTTTGTGCGATCAGACGGCGGTGCTGTTGGCTTACCCAGACCGGCTGGATGGATCTATGCCATAGATCCTGGTCTGGAGAGCTTTGCAAATATCAGCTTTTGTTTTCATGAGATAAACAGATTTACAAACGCATCAATATATATATATATATATTTATTTGCCTGGCAGCTAACAAGGAGAAGGCTGTAAATCAGCTCTCCGTTGGATCGCAAAAGATGTAATTACAACATTAATTTTTAGCGTTTCTCGGTGCCTGTGACGTTATTTATGGAGATTAAGAGACACTTGATGTGGAGTATGTATATAAATAACTACATAAATTCCTTACAGAAAGGCAGAAATGGAAAAGTTTCTTAAAATAAACCCACACTGACTCTTCCTGTTGAGTCTTCGACACGAATGGTAAATGAACACATGGAGATGTATTCATGGATGTTAAGCGCACATTCTAAACACAAAGACTTGGGGAAATGTTGTCTTCCCAGCACGTCCTTTTATGATGCAAGCTACCAACGCATGAAAAACCAGGATCATTTTTACGGTCATGCCCTAAAGCCGTGATGACGAACCTATGGCACAAGTGCCACAGATGGCACGCGGAGCCATATCTGTGGGCACATGAGCGTTGCTCTAGCTCAGGTCCAGTGTGCATGGGCACGCCGGCCAACTGATTTTCAGGCCTTCCTGGCCCACCAGAAATTGGGAAACGGGCCATTTCCGGTCTCCTGAGGGCCTCTGGGGGTGAGGGGAGGCTGTTTTTGCCCTCCCCAGGCTCCAAGAAAACCTCTGGAGCCTGGGGAGGGCGAAAAACAGGCCTTCTGGGCCCACCAGTAACTTTGTAACAACAATGCCAAGAAGGAGGTTTCACTGTGGCAGTTTAAGAGAAGAAGAAAGAGGAGGTGGAGGCAGAGGAGAAGAAGAAGGAGAAGGAGACAAAGAAGAAGAAGAAGAAGAAGAAGAAGAAGAAGAAGAAGAAGAAGAATGAGAAGAAGAGGAGGAGGAGGAGGAGGAGGAGGAGGAGGAGGAGGAGGAGGAGGAGGAAGAAGAAGAAGGAACAAAAGAAAGAAAGAAAGAAAAAAAGAAAGAAAGAAAGAAAGAAAGAAAGAAAGAAAGAAAGATGAAGATGGAAGAAGAAGATGGAGGAGGAGGAGGAGGAGGAGGAGTTGCCACCTTGAAAATGCCTTGAGTCGCCATGGGCGAATAGGCGGCAATATAAATTTAATAAATGAAATAAATAAAACAAAGAAGAAGAAAAAAAAAAAAAGAAAGAAAGAAAGAAAGAAAGAAAGAAAGAAAGATGGAAGAAGAAGATGGAGGAGGAGAAGGAGAAGGAGAAGGAGAAGGAGAAGGAGAAGGAGAAGAAGAAGAAGAAGAAGAAGAAGAAGAAGAAGAAGAAGAAGAAGAAGAAGAAGAAGAAGAAGAGGAGGAGGAGGAGGAGGAGGAGGAGGAGGAGGGGAAGGGGAAGGGGAAGGGGAAGAAGAAGAAGAAGAAGAAGAAGAAGAAGAAGAAGAAGAAGAAGAAGAAGAAGAAGAAGAAGAAGAAGAAGAAGAAGAAGAAGAAGAAGAAGAAGAAGAAGAAGAAGAAGAAGAAAGATGGAAGAAGATGGAGGAGAAGGAGGAGGAGTCGCCACCTTGAATCTGCCTTGAGTCATCATGGGCGAATAGACGGCAATATAAATTTAATAAATAAAATAAATAAATAAAATAAAGAAGAAGAGGAGGAGGAGGAGGAGGAGGTCATAAATGTGAAAAACAATCATGGTCGTAAATTGACCATTGAATGGTCGTAAATCAAGGACTATTTTATAGGACGTGTCTTTCAATCCGGGTTCCATCTTACCCCTTGAGCCAGCTACTGCTTTAATGAGATCATTTTAAGCCTGGTTTTCCATCTTTCTCTAGACTGACATTCCAAGAGAATAAACCTCCCTTCCTAAGCAAAAGTGGAGCTATCCAGTGACTATCCACCTGGTTATCCTCTAGGCACAAAGTAAAGGCATTAAGGTGAAATCCCCCTACCTTTTAATATGATCTCGGCAGTGTCTAATTTCATTTTTTAAAATTGCATCCCTGAATGCTTGTGCTTCCCCCAGGATGCTGCATAAAAGTATCGTTTGAGATTTGGAAACCCACTCAAATAATCCGACCATCAGCATATACTGTATTCAAGCCTTTGGAACCGGCAATCTCTCCAACTCCTAAACCAAAGCTCTTTCTTATCACTGAAAAACAAAACAAAACAACGGAAGCGTTTACCCAAACGATATATTTCCTAGCGGTGCAGTAATAGCAAATTCTGATTTATCCAGATTTAAAGAAACGGTGCGTGGGAGAAAACACAGCAATACAAAGGTTAAAAAATAAGGGCGGATAGTCATAAAAACCGGCATGTTTTTTAAAATTCTGATAGAAGGTAATATCTTGACCTGTGGGGTTCTTGGTGCTTTCTTAGTTTGGTGGGTTGCGTTACCAAACTAGGTAACATCATCAGTGCTGCAAGGGAGAGAGGTTTGTTGCAGGGGTGGGATTCAGAAATTTTAGCAAACGGTTCTCTGCCCGGTTACTGGGTGGGCGTGGCCTACTCAGCCTCCTGCACCACGGGGGGGGAGGGCGGGGGAGGTTGTTTTTTGCCCTCCCCAGACTCTGGATGCTTTCCTCGAGCCTCCAGGAGGGTGAAAATGGCCTCCCCAGGCTCCAGAGGCTGTCCAGAGCCTGGAAATGGGCCCATTTTTGGACTTCTGGTACTTCTAGTAGGCCTGTTTTTTCCCTCCCAGAGCCTCCGCGCAGCCCCTGATCCTGGCATCCAAAACAGGCTGCATGGAGACTCCTGGGAGGGGCGGGACAGGCAGGGTCAGCTAGTCCTTGGAACAACTGGTTCGGTGAATCAGATTAAAATTAACATCCGGTTCGCCCGAACTGGTCCAAACCGGCTGAATCCCCTGGGTGTGTGGAAAGGAGGAGGTGGAGGACTGTAGGGTCCTTGGTGCACTCTGATCTTGGTTGTTTTCTTGCAGACATTTTCTTACCCAACTAGGTAACATCATCAGTGCTACAAAGGAGAGAGGTTTGCGGAAAGGAGGAGAAGGAAGAGGAAGAGGAGGACAACTGTGGGATCCTTGCTGCTTTTGGAATTTGGAGATTTGCCTGCTGTTTCATTACCCAACTAGGCAACATCATTACTCCACATGCTTTTAATTGTTTTATCTTCTCTTAGATTTTACAAGTCACCCAGAGTCTGTTGGAATGGGCAACTACAATTCATTTAAGGAAATAAGAGAAACTAACATTACAAATCCTAATAAATTTTAGTTTGGCTCATACAGAATGACCAGATTACCATCTCAATTCCCACTGCAGACAAAGCCTCACAGATGCTCTTACATTTTATCTCCTTTCTCCGTGCTAAAATCTACACTGCATAAATAATTACTTGGTAAGGTAAGTGATGTTACCCAGCATTGTTGCCTCTATTTACATTTTTTCTAGTTTTATAGTCTAAATCCCCACCCACAATTGCCTTGAAGTCTCCTACTATACATATTTTTAACTTAAAGGAAAGTTAATGAGTTGTGTATGGTATCTGAACTGACAAAATATAGTTAGCAATTAGGAAATCAGAGGTGAAGTGATTTGTAAGCTAAATCAAGTGCTTTGGAATTTGTTGTGGCCCACCATTGGCCAGCAAAGCTGGCAGCAGAGTTGGACAGTGAGGAGGTTGGGGAGGAACGTGGGCCAGTCCTGGAGTCTGGGGAGGGCTCGGGCGAGGGCTCTGAGTCGGAGGCAGAGAGGGGGCCAAGGCCATCTAGTAGTTCTTTGCTGCCTCCGGAGTCTCTGGAGTCTGACATCAGCAAGGCAGAAGAACAGTATGAGCCTGTTCCCAGTGTGTGCATATGCAGAGTTGCCAGGAGACAGGAACAATTAAGGAAACAGGGTCGACTTGGGAGTAAAGCTTGAAGATGATTGGCCCCTTCCATAAGACATAAAAGAGAAGCCAATGGGACGTGAGCTTTTTCAGGAAGCAATTACTGAATTGCTTAATCTCTACATGGGGCTCCCCTTGAGGAGCACTCGGAGGCTCCAACTGGCACAGAGTTCAGCCGCGCGGGTGGTGACGGGAGCAACGTGGCGCTCCCATGTAACACCTCTCCTGCGCGAGCTGCACTGGCTCCCGGTGGTCTTCCGAGTGCGCTTCAAGGTTTTGGTTATCACCTTTAGAGCACTCCATGGCTTAGGACCTGGTTATTTACGGGACCGCCTGCTACCACCAATAGCCTCCCACCGACCAGTACGCTCCCATAGAGAGGGTTCCTCCGGGTGCTGTCGGCCAAACAATGTCGACTGGCGGCCCCCAGGGGGAGAGCCTTCTCTGTGGGGGCACCTACCTACTATCTGGAACAAGCTCCCCCCGGAGATACGGAGGATCCCGGATCTGCGTACCTTCCGTCGCGCGCTCAAGACTTTGTTATTTCATCAAGCTAGCCTGACCTAAGTCTTTCCCCTTTTAAATGGAAATTTTAAATTCGGTTTTAAATTATTGGGGTTTTAAATTTGTTCAGCCAAATTATTTGATTCGTTTTAGTTTATTTTAAATTTTGTATCATTATGTTTTATTCTATGGCTGTTCACCGCCCTGAGTCCTTCGGGAGTAGGACGGTATACAAATTCAATTTAAAAAAAAAATAGTTTATCTGGCCGATTCAAGATTTGAAACTTCTCTTTGTGACTCTGTTTGTGAAGCTTTGGAAAGTTCTGTTTGCCTCTGTGCTACGTTTGGCCTTACCCTGCATGTGTCAATTAGTTCTCTGGCAGCATTCCAAGGGAAATAAGGTGGGTGTTTGTAAACACTCCCCTGAAAGACTGTTTGAGAAGCCTTTCGGACTGGGAATGACAGTAATTCACAGCCGTATGAATTAAAGAGGTTTGCCGGGACTACGATTGTGCTGTATACTTTCTCAGGAAGCCTAAGTCAGAACAGAATTGAAGAGAGATACTACCTTCCAAAATCAAGGCATATATACAAGATGTGAATCAGAGCAGAATAGTATTGATAATTATTATTTTCCAACTATAAATCCTGCATAGGTTGCTGTACGATTTGGTGGGAGCAGGCACTGACATACAATGTTATGCAATTATAGCTCTAAGGATGGGATTGTTATAAGCTTTACAACAAACCATAGTTATTTAGGTGTCACAGCCCTGGTAGAGGAGGCTCTTGTTTCTCAAAATTCTTCTCCAAATTGGTGGTTTCGTTAAGGTCTGGGACGAATCTCCCCACTTTTAAAACGGGTTTAATATTTCTTTTGATCGCTAGTAGTAGCATATGTTCAATATCATCATCTATTATTAAATACGTTCGGTTAGAATTAATTGCCGGCTTCTGATTTCTGCAGCTCCAACGGTCTCAGTGGATTTATTATTTCAGGAAATGATAACTTCTGACAGGACAGCTTATCAACAAAATTCAGATTGATGCCCCTGGACATACAAGTCACGAGTGGTTAAGGAAGCCCCGTGGGCTCCTGATTACCGAGAATGGTAAAAGAGGAAATGGCTTTTAGATCAATAAAGCCCATCTTATATAAATGTGCTAAATGTCATAAGCAATAATGAGAATTTCTCATTAGAGTATACAAATAAACACTCACCTTCCTATACTAATGATGCATTCTAGCAAAAGGTAATGAGCTTAGACTGCGTTAAATTATACAGACCCCAACACTGTTTTAATCTTAAAATAGAAATGAATCCAACTGATTAAGCAGCCAATGTAGGCTTATGTTCTTTGCTTGTCTTATCATCGTCTGATATTCAACCGATAACACCCATAGACAAACAGATGTGGAATAGTTCCATTAACTAGGGCTAGTACAGATAACATTACAACCAGAAGTGGGATTCACTTACATTCCCTAAAGGTAAAGGTTCCCCTTGCACATATGTGCTAGTCGTTCCCGACTCTAGGGGGCGGTGCTCATCTATGTTTCAAAGCCGAAGAGCCAGCGCTGTCCGAAGACGTCTCTGTGGTCATGTGGCGGACATGACTCAATGCCAAAGGCGCATGGAACGCTGTTCCCTTCCCACCAAAGGGGGTCCCTATTTTTTCTACTTGCATTTTTGACGTGCTTTCGAACTGCTAGGTTGGCAGAAGCTGGGACAAGTCACCGGAGCTCACCCCGTTACGCGGCACTAGGGATTCGAACCACCGAACTGCTGACTTTTCAACTGACAAGCTCAGTATCTTAGCTACTGAGCCACCGCGTCCTTTTACCTTCCCTACCGGTTTGCAAATGTGAGCGCGCACGGGCGTGCACTTTCTTCACTTGCATGTGCCACCTGTGTGCATGCACAGTGGTTGTGCATTACATCAGGGCTGGAGGGCGGAGCCTCCCACAGTCGCCACTACAGGTTCACCCGATCCGGAGAGAACCGGCTGAATCCCACCACTGACTACAACCCAGTTAAAGGCCATAGGTTACATTTAGCATCTGAATACAGAGAGCCTACAAATTACTGCTTGATCTAGTCCCATGATGGCGAACATATGGCACGCATGTCAGAAGTGGCACACAGAGCCATCTCTCCGGGCATGTGAGCCATCGTCCGTTGCTCTTTTGGGTTCCGGCACGCCAGCCAGCTGGTCTTCACATGGGCACTCAGTGCTGAAAAGGTTCACCAACAGTGATCTAATCTGATTTTAAGAACATAAGAAAAGAAAAACTGTGATGAATTAAGTCCCAAAGGTGTTTTTTTTTCCAAAAGGCAACTGGAGTTTCTTTGTTTTTTCTTGAAGACATTTCGCTTCTCATCTGAGAAGGTTCTTCAGTTCTGAGAGAACTGAAGTCAGAACTGAGGAAACTTCTTGGATGAGAAGCGAAATGTCTTCAAGGAAAAACAACGAAAGCCCAGTTGCCTTTTGAGAAAAGCACCTTTGGGACAACCGTGACTTGGATGACTGAGAGTCTCCATAGATTTAATCCATTTATGATGGATTCTGGTTTGGAGATCACAGGGGTTAAACAAATGTTTATGGAAACCTACAAGGAGAAACAGAACATCTGGATCCTGTCTCCTATTCAACCCCAAAGGATGTTCAGTGACATTTTCTGGAACTGGATATAATATATAACCATCATGACTCACTGTCCTTCCATGAATTGATCTCCAAATTGGAGACCTCTTTTCACCTTGTGGCAGTTGAATTTTATACTTCTATTATGGGTTATGGAAAAAATATATATCCTATTTGTCACAAGTAAATGCTTTATTCTCCATCATGTAAATAGTATCTGTACAGTATATCAAGAGTTAACTTATTTCCATTGCTTAATGTATGTATGTCTAACCACCCCCATATCTAGCTCCTCCCCTTGTATATATAAGGAGCTGTATGCCATTTTTCAGTGCTTCTATTTGTGAATATTCAGTGAACATAGAATGCCATCTGTGATTAAACAGAGCTTTATTTAAACATACTATTCTTATTTTAATTATTGAGTCTGATCCTGAAAATATTGCAACAATTTGGTAGCAGAGGATGGTTAATTGACTCAATAAAAAATTCAACAATGTCTGAGAGAGAAAAATCAAAAAGCAAAAAAATAAGACCCAACACCAGGGCATATACTAAAGAAATGGAAGCAGAACAAGAAATAATTGATGAATACGCAACTGAAATATCGAGGGAATCTAAAGACTGTACTACAGACAACGAAGAAATAATAGATGAGAACAATGATCAAAAAGAAAACGAAATAGAAAATAACAAACTCAGGTCAGAAATACTAAAACTTTTAAAAGATCAAAAGAACGATGAAAACCTCATCGCGAACCTCCAAGACTTACTGAAAAAAAGCGGAGCAGCGAGAGAAAAGCACATCGTTACAGATGAAAATAAAGACTCAAAAAAGGTGAGCAATTTGTCTACAGACAAAAATGCAATGAAGGAAAAGAACAACGGTCCCGCGCAAAATTTTGAATGGCAGCCATCTTGGTTTCAACGAACCTTCAGTCTAAGCGAAGAAGAGCCAATCAGAAGACAAGATTCAAAATATCTGGCACGAAAGGACTTACTTGATGCAAAAAACAAAAGAGAAAAGATCCATACATCAGAAGAGTCTAACACAGAGACTGAAGAAGAATCAATAGAAAATCAAGTAGAGTCTGCAATGAAAACGCCTTTTGCAACTTTTGGGTCAAAATTGAAAATAACTAAAGAATCAGCGAAAAACTGCAGTAAAAAAACAAAAGGAAGAACAGTGAGTAAACGAACTTCCCGAAGATCGCACGCCTCTTTGCAAACAGCGAAAGCATCGATGCCTGAACCCAGAGAGCCCTGCAGATACCAACCTACGCCGCAAACAATTCCAGAGACCAGCGTTCTCAATAAAAAGACTCCCACCGCAACCAGGACTCCCAAGGCTGAACCAGAGACTGAGTCTTCCGAAGAAGAACAATGCGAGGGAGCTGCAGCGACGAGAACCTTTCACCATGACTTCAGGAGCAAAATAAACAATGCGCATGTGCAAAGCTACACAGACAGCTTCGAAGCAAGAGAAAGACAGAGACTGCCATTTAAAGTCGTCGCTAGCATCCCCATGCCATTCTGCAGTTACCAACACTTAGAAGACCATGGATTTCCTCCAGTTGTAAGTAATGGAGCTAACAACATTGGGAATTTACCCAATGATTTCCTAAAACTGAGGGTAGATGGTGTTAATTTACAAGAGTGGTGCCAACAGCTCCAAGTTGTCTTTATGAAAGAAAATTTATTGTTTTTCATTACTAACCCTCCAAAAAGACCTTGGACTTTAAGATTGGACTGCCTACACCATAGAGCATTTTTCTTACTAATATCCAGTATATCTCCTGCTATGTATCATAGTATTAAGTCAAATCTAACTGTATCAGAAATTGTTCAATGCATGTTTAAGCTGTTTCACAGTGATAGTGTAGCCACTACAACAAGAATGTCTAAGGATTTCTTTTCAGCCAGATTAAAATCTGGGGTCACCATAAGTGAACATTTAATATACTTAAACAAAGTCAGAGCAGAATTACAACTAAGAGGAGAAATAATTTCAGATCAAACAATGAAAAGTGTTATTATCAATTCATTAGACCCATCTTGGAATAATTATATATCCCATTTAGATACAATCAATTTAGGGTATTTATCCATAGAAAACCTTTCTAATAGGTTGATAGCTGAAGACAATTCGAGAAGAAATCGTTATAATAATCACATAGAGCATAAGCAATATAAGAAAGTGGCATTTCAAGAAAGATACCATGAACCAATCAAATGCCATAATTGTGGGTCCAAGGAGCATAATAGAAGAGATTGTTCTAAATTCCTCAGAGATAAACATAGGACAGATCATAGAGATAGATATCACAACAGACAGTCATCCACTGACAGACATAGATATAGAAGTCCACCCATCTATAAGGAATATAGAGGGGGTAGAGATGATTCAAGAGATAGAAAATCTGGTTCATTGAATGGACTGAACAAACACAACAACAACAACATGCATAGACCAGAAGATAACGATTGGCTCATTGACTCTGGTGCAACAAATCACACTACACACAACAAAAATATATTATCTTCGTTTGTTGAAGATAAATTTGTAATCAAAGTAGCTAATCAAGAGAAGGTCCAAGTCATAGGTAGAGGAAATATAATCTTACCTGGCCTAGGAAAAATAGAGGGGGTATTGTTAATACCTGAAATACCTCATAACATACTTAGTGCAATAAAACTAAGCAGAGAATCTGACATAAACATAGTCTTTTCAAAAGGGAATGCAGCTTTAAAGAAAAATGAAACAAGCGTAGGTACTGTCATTATAAAAGGAGGCTTACCTTACTTAATAACAAATGAAAGATGTTTACACAATATTGATTCCAACATAGAGGATGACAATGACATAAATAACGAAGAAAATAGTAATAGTGATAATGAGGAACATGAGGTAGTTCATAACAACAAAAACTCATCCAATGAAAAAAGACCTAATATAGGCAAACCTATTCATGATGAATGTGCTCATATCTTACATAGAAAATTAGGACATGCTAGTTTTCCTGTAGTACAAAAAATGATTGAACATGCTGATGGTGTTAAAATAAAAAACTGTAAAAACTATCTAGAATGTTCAGTGTGTAAATCCACAAAACTCAAAACTAGCCCCAGGCCCAAAAAATCAACCAGGTCAACCAAACAAATCTTTGAATTAGTACACATGGACTTAGTTGGCCCATTGACACCATCAATCACATATAAAAAACGCTATTTTCTAATCATTGTGGATGACTATAGTCGTTATGGGTTTGTCTACACATTAAGACATAAGGATGAAACATTTCAGAAATTCAAAGAATTTTACAAACGCATAGAGACACAACACAACATTAAAATAAAACAAATTATGACAGATAGAGGATGTGAGTTCATGTCAAACGAATTCTCACGATGGCTAAAAGATAAAGGGATGTTACATTACACATCTAGTCCTTTCTCTGCATTCCAGAACGGAGTGGTAGAGAGAAAGAACTCGACACTACAAACCATGATTAGATCCACATTAGAAGATGCTGGTTTAGGTAAACAATTCTGGTCAGAAGCTTTACAATTTTCCAATTACACCCAAAATAGGACTTGGTCCAGCATAGTGAATAAAACACCATATGAAGTGATGTACGGTAGGAAACCTAAGTTAACACACATGCATATATTTGGAGTCACTGCAGACGTACATATACCTAAACAATTAAGGCATAAAGGTGAAAATGTATCCAGAAGACTTAAATTCATGGGATACGAAACAGGCACAAAAGGATACAGATTTATTGATAACAATAACAGATTCATAATTTCAAGAACAGCAGTATTTCATGAACAGGCCAATTGGTCCAAAATATACCTTAATGAAATATTCCCAAACACCAATTCAGACACTGAACATCAAAATAAGAATATTGAAAAGAAAAACAATAACAGCACACACAAAACAAAGTTAGAACATGGACAAATAGTCAACACAAAATAAAAACTGATTCAGTAACAAAAAAGGAAGCAAGGTATTTACATGACAATGATAGTATACCAGTGAGAACAACCAGAAGTAACAGAAATCAAGTGCTTAATAAATACAAAGATTATGTAATGTGTATGAATGGAGAAATAGTAACACCAAACACTTATGAAGAAGTGCTGAAACTTCCCCCCAAAGAAAGAGAAAAGTGGGAATCAGCAATGACCAAGGAGATGAATAGCTTACAAGAATTGAATGTTTTTACACCCACACAAGCCCCAAGGGATAAGACTATTATTGGTACCAGGTGGATATATAAAATTAAGAATTTGGAAGGAGGTAACACACTGTATAAAGCCAGACTAGTCGCACAAGGTTATGCTCAAAAATATCCTGAGGATTATACAGACACTTACTCTCCTACTGTAAGAACTGAGAGTGTTAAAACAGCTCTAGTTATAGCATCAGCACTTAATCTTGAGGTATTTCAATATGATATACAAACTGCATATTTACATGCCAAATTAGATAAAGATATATATGCAAGAGCTCCTCATAGTTAATATACAAACAAAAATGATATATGGCTATTAAACAAAAGTCTATACGGATTGAAACAATCTGGCAAGCGATGGTATGAATGTTTAGTCAAAGTACTTAAAACTATGAACTTTGTTGCCACTACTGCTGACTATTGTTTCTTTGTTAAGAGTGAAGGTGATTCTCCAGAATTTGTATTGTTTTATGTTGATGATATTCTATATATAGGCAAAGATACAAAAAGGAGAGAAACTTTTGTAACAAAACTCAATGAACACTTTTCCTTAAAATCATTAGGGAAAGTAAACAAATATCTTGGTGTTCAAATCAGCAAAACAAAGAAGGGATTCAAACTTTCCCAAAGGGATAAAATTATAGAACTGTTAAACAAATGTAACCTAAATGATGCCAAACCATGTGATACTCCCATGCAGACTGATTTTCTAAGAAACACTGATGAGTCATCTCCAGAATTTAAAGATAACACATTGTATAGGTCTGTTATCGGCTCTCTTCTCTATATCTCTAACTGGACTAGACCTGATATTGCTTTGCCCCTTAACTTATTATCCAGACATGTCAGTAAACCATTATCATACCATTGGGAAGCTGTCAAGAGGATATTAAGATACTTAAAAAATAGCTTAGACTTCTGCTTGTTATTAGAACCCAATAATACAAATGAACCCATTCTCACATGTTATGCAGATGCAGATTGGGCTGGTGATGTCACTTGTAGAAAAAGTACATCTGGCTATATATTTTTCCTTAACGGCTGCCCAGTTTACTGGTACACTGGTAAGCAAGATTTGGTAGCTACATCAACTACTGAGGCAGAATATGTTTGTCTGTCTAAAGCATCAAATAACCTAGTATGGTTTAATGATTTATTGTCTAATATTTGGAAAAAACCTTCATTGCCTTATATCATACATGAAGATAACAAAGCTGCCATTGAAATATCTAGATCTGATGCTATTGGACAGCGATCTAGACATATAGATATAAAATTCAAACATGTAAGGCAATTATCACAAGACGGATTTATTAAAGCTATTCATTGTGAAACATCAGAGCAAATAGCTGACATCTTGACAAAACCTTTACCTACTAAACAACACAAATACTTAACTACCAAGCTACAAGTTTTATATTGTTCTGAATCTGAATGTAATTATTGTCATATGTTGAATCAGCATTTAGAGGGGGATTTGTCACAAGTAAATGCTTTATTCTCCATCATGTAAATAGTATCTGTACAGTATATCAAGAGTTAACTTATTTCCATTGCTTAATGTATGTATGTCTAACCACCCCCATATCTAGCTCCTCCCCTTGTATATATAAGGAGCTGTATGCCATTTTTCAGTGCTTCTATTTGTGAATATTCAGTGAATATAGAATGCCATCTGTGATTAAACAGAGCTTTATTTAAACATACTATTCTTATTTTAATTATTGAGTCTGATCCTGAAAATATTGCAACACTATATTTCCTCTCTGGAATTTCTCCATTATTCAGCTTCATTGATTTATTCTGAATTCAGTTCCTGCAGGCCTGTCTGGACTGATATAATGCAGAAATGGAAGTAAACCTTGAGATGTAATGAATCACCTCACAGATTTCATAAGGAAGGAACGAGGGAGGGAGGGAGGGAAGGAAGGAGGGAGGGAAGGAAGGAAGGAAGGAAGGAAAAGGAAGGAGGGAGGGAGAAAGGGAAGGAAGGAAGGAAGGAAGGAGGGAGGATTTCATAAGGAAGGAACGAGGGAGGGAGGGAGGGAAGGAAGGAGGGAGGGAAGGAAGGAAGGAAGGAAAAGGAAGGAGGGAGGGAGAAAGGGAAGGAAGGAAGGAAGGAGGGAGGGAGAAAGGGAAGGAAGGAAGGAAGGAGGGAGGGAGGGAAGGAAGGAAGGAAAAGGAAGGAAGAAGGGAGGGAAGGGAGGGAGGGAGGGAAGGAGGGAGGGAGGGAAGGAAGGAAGGAGGGAGGGAAAGAGGGAGGGAGGGAAGGAAGGAAAAGGAAGGGAGGGAGGGAAGGGAGGGAGGGAGGGAAGGAGGGAGGGAAGGAAGGAAAAGGAAGGAAGAAGGGAGGGAAGGAAGGAAGGAAAAGGAAGGAGGGAGGGAGAAAGGGAAGGAAGGAAGGAGGGAGGGAGGGAAGGAAGGAAGAAAAAGGAAGGAAGGAGGGAGGGAAGGAAGGAAGGAAGGAAAAGGAAGGAGGGAGGGAGAAAGGGAAGGAAGGAAGGAAGGAGGGAGGGAGAAAGGGAAGGAAGGAAGGAAGGAGGGAGGGAGGGAAGGAAGGAAAAGGAAGGAAGAAGGGAGGGAAGGGAGGGAGGGAGGGAAGGAGGGAGGGAGGGAGGGAAGGAACGAAGGAGGGAGGGAAAGAGGGAGGGAGGGAAGGAAGGAAAAGGAAGGGAGGGAAGGGAGGGAGGGAGGGAAGGAGGGAGGGAAGGAAGGAAAAGGAAGGAAGAAGGGAGGAAAGGAAGGAAGGAAAAGGAAGGAGGGAGGGAGAAAGGGAAGGAAGGAAGGAGGGAGGGAGGGAAGGAAGGAAGAAAAAGGAAGGAAGAAGGGAGGGAAGGAAGGAAGGAAATGAAAAAGTAAACAAACATGGATAAATATACTGTGTGTCCTAAACTCGTCCACTAACTGGTTATTTCTTTTAAAAAAATATTTTTTCAGTTTTATTTTTTTTGCATCCCGGTATTCAGAAGCAAGTCTCCTCTATCCCTTTTTTAATTTTTTTTTAAATCCCTTTGCTTCTATCATTTACTTTCCATATATATATACAAAATGTGAAACCCACCACTGCCCTATACCATTTCAGACAAATGGCTGTCCTGTCTCTTCTTAAAAACCTCCAGTGATGAAGCGCCCACAGCTTCTGGAGGCAAGTTGTTCCACTGATTAATTGTCCTCATTGTCAGGAAATTTCTCCTTTGTTCCAGGTTGCTTCTCTCCTTGATTAGTTTCTATCCGTTGCTTCTTGTCTTTCCTTCAGGTGCTTTGGAAAATAGGTTGACCTCAGTGGTGAAATCCCATTTTTTTACTACCGGTTCTCTGGGCGTGGCTTGGTGGGCATGGCTTGTGGGCGTGGCAGGGAAGGATACTGCAAAATCTCCATTTCCTCCCCATTCCTGGGGGAAGGATACCGCAAAATCGTCATTCCCACCCTACTCCTGAGGGAAGGATACGGCAAAATCTCCATTTCCTCCCCACTCCTGGGGGAAGGATACTGCAAAATATCCATTTCCTCCCCACTCCTGGGGGAAGGATACTGCAAAATCGTCGTTCCCACCCCACTCCTGAGGGAAGGATACGGCAAAATCTCCATTTCCTCCCCACTCCTGGGGGAAGGATACTGCAAAATCGTCATTCCCACCCCACTCCTGGGGGAAGGATACGGCAAAATCCCCATTCCCTCCTCACTCCTGGGGGAAGGATATTGCAAAATCTCCATTTCCACCCCAGTCTGGGGCCAGCCAGAGGTGGCATTTGCCGGTTCCCCGAATTGCTCAAAATTTCCGCTACCGGTTCTCCAGAACCTGCTGGATTTCACCCCTGGTTGACCCCCTCTTCTTTGTGGCAGTCCCTCAAATGTTGGAACACTGCTATTATGTCCCCCCACTTCTTTTCATCAAACTAGACATCCCCAGTTCCTGCAACCGTTCTTCATATGTTTTAGCCTCCAGTCCCCAGATCATCTTTGTTGCTCTTCTCTGCACTCTTTCTACAGTCTCCACATCTTTTTTTTTTTTTTACATCGTGGCAACCAAAAATTTCATATAATTAGAACTTAGTAGCTATAAGAGGGTAAGCATTCAGATTTAGAGCTCCATATCAAAGAACCAAAAGTTAAATTGCAAGAGGTGTCAAGAAAAGAAAAAGGAAGAGAATGAGAGAAATGTACCAGAAATTCTGACATTTTTGTGTGTGAGTATGAATGCATGCTGCATCATATCAGTGTTGGTTGATTAGATTAATGAGATGTTTCTCTCCAAAGCTGCTCCAGTAAGCAAAATTTCAAATAAGAAATAAAACTATTGACAGCCTGAGTTATTTTCGCACACAAGAGCTGGAGGGGGGGGGAAGTGGGTTTATGGAACAGAAAGAAATAATTCAAAGAAATGGGATGATTCACGGTGTGGATTAACCAGGGGCCCTTAAATTTTTTTCCCGTTGAAATGTAAGCTATGGGTATGAAGGCAAGCTTCGTAGCCGTCAAGATATTACTCTTCCTGCACATAATTTCCCAATGAAAGTTGCAGTGATGGCTTATTACCACCCTTTCCTTAAAATAGCAACCATAATGCTTCTTGGAGACTCTAGAAAGAGTCCAGAGAAGAGCAACAAAGATTATTAGGGGACTGAAGGCTAAAACCTTCAAATTTCTAGGTTCTACCATATCTCAAGATCTAAAATGGACAGCTAACATCAAAAACGTCATCAAAAACGCACAACAAAGAATGTTCTTTCTGCGCCAACTCAGAAAGCTCAAACTGCCCAAGGAGCTGCTGATCCAGTTCTACAGAGGAATGATTGAGTCTGTCATCTGCACCTCCATAATTGTCTGGTTTGGCTCTGCAACCCAACAAGACAGACGGAGACTTCAACGGATAGTTAGAACTGCAGAAAAAACAATGGCTACCAACCTGCCTTCCATGAAGGACCTGTATCCGGCACGAGTCAAAAAGAGGGCTGTGAAAATATTTACAGACCCCTCGCATCCTGGACATAAACGGTTTCAACTCCTACCCTCAAAACGACGCTATAGAGCACTGCACACCAGAACAACTAGACACAAGGACAGTTTTTTTTCCCGAACGCCATCACTCTGCTAAACAAATAATTCCCTCAACGCTGTCAAACTAGTTACTAAGTCTGCACTACTATTAATCTTCTCATCATTCCTATCACCCATCTCCTCCCACTTATGACTGTATGACTGTAATTTTGTTGCTTGTATTCTTACGATTTATATTGATATTGTTTCCTGATTGCTTATTTATTCCCTATGACTATCATTAAGTGTTGTATCTTATGATTCTTGATGAACATATCTTTTCTTTTATGTACACTGAGAGCCTATGCACCAAAGACAATTTCTTTCTGTGTCCAATCACACTTGGCCAATAAAAAATTCTATCTATCATCTGTCTGTCTGTCTGTCTGTCTGTCTGTCTGTCTATCTATCTATCTATCTATCTATCTATCTATCTATCTATCTATCTATCTATCTATCTATCTATCTATCATCTATATCTATCTATCTATCTATCTATCTATCTATCTATCTATCTATCTATCTATCTATCTATCTATCTATCTATCTATCTATCTATCTATCTATGTCAGGCTTCTAGGAATTCCCTGGCATTTTTGGACTTGTCTGGGTCTAGGATGGTCTCATTTTCCCAATTGAAACCATGATGAAATCTGTCTATACATGGTGAAATTAAAGAATTTTCATCATGTCTTCTGATTGCTAGTGGATGCATTCTGCAGACCTTCTGCCTGTTTGTCCTATGTCAGGGGTGTCAACAAGGCCCGTAGGCTGGATTCAGCCCACAATGTGGTTGGATCCGCCCCACAGGGCCATCCTGAAAAATGTAAGGGGCCTGCCTGCCTGGCTTCAGCCCATTCTACCCAATGCGAAGAGGAAACATTGGGCCAGCGTGGCTTCGGCCTGGTCTACCCAATGCAAAGAGGAAACATGCCAGCAGTTTGGGGAGTGGCATCAAGCTGGCAACGCCCACCCACCCAGTCAGCTATGCCCCCTCAGCCTCTCAAGGTCAACCACAGTCCTGATGTGGCCCTCAATGAACTTGAGGGTTTTTTTTTTTCTTATTTGATTTATATGCCGCCCTTCTCTGGAGACTCAGGGCGGCTTACAATGCATTAAGCAATAGCCTTCATACTTTTGTATATTTTATACAAAGTCACCCACAATCTGGGTCCTCATTTTACCTATCTTAGAAAGGATGGAAGGCTGAGTCAACCTTGAGCCTGGTGAGATTTGAACTCGCAGTAATTGCAGGCAGCTGATGTTAATAACAGTGCTTTAGTCTGCTGCGCTACCAGGGCTCTTGTCTGACACAAGAGTTTGACACCCCTGCCCTACTACCATGTTTTCCCCAAAATAAGACCCTGTCTTATATTTTTTGGAACCCTGAAATAAGCGCTTGGCCTTATTGCCATGCACTCAAAAGCCGGATTGGGTTTATTATCAGGGGATGTCTTATTTTGGGGGAAACAGGGTAGAACGTAGAAGTTCTTGTAGCTCTTACATTGTATGATGTTTTTACTTCTTGTTGGATCTTTTGGTTTATTGAGGATGTTTTGAAGGGCTCTAGTTGGCTTGCGTGCTATGCTAATTCCATGTGGTTGTAGGAGTCTGGTTGTGGTTTCTGAGATATTAGAATTCTTTCAAAGCTGTGGTGTTGGTTGTGCTGCATTGGGCTGAGTGAAGGCTTTAGTTATAATGAACAGTCTTCAGGCACTGGTCTATTTTGAAACCATAACTATTACGTCCACAAATGAAGTAAGAGACGACCAGACTAAGGCAGAGGGAGGAATCAAGTAAGTCATCAGTTTGAAATCCCTTCATACCAGTGGTGGTGTCAGGTTTCGAGGTTGTCTCAAATAAATTGCATTTCAAACAAAGTCTTTGAAAAAAAACCTCCCATTTTATTAAGCACAACATTTTAAATCCGACTCCATCGAAGCCAACATTGACTCCCAGACCCAAACCCCTCCCTTTCCGTTCCTCACTCCCCTGCACTCATTGGCCATCTTCCAAGTCATTCTACCTCTAATCTATTGCTCCAGCTCAAAGGAATTTCCCCCCTCCCCTCCCATCTCCTAGGAAATATTATCTCCAGGGAAAATAAGTAGGTGAAAAGTTAAACGTCCCTTTCCAGACGCTTCTGCTTCTCCTTCTTATGTCAGCACTAGAGTAAATGCAGCTTGAAGTGCTGACAGGTGGGTTTCAAATTTTTTTACTACCAGTTCTGTGGGTGTGGCTTGGTGGGCATGGCATGGCTTGGTGGACGTGCTTGGTGGGCATGGCAGAGAAAGGACACTGTAAAATCTCCATTCCCACCCCACTCCAGGGGAAGGATACTGTAAAATCTCCATTCCCACCCCACTCCAGGGGCAGGTTACTGCAAAATCCCCATTTCCTCCCAATCAGCTGGGACTCGGGAAGCAGAGAATAGATGGGGGCGGGGTCAGTCAGAGGTGGTATTTACCGGTTCTCAGAACTACTCAAAATTTCCTCTATCGGTTCTCCAGAACTGGTCAGAATCTGCTGAAACCCACCTCTGCTTCATACCCAAAAGAGATCGAAGTCCAGCCCACTTTGAATTCCGTTGACTCTTATCTACCACCAGTTTGCTTTGATCCTTGTAGAGAGTTAGCTTGGATAAAATTGGATAAACATCTCATTTGAACAATCTTGGTTTTGGATTTTATTTTATTTTTTGTGCCTGACAAGCTTGGAGCCAAAGAAAAGACTCATTCAATGCTCAGCTGTGATTCATCTGGTCTCCTAACATGTGTATTTCTTGGTTTGGGCTCTACAGAAGACTTCTCCCAACAGCAACTGATGTTACTCTAGCCACTGCAGATATCTAATTTTGTTGGAACAGTTCCTTTACGGCTTGAAAGGATATGTTCTCAAGCGAGGAATCCATTTCTTGTTTGAAATGCAATATCGGTTACTCAAGCTCAACTCCTAACGGATTTATGGATTTGTTCTTGTAGTTTTCTTGGCAGCAGTCTCCAAGTGGCTTGCTAAACAAGGTCAGCCAGATGCTACTACTTGTTGAAGCACATGGACATCTTGAGAGGTTTGAGTATGAACAAGGATTTCCGGCAGACTAATATCTCCAGCAGATTAAATGAGCAGAAATAGCAAAAGAAAAAAAAATCAAAACCTCTTGTTGTGGAATTCTTAGAATGTTGACTTAAAATCCGTATCTAACGACGTCCTTGAGTTATAATCAGGGGTGGGCTTCAAAAATTTTAGCAAGGGGTTTTCTGCCCGGTTGCTCGATGCGCGTGGCTGTGGTGGACACGGCCTAGTCGGCGTCCTGCTTTATTTATTTATTTATTTATTTATTTATTTATTTATTTATTTATTTATTTATTTATTTATTTATTTATTTATTTACTTTTAAATTTGTATACCGCCCTTCTCCCTGAAGACTCAGGGCAGTGAACAGCCAAGTAAAAGCATAAACTACAAACATTAAAATACAATTAAAAAGATATATATAAATTTGGCCCCATGATTAAAAACAATAACAGACAATTAAAAACATTTTAAAAAGTGTTAGGCCAGCCCGGCTTGCTGGAAAAAGAAGGTTTTAAGGGCACGGCAGAAGGCACTGAGGTCTTGGATTCTCCTTATCTCTGGGGGCAGCTGATTCCAGAGGGTAAGTGCCCCCACAGAGAAGGCCCTCCCCCTGGGGGTCACCAGCCTACATTGTTTGGCTGATGGTACCCCGAGGAGGCCCTCTCTGTGGGAGCGCACGGGACGATGGGAGGTCGTCGGTAGCAGCAGGTGGTCTCGAAGATAACTAGGTCCTATACCATGGAACGCTTGGTGGGGTAGGGGGTGTTTTTGCCCTCCCCAGGCTCCGGAGGCTTTCCTCGAGCCTCTAGGAGGGTGAAAACGGCCTCCCCAGGCTCCGGAGGCCCTCTGGAGGCTGGAAATGGGCCCATTTCCGGCCTTCCCGAACTTCCAGTAGGCCTGTTCTTCACCCTCCCCAAGACTCTGCCATGCACTGCACTTACTTACATCCAATACGGGCCGCGTGGGGACTCCTGGGAGGAGCGGGGCAGGGTAGGCAGGGCCAGCCAGGAGTGGGATTTGGGGGTTCTCTGAACTGCACAGAATCTTAGCTAGAGGTTCTCATGAACCCCTGCGAATCCACAATAGCCCCACCCCTGGTTATGATCACTCACTACAGGTAGTCCTCAACTTACAACAGTTCATTTACTGACCATTCAAAGTTACAATGGCATTGAATAAAACTGACTTATGACCGTTTTTCAAGCTTAGGACCACTGCAGCATCTCCATGGTCACATGATCAAAATTCGGATGCTTGGCAACTCTCTCCTATTTATGACGGGTCGCAGTGTCCCGGGGTCACCTGATCCCCTTTTGCCGACCTTCTGACAAGCAAAGTCAATGGAAGGAATACAGATTCACTTAACAACCATGCTACTAACTTAACAAACACAACGATTCCTTTAACAACGATGGCAAGACAAGTTGTAAAATGGGACAAAACTCACTTAACAAATGTTTCACTTAATGACATAAATTTTGGGCACAATTGTGGTTGGACTAGCTGCATAGACTTGCATATTTGACTCAAACTCTATGTGAATCTAGATACACGTAATGCATTAAAAATGAGAGAGAAAGAGAGAGAGGGAGGGAGGGAGAGAAATGGAGAGAGAAAGAAACAGAGAGAGAGGGAGGGAGAGAGGAGGAGGAGGAGGAGAAGAAGAAGGAGAAGAAGAAGGAGGAGGAGGAGGAGGAGGAGGAGGAGGAGGAGGAGAAGAAAGATGATAGATATCTAGATAGTTCGATAGATTTTAATATTTTAATATTTTTAATATCTTTTAATTTTGAAAGTTTAAATCTGTTTTAAATTGATTGGGGTTTTAATCTGTCTGGGCCAAATTATTTAATTTGATTTTATTTCTGTTTTTCAAATTGTGTATGTATGTATTTTATTGTTGGCTGTTCACCGCCCTGAGTCCTTTGGGAGAAGGGCGGTATACAAATTAAATAAAAGTAAAAGTAAAGTAAAGATCGATAGTTTGATAGATCGATCGATAGATCGATTGATAGATAGATATGAAAGAAAGAAGAAGAGGAGGAGGAGGAGGAGGAGGAGGAGGAGGAGAAGAAGAAGAAGAAGAAGAAGAAGAAGAAGAAGAAGAAGAAGAAGAAGAAGAAGAAGAATTTGGCACTTCAAATGCCCTTTTCAGTTTTGATTCCCCAGTAATTTTTCTTCTGCTTGCTTTTCGCTTCTGGGAGGGTAGGGGACACACACACACACACACACACACACAGAAGCACACAAACACACACAGGGAGAGCAAGATTAGTGTGTATCTCCAATTGATCTGGCTCTTCAGAACATGCCCAGACACCAAGAAAGTGGTTTCTCTGGCAACAGCAATTATGTGAAATCTGTTGGTACCCTCCCTCTTTCCCGTTTCTCCTCGTTTTTACAGCTGTTTGCCAATACACAACAAGGAGGCAATGGATGTCTAGCCTGTAATTAAAATGTAGGGGGATAAATCTTTGCAGGAGAAATTGCGTTTAAACAGCCACCTCCCTTGGAAATGGTGATGCCTTCTATGTTTGTTTCACGCTAAACGACAGCCCACCTCAAACACACCAAAAAATCGAGGGGGAAAAGGTCGATGAAAACCCAGAATTTAAATAACATTTCTTTTACGTGGTATGCCTGTGAGTGCCACACGTGGCGAGGAAAACCTTATTAATGACTTTTACAAGTGGAGCTGGGTATTCTGCTCCATTTTGCAACACAGGAAGACGACACAGGTCATCCTCGAATTTAGGACCACGATGGAGCCCAAAATTTCCATTGCTAAGGGAGAACTGGTTCAGTGAGTTGGGGAACCCATTTTGCAATCTTTCTTGAGACCGCTGTGAAGTAAATCACTTCAGTTGTTAAATGAATAACTCTGTTGTTAAGTGAATCTGGCTTCCCCGTGGACTTTTGCTTGTCAGGAGGTCACAAAAGGGGATCACGTGATCCCAGGACATTGCAAGCATCATAAATATGAGGCAGTTACCATGGGGATAATGCAATGGTGGGAAGCGTGAAGAAGGATCATAAGCAGTGGTGAAATCCAATTTTTTTTTACTACCGGTTCTGTGGGTGTGGTTTGGTGGGTGTGGTGTGGCTTGGTGGGCGTCGCTTGGTGGGCGTGGCTTCCCACCCCACTCCAGGGGAAGGGTACTTCAAAATCTCCATTCCCTCCCCACTCCTGGGGGAAGGATACAACAAAATCTCCATCCCCACCCCACTCCTGGGGAAAGGATACTTCAAAATCTCCATTCCCTCCCCACTCCTGAGGGAAGGATACTGCAAAATCTCCATTCCCTCCCCACTCCTGGGGGAAGGATACTGCAACATCTCCATTCACTCCCCACTCCAGGGGAAGGATACTGCAAAATCTCCATCCCCTCCCCATTCCTGGGGGAAGGATACTGCAAAATCTCCATTCCCACCCCACTCTGGGGCCAGCCAGAGGTGGTATTTGCCAGTTCTCCGAACTGCTCAAAACCTTATGATTCTTGATTAGTGTATTTTATCTCTTTATGTACACTGAGAGCCTATGCACCAAAGACAGATTTCCTGTGTGTCCAATCACACTTGACCAATAAAGAATTCTGTTCTGTTCTGTTCTGTTCTGTTCTGTTCTGTTCTGTTCTGTTCTGTTGTTCCGTTCCGTTCCGTTCCACTCCACTCCACTCCACTCCACTCCATTCTATTCCATTCCATTCCATTCCATTCCATTCCATTCCATGTTCTATTCTGTTCTGTTCTGTTCTGTTCTGTTCTGTTCTGTTCTGTTCTATTCTATGCCATGTTCTTTTCTTTTCTTTTCTTTTCTTTTCTTTTCTTTTCTTTTTTCTTTTCTTTTCTTTTCTTAACAGTTATCTCTTTTGGAAAGATTTGAAGATGAGAGACCATTGTATGTTTCAAGAATGGAATGCAAGAGACTGGGTAGAAATTATCCAAAATATCAAGACCAAGTTTTAAAATGGAAAGGAAGGTCTTGCTGTGGACTGTTCTAGACTCCCTGGAATTTCAGATGCCATTACTAATACACTGAAATTTTCAGCTATTCACAGCCCAGTCGTCATATCGTCACCACTACGGGCTTGGCTGAACCGGACCGAACCGGGAGGAACCCACCACTGGGCACATGCGGGTGACTGCGTGCATGCGTGGGGGTGGTGGGCACAGGCGGGAGGTGGTGGGTTTCCAAACTTTTTGCTACCAGTTCTGTGGGTGTGGCTTGGTGGGTGTGGCAGGGGAAGGATCTTCATGTAAAATCTCCATTCCCTCTCCAATCCAGGGGACAGATACTGCAAAATCCCCATTTCCTCCTGGTCAGCTGGGACTCGGGAGGCAGAGAATAGATGGGGGCGGAGCCAGTCAGAATTTTTACTACCGGTTCTCCGAACTATTCAAAATTTCCGCTACCGGTTCTCCAGAACTGGTCAGAACCTGCTGAAACCCACTTCTGGTGAGGAGGTGGGGGGAATGCAGGGGGCAGTTCACACATGCTTGTGCAGGGGCAGGAGTAGCATGGGGGGATCACGAGTGCATGCGTGGGAGGTGGGGCGTATGGGACAGGGCCACGCGCACATTGCATTATGGGTGCGCACGCACTTTCTGCACACGACAACAAAAAGTTTAACCATCACTGCCCTACCACCCTTTCAGACAAATGGTTGTCTAATCTCTTCTTAAAGACCTCTGGCATTGGAGCATTCACAACTTCTGGAGGCAAATCATTCCAATGATTAATTGTTCTGACTGTCAAGGAAATTTCTCCTTAGTTCTAGGTGGCTTCTCTCCTTGATGAGTTCCCATCCATTGATAGATATGGCCAATTAGCCGATATACTATATACTATTAGACTGGGATAGCCAGCCACACCCATATTTTATGACTCCTCCCTGAGACTCCCATAAATCTCAGAACAAACAACACAAAATGTCTGATAAAGCCTGAAAATGGTGATTTGAGATATCACCCCACTATGGCCATGTAAACAACTTGATCTACATAGGAAAAAACCCTGACTAAAAAAGTATTATATATACATATACATATACATATACATATACATATACATATACATATACATATACATATACATATACATACACATACACATACACATACACATATACATACATACATACATATACATATACATATACATACATACATACATACATACATACATGTGAGCATCTTAATCTTCCAAGAACCAAATATTATGAAAAGCATAATAAGGAAATTTTTCTGCAGTTTCTTTAAAAGCAAATAAGAGAAAGCCAGTGCAATCTCTAATCTACTGTAGATGTTCCTCCAGGGATTCCCAAATGCCAGTTATATTTTGTTCTGTAATCTGGCTGCACTGATGATGTTACCTAGTTGGGTCATGCAACGACTGCAAGAAAACCACCAAACTCAGAGGGCACCAAGGACCCCGCTTTCCAACCCTGAGATGCAAATATTCCCTTTCTATCAGATTTCATTCTGACTATCACTCATCCCACCGTAATATCACCGCAGGGAATCTCTCAACTTAATTCCCAGCAGTGCATCCACAGCGAAGAGAACTGGGGCAGTATTTCCACCAATCTAAACCTCCTTCCCGATCATGTGACCAGACTGGAGCCATTACTGGATACAGGAAGCATGCTTTCCCATCTGTGTTGCCAATAGCACTGGGTGGGTTAGAAGACCACTCACCAAAACCAAGCAGCCAACCACTTTCTCACACATCCAACAATATATGATCCAGTGGTGACATTCAAATTTTTCCCCTACCAATTCTGTGCATGTGGCTTGGTGGGGATGGGGGTCCTGTGATTGAGTGGGCATGGTCAACTTGATGTCACTCACGCCCACGCCCACTCAGTCACATGACACCCCTCCCACCAAGCCACGCCCACAGAACCCAGTAGGAAAAAATGTGCATATGAGCACGAGAACGGTTCATAGTCAGTGGTGGGATTCAACCGGTTCGCACCCCTTCAGGAGAACCGGTTGTTAACCTTCTAAGCAGTTTGGTGAACTGGTTGTTGGAAGAAATCATTCGGGCAGAGAACCGGTTGTTAAATTATTTGAATCCCACCACTGTTAATAGTGAATGCCGTGGCAGAGAGAAGCCAAACTTTTCTCCCTCCATTCACAGCAGAGCTGCTGCAGCCTGTCCCTTTAAGGTAATCCCTGGGAGGGAGGGGGCCAGGGGGGCCCATAAAGGGAGCAGCAGCTCCGCTGTGAATGGAGGGAGAAAGGTCTCACCCTGTAAGGTGGCGGTGGGTGGACGGGTTGAGTGGCCAGAAGGGGCGAACGAGCAGCCGGAAGGGGTGAGCAGTGACCAGATGAGCGGGCAACTGGGTAGGCATGGGCAGGGCCAACCAGGGATGGTTTTTACCAGTTCGGTGAACTGATTCAAATCGTCCCTACTGGTTTGCCCAAACCGGTCCGAGCCTGTTGAATTTCACCCCTGATATGATCCCATCTGACAAAAATTACTGCCGTCTTATTTTATCTTTATTATCAATGTCACTACATTTTTGAACGCCAAAGAAATGTCATCAACCAGCAGTAAACACCGCCTCTCTACAAAGTTATTAAAACTGACCGATAAAAGTTATACCTTTCGGTCAGAAGTTTATCCCGTATAGTCTCTTTGTCTGGCAAAGTCTCGTCTTCTTTAATAATTGTACACTTCGCAAATAAGCCTTCCCTAACTCTGCAAAAGGACGAGAAAAAGTGAGCCACAAGCGGCTTTCAATTAACGGCGACGTTACACAGCTACCCCTGGCAATCTTCTATTTTACAAAGGTCTTACAAATGTAAGTGTCTTCATCAGTCGCTATTGTGGGAAGGAATAAAAGAAAAATGATAAAGAGGAAACTGCAGGGACCCATGTCTGGAGAACAAAAAAAATGAGTGAGAAACACGGCTGCCTTTACAATAGACTTCAAACCTTAGCAGAATGGAGACAGCGGATCTCAAAAGTAAAACCAAGCCAGTAACTTGGAATTACATGAAGCTGCGACTGATTATATTCCAAAGCTTTAAGGACACCGCTTCTAAAGACGTATTTGACATTGGTTCTCGCACATGAACAACAGAAGAACAGAACGGAATAACAGAGTTCGAAGGAAGCTTAGAGACCTTCGAGTCCAGTGGTTCCCAACCTTTCAAGCTTGGCGGCCTGGCTTGACGGCCTGGCCCGGCCTGAGCGGGGGAGGCATGTGAATGGTAGCACACCTCACACAGTTCCATTTGTGTAAGCAGCACATGTACACGTTCTCCACTCCTGTGAATAGAGCTTCGCGCAAGAGTGAAGGGTGCTTGTGCTCACGTACGACGCTCCCCTTCCTCGAGCCGAGGCCGCTTGTACTTGTGTGCAAAGCTCTGCTCACGTGAGCTGAGGACACTCATATACAAAGCTCCATATGAGCCATCCGTGTGCTGTAGCTGCCAAAAAAGCCAACCCAGTTCTATGCTGCATCAACAGGGGGATAGAATCAAGATCACGTGAAGTGTTAATACCACTTTATAAGGCCTCGGTAAGTATTCCACACTTGGAATACGGCATCCAGTTTTGGTCGCCACGATGTAAAAAAGATGTGGTGACTATAGAAAGAGTGCAGAGAAGAGCAACCAAGATGATGAGGGGACTGGAGGCTAAAATGAGCTGCATTGGCTCCCGGTGGTCTTCCGGGTGCACTTTAAGGTATTGGTTCTCATCTTTAAAGTGCTCCATGGCTTAGGGCCAGGATATTTGCGAGACCGCCTGCTGCTACCGATAGCCTCCCACCGGCCAATACGCTCTCACAGAGAGGGCCTCCTCAGGGTGCCGTCGGTCAGGCAATGTCGGCTGGCGGCCCCCAGAGGGAGAGCCTTTTCTGTGGGGGCACCCACCCTGTGGAACGAGCTGCCTCCTGGAATACGACTGATCCCGGACCTCCGGACCTTCCATAAGGCCCTGAAGACTTATTTATTTCACCAAGCCGGCCTAGCCTAAATGGTTTTTAATTGGGATTTTAAATTTTATAGACTTGGGGGTTTTAAATTGGGAAGCCAATGATTTAATTATTTTTAATTATCTTAACTTTTGTATTGTATGTATTTTTAATTTTGGCTGTTCACCGCCCTGAGCCCCTTCTGGGAGAAGGGCGGTATACAAATTAAATAAATAAATAAATAATAAATAAATAAATAAAACATATGTAGAACGGTTGCTGGAATTGGGTAGGTCTAGTTTAATGAAAAGAAAGACGAGGGGAGACATGATAGCAGTGTTCCAATATCTCAGGGGCTGACACAAAGAAGAGGGGAGTCAAGCTATTCTCCAAAGCCCCTGAAGGCAGGACAAGAAGCAATGGATGGAAACTGATCAAGGAGAGAAGCAACCTAGAACTAAGGAGAAATTTCCTGACAGTCAGAACAATTAATCAGTGGAACAACTTGCCTCCAGAAGTTGTGAATGCTTCAACACTGGAAGTTTTTAAAGAAGAGACTGGATAACCATTTGTCTTAAATGGTGTAGAGTTTCCTGCTTAAGCAGAGCTTTGGACTACAAGAGCTCCAAGGGCCCTTCCAACTCTCTTATTCTATTCTATTTACACGAGTGGAACTTTGCATGGGAGCGCAAGTGCCCTTCCCTCATTCAAGTGATGCTTCATGCATGTGCTATTCTGCTGCTCACGTGCTTCGCATGCATGCACTTGCCCATCTCTCCCACGGCCCCATTTTGAACACGCTGCAGCCTGGTAATGGGCCACAGCCCGGTGGTTGGGGACCCCTGTTCTAGTCCAACCCCCTACTCCAACAGGAAACTCTATACCATTTCCGGCAAATGGTTTTCCAGTCTCTTCTTCAATGCCTCCAGTGATGGAGCACCTACAACTTCTGGAAGCAAGTTCACTAATAAACAGTAAAGGTAAAGGTTCCCCTCGCACATATGTGCTAGTCGTTCCCGACTCTAAGGGGCAGTGCTCATCTCCATTTCGAAGCCAAAGAGCCAGCGCTGTCTGACGATGATTCCATGGTCATGTCGCCAGCATGACTAAATGCCGAAGGCGCACGGAGTGCTGTTACCTTCCAACTGAAGCGGTCCCTATTTTTCTACTTGCATTTTTTACGTACTTTCGAACTGCTAGGTTGGCAGAAGCTGGGACAAGTAACGGGAGCTCACTACATTACATGGCGGTAGGGATTCGAACCACCGAACCGCCGACCTTTCTGATTGACAAGCTCAGCTTAGCCAGTGAGACACTGGCTTGTTACTGGCTTGTTTATATCTCATTTTATTTGTACAACTCATCTAGCTACCTAGTTGGACTTTAATTTACAGACATGGTTAAAAAGGGGGGAAAAATGCAGATAGAAGCTTAAATTATGATTACACCAGAAAATGAAAAAAAATAAATAAAGCATTAAGAAGTGGTGTCACATTTTCTTTTTCTCCAAATGCTCTTTGGAAACTGCCATATCAGCTTTCTTGACTCTTAAGTGGTCTTATCAAATTTGGCTTTAAATATGGTCGATACGTCAGCTCCATTTTGTAATAACAATATCTATCTATCTATCTATCTATCTATCTATCTATCTATCTATCTATCTATCTATCTATCTATCAAAGCCAAATACCACTCATTCATCACAAAATCTCCAGAACCGTAAAGCCAACAAACTTGAAATTTGGCACATATGTTCCTCTTGGCTTCTAGGTGCTCGCTAAGAAAGGATTTTTCAAAATGACCATCAGATCATTAGTTTTTCATATACAGTATTATATTCACACGCTCTGATGCTAGACGTTCTACTCCCCCTCCCCACCTGAAAGGAACTCTGTTCCAACTGCCAGTTGCCTTATATTAATATGCTCTGATGCTACCCCTTCGCTAAACCGGGCATGGGCGTGGCCAGCGTGTGACTCATCCGGCCTGCGGGCTTGGGACATTCTATTCCCCCTCCCCCTCTGTTCCAACTGCCAGTTGCCTTATATTATCACACTCTGATGCTAAGGCGTTACACATTCTACATTAAGTTCAGGCATTACGTGTCAATTTATCAAGCCCGATCACATAGTTTCGTAGCGAAGCACAGGTGTCCAGCTAGTTTTTAATATTTGAAGGTTGGAAATATCCCTTTTAACTGGATTTAAAGTTGTGATACAGCGTGGCTTAAGTCCACATAAATAAATTTGAATGAATGAATGAATGAATGAATGAATGAATGAATGAATGGTTAACCAGTCTGGATTCTGACAAGATTATAATTATTGTGAAGGTTCTGCTTTTTATCACACTGTTTTTCCACACACTAGGGACAGAATTAAGGGGCCTTTCAGATTCCTTACCTTTCCTTTTCAACAATCTGAATGGCGTTTTGAATTATTTATCCTTAGAGAAATATATATACTTGTCTTTTTATATGTCTGTTAGCACTTGGTGGAAAATAAAATGATTGCTCCTGATGCTACATTCATATTCAATCAAATCTTCTTCAGCTACTCAGGAATGTTAATGTCCATGTTGAACATTGTAAGTAAACAGAACACTTTCCCTGTCCTATTTATTAGCATAAAATCTTTCCCAACTCGCAGGAATGAAAAAGCTGAAAGAAACTGAATGTAGCAATTGCGTTTCTAAGACTGAATTTACCAGTGTGCATGTGAGTGTAAAAATGTGCCAAAAGAGAAAAGGATTTCAATCTTTTTTTTTTTTTTTTTTAAAAAAATAGGGCCTTCTGAGAATCTTACGTCAATTAACGTTTGTAAAAGCGTACTATTTTCAGCAAATCCGCCGGAGGGGAAAAATATTTGAAGTGTTGCAATTATGGAGAGAGTTATTTATGTCATTAAACGATGACACCGAGTAATTAAGAGAGCGGATACATTGATTAAGACCTTTAAAATACATTGCTGAACTGTTTTGTTTTTTTTTGTTTGTTTGTTTTTAAGAATTTGGAAAGAAAAAAAAACATTCCTGAATAATGCAAATGGGCGTGGAGCCTTCTTGGAACTGATGAAAGGATTGTGTTGTGGAGTTGTGCTTTCTGCAGGATGTGTCCGCCCTGTGTCCTTTCAATGTTGAATGCAGTAGCTTCTCAGCAATTCCAAAAAGGCTCCACCCCCATTTGCACCACTCAGGAGACCCTAAGGACACAGACAAGTGGCCTCAATGACCCTCTAAAAAGGATGCAAATGACCAGCTGTCTGCAAGGAGTATAAATCCTTCCCTTCCCCACCATCCAGTCAGAGCCGAAGAAGCTTCTTGGGTGAGAAGAAAAATGTTTTCAAAGAAAACCAAGAAAGTCCAGTTGCCTCCAGTTGTGCAATTTTGGAAAAACAAAAATATCCCATCGGAGGAAGCAATTATAAAAAAGATTTTGGACTGTGCGGAAGCAGATAAATTGACTAAAAAAATTAAAAGATAAAGATCAAACACAAACATGTTTATCTTGGGAAAAATTATACGCTTGGCTAGCGAAGAGAAAATCACAACCCAATTGAAAAGAGGAAAGGTATTTATTGAGAAATTTATATTATATTAATAAAGTGAGGTCGGATAGACCTAATTGATGTATAAAGAGATATAAGTTGTTCTGTCTCCCTCAGAACATAATGTACTTGCAGATATGTTCTTTATTTGTTATGTTGTCTTGTATGTTATTTATATGGTGTGTTGTTATTTTCTGGTTTTTTTTAATGAAAAATGTAAATAAAGACTATTTTTTTAAAAAAGAATGGAATGGAATGGAATGGAATGGAATGGAATGGAATGGAATGGAATAGAATAGAATAGAATAGAATAGAATAGAATAGAAAATATGGAATGGAGTGGAGTGGAATGGAATGGAATGGAATAGAATAGAATAGAATAGAATAGAATAGAATAGAATAGAATAGAATAGAATAGAATAGAATTAGAATTAGAATTAGAATTAGAATTAGAATTTTTTATTGGCCAAGTGTGATTGGACACACAAGGAATTTCTCTTGGTGCATAGGCTCTCAGTGTACATAAAAGAAAAGATACGTTCATCAAGAATCATAAGGTACAACATTTAATGATAGTCATAGGGTACAAATAAGCAATCAGGAAAAAATATCAATATAAATCGTAAGGATGCCAGCAACAAAATTATAGTCATACAGTCATAAGTGGAAGGAGATAGGTGGTGGGAATCTCCGTAGACATTGTAAAAAGAGCATTTTTTCCTACCAAAAAGATATACAGATGTTCAACTCACGACTGCATTTTCTTTTCCTCGAAATATGGACAATTATACAAGTTCCAAATTCAAGATATTGCAATAGTCACCTACTTCCAATTGGTATGTTTTGAGCGGAATTCTGATTAGGAATAAGAGTTCAACAACCTTCAGAAGGCAGTAATGTTTACTGCTGTTTTATTGAAATATAAAGGCAAGTATAGCCTTTAGAAGTATCTGAAATATTCCCTAAGTCACTTTATAGTGCTTGTTTGTTTGAAAGGGAACGATTAATCCCAACGAAACAATTATTTTGTTGTATTGGGCCAAGTCCCAGAGGTTATTTCCCCCTAGTTTCTAGTTACTTGAGCTAGTTTTTCAGAAAGCAGTAATTGTCTCTAAAGGTCATGCAATTTATATAGACACTGTATTGTCAAAAACAATTTGCAGTATTTTCAAAAAAAAAAAAAGAGGAAATTTAAAGTAGACACGAGTGAATGCCCAATAAAGCAGTAAACCATCAGATTTCATAATAGTGATTTTTTTTTTAATTCCTTAGATTTCAAGACCACCGAATTCCCAAAAGAATCTGGGTGACAGACACAGTTAACAGAGTACAGACTATAAAAAGGAAATCATGAAAGGCTAAGATAGAATTACTGACCAGATCTGCAAAGTGTGAGGGACTGGACAGGATGACACAAGCAAGATGAAATGATTCAAGGGGGTTGGACTAGAAGACCTCCAAGGTCCCTTCAACTCTTATTCTATGTTCTATGAGCTAAGCTGGAGGTACTCTCCATCTATAAAAGCTGGGCTCTGCTGAAACGTGGGTTCCATTTAATTGATACCAATCAATCAATCAGTCAGTCAATCAATCAATCAGAATAGAGCTGGAAGGAACTTGGAAGTCTTCTAGTCCAATCTCCTGCTCACACAGGAGACTCTAGACCATTTCAGGGTTAGATAGATAGATAGATAGATAGATAGATAGATAGATAGATAGACAGACAGACAGACAGACAGATAGATAGATGATGGATGGATAGATGATGACTAGCTAGTTAGATGATGGATGGATAGCTAGATGACTAGGTAGCTAGATAGCTACATAACTAGATAGCTAGGTAACTAGATGATAGCTAGTTAGCTAGATAGATAGCTAGAGAGATAGGTAGATAGATGATAGGTAGATAGATGATAGATAGATAGATAGATAGATAGATAGATAGATAGATAGATAGATAAATAGATAGATAGATGATGGATGGATAGATGATGACTAGCTAGTTAGATGATGGATGGATAGCTAGATGGCTAGGTAGCTAGATAGCTACATAACTAGAAAGCTAGGTAACTAGATGATAGCTAGTTAGCTAGATAGATAGCTAGAGAGATAGGTAGATAGGTAGATAGATGATAGATAGATAGATAGATAGATAGATAGATAGATAGATAGATAGATAGATGATGGATGGATAGCTAGGTACTGTAGATATGTAGATAGGTAGCTAGATAGCTAGATAGCTAGATAACTAGATGATAGCTAGTTAGCTAGCTAGCTAGGTAGATAGATGATAGGTAGATAGATAGATAGATAGATGATGGATGGATAGATGATAACTATCTAGTTAAATGATTGATGGATAGCTAGGTAGATAGGTAACTAGATGCTAGATAACAAGATAGCTAGATAACTAGATAATAGCTAGTTAGCTAGCTAGTTAGGTAGTTAGGTAGGTAAGTAGATAGATAGATAGATAGATAGATAGATAGATAGATAGATAGAGATAGATAGATGATAACTAGCTAATTAAATGATGAATGGCTAGCTAGTTAGATAGGTAGCTAGCTAGATAACTAGATAGCTAGATGATAGATAGTTATCTAGTTAGCTAGCTAGTTAGGTAGATAGATAGATAGGTAGATAGATGATAGATAGATAGATAGATAGATAGATAGATAGATAAGTAGATAGATAGATAGATGATGGAATGGATAGATGATAACTATCTAGTTAAATGATAGATGGATAGCTAGGTAGATAGGTAGCTAGATAGCTAGGTAGATAGCTAGATAACTAGATAGCTAGATAACTAGATGATAGCTAGTTAGCTATCTAGTTAGGTAGGTAGGTAGATAGATAGATAGATAGATAGATAGATAGATAGATAGATAGATAGATAGACAGACAGACAGACAGACTAAAGATTTAATTTCTTTTGTTTAAATATTACTTTTGGCTTGATATAGCTTAACTAAAATTTGTTATGGGATCCAAATAACAAGAATATTCACATAATAATAGAAGGGTGAATGTTATATTCTGTGTTCCAATCTAGTATACTGATGCATTTATTTGCTGCACTCTTTTTTTGTTTTGTTTTGTTAATTTTTTTGCTGGTCATTGACCAAATGCATATTATTGAGTGATATAAAAGCAGTAACTAAAACTATAGCCCGTTTCGGTTTTTACCCATTCTACTGATTTCCAGTGCTGAGCAATTGATGTTTTTACTCCTATAAGGCATAAATCGCTTTAGGGGAAAGGAGCACAGTAACAAATAAAAAAGCACAGGCAATAAATAAAGCTATAGAAGAAACACTGAATGGACTCCTGCCAACATCTAACTGGTGCGCAGGGCAATTCTTCTTCTACTTTTTCTTTCCTTTTTTTTTTTATCAAATCCAACCCGAAAGAATTATGGTATGGGTGAGAATAAATAATCCCCCTAAAAGAGCCATAAAGATCATGTACAGTTTCTGGCTTCAAGAGAAGAGATGGATCCCTTTAATTATGAATCTTGGCTTTGTTGATATATGGAGTTTTGTTGGCCATGATTGAGTTTCAAATTCCAATGCAACCTGGCTGCTTTTAAGAGCCCCATCCGCCCATAGCTAGATGGCTGTAGGTATCCTTGGGACCAAGAGAATGTATTAAAACATTTCCTCAATGACTTGGGATGCCTAGTTTGAATCTTCCTCGTAACGTAGTCCTTGTGATGAGATCTTGGCGTTTCCCCCAAAACCTCAAATGAAATGATCATGGTTTCTTTTCCAATTCCAACTGATTCACTTATAAAACTAAGCAGATGATTCCTTTTATTCATTTGGAATCATTCTTCCCAAATCATGCAATTATCTCAACCAATAATACGAATTACTGTTTTTTTTTTAAATTTAATTTATATGCTGCCCTTCTCCGGAGACTCAGGGCGGCTTACAGTGCATTAAGCAATAGCCTTCATACTTCTGTATATTTTATACAAAGTCAGCTTATTGCCCCCACAAACTGGGTCCTCAATTTACCTACCTTAGAAAGAATGGAAGGCTGAGTCAACCTTGAGCCTGGCGAGATTCAAACTTACTTTAATTGCAGACAGCTGGTGTTAAATTACAGTGCTTTAGTCTGCAGAGCTATCCGGGCTCTATTTGTCCTGTATCAATGTTCAGTCTCTGCTCAACATTCCAAAGACTGGTGAGATCATTCTCGCTGAGATGTACTTACTAGTTTTGAAGATTTAACAGAATAAGGGAGTTGGAAGGGACCTTGGAGGTCTTCTAGTCCAACCCCTTGCTCAAGCAGGAGACCCTAGACCATTTTAGACAAATGGTTGTCCAATCTCTTTTTAAAAACCTCCAGTAATGGAGCACCCACAACTTCTGGTGGCAAGCTGTTCCACTGGTTAATTGTTTTCTCTGTTAAGAAATTTCTCCTTAGTTTCTAAGAAACTTGCTTCTATCCTTGATTAGTTGCCATCCATTGCTTCTTGTCAGGCCTTCAACCTATTTGGAGAATAAGTTGACTCAGTGCTCATATGAATTTATGAATGCCAGTAAGAATGCTTTTAGATAAAGAGAAGGTTAGAAGGGGGGAAGAAGGGAGGAGTGGGGGGAAAGGCAGGGGAAGTAGGGAAGAGAAGGAGAGGAAGAACAAAGAAAGTAGGAAGAGAAAGAGGGAGGAGAAGAAGAAAGGTTGGAGTAAAGGTAAAGGGTAAAAGAGCAGCCCCGAAAAAATAAAAATGAAAAATGAAAGTGAAAAGATAAGATGAATGAAAAATGATGGATAAATAACTGTACATGTAAATGTGTTTATGAGAAATAAAAATTAAAAATTAAAAAAAAAGGAATGCTTTTAGATATAATCATTAATATAAGGACATCTGATCACTGGAATCGTTCAGAATCCAAAGTGCAGCTAAAGGCGTGTTGTTCTGAAGACAACACCCCAAAAAATATTGGATTATCCTGCATGTTACTTGTATTAAGTCCTATCGGCCCAATATTGTCCACTGTACCTCAAGGACTTAGAGATGAATAGATCTCTCTTTTTCAGCACCCGGTAACCTTTAATTTAAATAGCCTTGTTCCTTGGAAAGCATGAATATTTATATGCAAAGTTTTTCTTTTTTAATCCCCCAGAGACAACCAAGGAAAATATAGGCTATGAGGATCATTATTATTTTATATATGATTGATGATATACAAGGTACAAAGCATTGTTTCTACGTATTATACTAACTCACTTTGAAGAATTAATGGGTGGATCATTAGCAGAGGAAGCACACTGGAAGATAAGGGCAATGATATATCTTGCTTTGAAGTCAGTGCTTTGAAAATGGGTAGGCAGAGTAACAACTAGAAACTGTTAGGTTTGGCGTATTACGTATACCTTATTAGGACATAGTTACTATAGGTAAAGGTAAAGGTTCCCCTCGCACATACGTGCTAGTTGTTCCCGACTCTAGGGGGCGGTGCTCATCTCCGTTTCAAAGCCAAAGAGCCAGTGCTGTCCAAAGACTTCTCCGTGGTCATGTGGCCGGCATGACTCAACGCCAAAGGTGCACGGAATGCTGTTCCCTTCCCACCAAAGGTGGTCCCTATTTTTCTACTTGCATTTTTTACCTGCTTTCGAACTGCTAGGTTGGCAGAAGCTGGGACAAGTAATGGGAGCTCACCCCATTACGCGGCACTAGGGATTCGAACTGCTGAATTGCTGACCTTTCGATCGACAAACTCAGCTTCTTAGGCTTAAAATCTTATTTTGTCTTTTTCCACTTTACAGGACTAATCCTGTAAGGAAGGCAGGAAGGGAACATTCTGGTGGTGTTTCTAGCCTAATCTTTATTGCTCTGCTTACAGAAACTGCCTCTCTGGTTAACCCTTATAACATTGTAACAGCTAAGGCGAAGCGCCCATTGACATGAGTGATGTTGAGTTGGCCACGCCCACACAGTCACATGACCACTGAGCCACGCCTACTCAGCTGGTCATTAGGGCAGAGAACCGGTTGTGAAATTATTTGAATCCCACCACTGAGATAGTGAGATTGGTTGCTAAATTTAAACTTCCTAGAAAGAATCCTTATGTTGGCTAAGGCAAAATAAACTAGTTGAACGGGGATTCATGTTTTCAATCCTATCTTTGCAGAGTTCCAGCTATCTTTTTTTTAAAAAAATGTCGCTAGCAACACATCCCTGCACATTTCGCTATTATTTAACTATTTGGCTCTGGATTTAATTTCTGACATTTAAAAGCACCGCCCCTTTTTTTATTTATAGGTTGTATAACGTCTCGCTCCCACCTCTTATTTCAGAAGAAAGAAGCTGAACTGTTGTTTCCTTTTACAGATAACCTCTGGACCTTACCCAACAGCGTGAGTTTCACAGACAAAGAACCAGCAAGGGCTTGGCATGCTAAGAAGGTTATTCTCAGATAGACCACCCTGTCTTGCCTGGATTACTCCTCCATCCTATTCTGCCTGGATTACTTCTGGGTGATAGAAGCAGTGAGATCTGCAAAAAGAGGCCCAGAGAATCTCCACCAGGGATAAAAAAACCCAAAACATTGTGAGCTTTCTGCTTGAGTGTCTTTAGAAGAAGCTTCCCAACAGGCAACCTCACCATTCCTATAATTCAAAAGTTCATTGTGAAGAGAAAAACAAATTAGGCTGTTAAGGTACCTACTGACTGTAGGTAGCAAAAAGGGACGGCGGGTTGTCAGAAGAGGGAATTGCACAATTGGCAACTCCAAAGCTCAACCAACAAATGCTCTGTCTTACACACTGGCAACAAAAATCAGAACACCAAATACAAGCCGGGCGGATACAACCTCGTAGACGACCCTCACTCTGTCAAGGACCTAGGAGTACTCATCTCAAATTATCTGTTACAGAGCTCACTGTAACAGCATCGCTAAAAAGGCATTAAGAGTTGTTAAACTAGGGTATACAAAACCTTTGCCAGACCAATTCTTGCATACAGCTCATCTGCCTGGAATCCACACTGTATATCGGACATTAATACAATTGAGCGGGTCCAGAGGTATTTCGCGAGACGAGTCCTCCACTCCTTTGCTCACAATAGAATCCCTTATGCCACCAGGCTAGAAATTTTGGGCTTGGACGACCTGGAACTACGCCGCTTGCGGTCTGATCTAAGCATAGTACACAAAATTGTCTGCTACAATGTCCTACCTGTCAATGACTACTTCGACTTCAACCGCAATACTACACGGGCAAACAATAGATACAAACTCAAGGTAAACTGCTCCAAACTCAATTGTAGAAAATACGACTTCAGCAACAGAGTGGTCAATGCCTGGAATGCTCTACCCGACTCCGTTATTACAGCCTTAATCCCCCATAACTTTAACCTTAAACTGTCTACCGTGGACCTCACCCCATTCCTAAGAGGTCCGTAAGGGGGCATGCATAAGTGCACCAACATGCCTACCATCCTTGTCCTACTGTTCTCTTTATTTATACTCATTTCCTCTGCTCATGTCCATGTTTATACTTATACCTATTATCTCATACATGTTTGACAAACGAAAGAAGGAAAGAAAGAAAGAAAAGAAAAGAAAGAAAGAAAGTAAGTAAGTAAGAAAGAAAGAAGGAAGGAAAGAAGGGGAAAAAAGCAAAGAGAAGAAATGAAAAAAAATCTGAATCATAATGAAATACGGAATATACTGTTGGATAAGTCAACAAGAACATCCCTACTGATCTGACTCAACATATTCTCCTTGAAATGGAGAATTCACTGGGGAAAACTCCATAACATCAGCTAAATAAAGTTGAACTCACCCCACACTTAAAATACCTATAAATACCTTGTTAGCTGTTCTCCCTATTTCTGAAAAATCCATTAATCTTCTGTCTTGGAGTATTTCCCTCTCGAAATCCTCACTCATTGGCTATTCTGTTGCCAATGCTGCTTAACTTCTAGAGAGGATACTGCTGCCAGCAATTATCCGAGAATTTGGTACCGCTAACAATCTCCTTTACTTTTCCTTAAGAGCTAAGTCCAGGGAGACTGTGCTGCATGAGTGAAAGAAACGAGGTGAAAGAGAGCCAATAAACATAATTGAAAGAGAATCTAGATAACCCAAAGATCTTGCGTTTCTCAAATTGGGGGAAAAGGAGAATGTCTTACACAGTGTGATATTCAGCTGGTTCAGATCGATTTGGGCGAACCGGTAGTGTTCCGCCTGCCCACCCAGGCACCATGCCGTCCTATTTAGCCACATTTTCTAAACTGCACGCAGTGTGCAAGCTGCACACGCAAGCAAAGCGCCTGTGCAGAAGGCCACACACATGCGCGGAAGGCGCTCACACACATTTTCGATGCGCGGCAAACAAGTGGAAAAATTATGTGAAACCCACCTGTGGTCTTACCAGTTCTAAATGGGGGTTTGTGCTCCACCATGCAGAACAGGTAAATAATTTGACAGGACTCATAGAAACATCATTGCCATCCTGGCTCTACGTGACTTCCAGATCGGGCATACAACAGCTTGTTTAGTGGCCCTTCGAAGTTACAATAGCCACAGAAAAAGCGATTTATGACCAGTGGTGTTATTCAGCCGGTTCGGGCAAACTGGTAGAAGCGACAGCGGGTGGGGGTGGGCTGCCCCGCTCCAGCGCTATGCTGTCTTATTTAGCCATGTTTTCTAAGACATGCACATGTGTGCTAGCTGCACAAATAAGCAAAACGCATGCGTGGTAGGCATGTGCACATGAAGCAAGTGTGCAAGCACACTCACATTTTCGGTGCGCGGCGAACTGGTGGTAAAAATATGTGAAACCTACCTCTGCTTATGACCATTTTTCCAGGGGTGGGTTCTACTTACCTTTACTACCGGTTCGCAATGGGATCGCAGATCGCTAATGACGACAACCAGGGTGGTGGGCGGGGCCTCCCACCGGTTTTATTACCGGTTCTTGCAAACCGGTCTGAACCAGGGACAATCCACCACTGCATTTTTCGCATTTATAACCATTGCAGTATCCAGCGTGATTCAAGTTATGTAAAACATGAACAATGGCGCAGACAGAATGGTAGATGCTGTAACGAGACTGATCGCCCTTTTCACTCCGTCCCCAGATTCTGCCCCTCCACATGCAAAATGTAAGAACTTTATCTTCTATTTTAACGTTGAAAGATGAGTGGAAATTGAGATGGTCTGACATTCTCACTTTTAATCGGTATTAAACCAACAGAATCAACATATTTGGAAAGCCCCAGGAGAGGTTGGGCATCCTTCAATCCCTAATTTTTCCAGAAAATTTAGGAGGGAATCCAACGTAAACTTCAGAGAGTGGCTTAGCAACCGAGCGACCCCTCTGCTTGGTCTGCCATCTGCCAGAAAGCTGGGAGAATTGAAGGGTAATTACTATTTTATTCTGACCTGCTCAATATCCTTGGAGTTGACATAACTCCCTGTTTCTGCAATCCGCACACGTCTACACTGAATAGCTCTTTGAAATAAGCATTGTGCCTGGGACTTTTAATAACCCCCCCCCTCAGTTTTATGTATGATGGAGAGAACTTATAAGGCGTGTAGAGGTTGCAGGATATCTAAAATGCAATGCGCTAAAGAAAAGCAAGATTGGAGGGAAATACACGCTTGAAGATAGCATCTGTAAATTCCGCAAGAGCTATTTTCCATGAAAGAAGTACAGGAGGTGAAGATCTGAAAGCTTTTGGTCATGATAGAAAGAGATTTATAAATGCTCAATGGGGCTCTCAATAAGATCTGACATGGTTTTTCAGGTTTTTTGGTGCTCAGAGAAATGCCCTGACATAAGCAGAATATTTATTTACAACCAGTAGCTCAACCTTGGCAACCTGAAGATGGGTGGACTTCGATTCCCAGAATTCCCCAGCCTTTGCAACCTTGGCAATCTGGCTGGGGAATTCTGGGAATTGAAGTCCACCCATCTTCAGGTTGTCAAGGTTAAAAAACACTGATTTACACACAGAGAGACCCAAAGACATACACACTATTGTAGTTTTTCAAAAAAGACCCTATATGAATACCCCTTGTCATCAGTCTAGAACCGTGATGGTGAACCTATGGCATGGGTGCCACAGGTGGAACACAGAGCCATCTCTGTGGGCACACGAGTCGTCGTCCTAGGTCAGCTCCACCGCATGTGCACATACCTCCCGCCAGCCAGCTGACTGGTCTGTAGAGAAGCGCGCACATGTGTGGGGGGGGGACTTGGTGAGAGGGGTCATGCACACATGTGCAGGGGACCAGAGGGGTCATGAACACATGCACGGGGGGCTGGGGGGATGTGGTATTCCCCCACGCCCAATTTTGGGCCTAGCAGGCCTCCCTGAAGCCTCCTGGGACCAAAAACGGGCCGGGATGTGCAGGGGGGGGCATGGGCATGTGTGGAGGGGGCAGGGGAGTGGGGGGCTGGGGGGGTCATGTGTGGGTGTGGGCACGCACTCACTGTCACACACACGTGCACACTTTTGGCACCCGAGGAAAAAAAGGCTAGCCATCACTGGTCTAGAACAAGAGTGTCAAACCCGATCGCACTGCGGGCTGTATCGTGACGTATTTTTGCCCTTGCAGAGCTGGGGTGGGAGTGGCCTGCGCTGGCCGTATCTGGCCTGTGGGTCCCGTATTTGACACCCCTGGTCTGGAACATGGAATAGTCAACTTTTGACTTTCCGTGAAATTTGTCTTTACACCAATTTTTTTCCTTTACTAAATAGCCACCTTGAGCGTTGTTAAAATATCATAAAAACTGATGCTACAGAGGGGAAGTTAAAAATAATGTCGGTCTCGTTCTGCTTTCTTCAATTCTTAAAAGTGTTTCTTATTGACATTTTGGGTTTATCCCAGTGGTGGTATTCAGCCGGAGATCTCAGGTGGGCTCGCCTACCCGCCCTGGCATAAAGATGTCCTATTTAGCCACAGACAGGTTGGTAGCCATTGTTTTTTCTGCAGTTCTAGCTATCCTCTGAAGTCTGTGTCTGTCTTGTTGGGTTGCAGAGCCAAACCAGACAGTGATAGAGGTGCAGATGACAGACTCAACAATAAGAATGTGGAGTTAATGGAATTAATTAATGGAATTAATCCTCTCTGTAAAGTTGATTCTAAACATCGATCAAAATGTATCTCTGGAAATAAGATTCTTTCATATCAGGTCCTTCAAAATTGACCTGCTGAACTTTTTATTGGTCTATCTTGAGCCTTCTAAATAACACTTTTCCTTTCCATCAATTTCATTCCTTCGTTCCTTTAATCTCCCCACAATTATTTATTCAATTTATATCCTGCCCTTCTCCTAGTGGACTCAGGGCGGTGCACAGCCAGAACTAAAACACATACCAATACAAAATTTAAAATTATTAAAAGAATTAAATAACTGTGGCTCAAAAATTTAAAACATTGAAAACTAAAACCCATTTGACAATTTAAAAAGCTAAAAAAGACTAAAAAAAAGGGGGGGGGGTTTCACGCCAGCCCTGCTTGATGGAAAAGAAAAGTTTTTAGGGCACGGCGAATGACCCGGAGATCCGATATTCTTCGTATCTCCGGGGGCAAATCGTTTCAGAGAGCAGGAGCTGCCACAGAGAAGGCCCTCCCCCTGGGGGTCACCAGCTGACATTGCCTGGCTGACGGCACTCTGGGTAGTCCCCCTCTGTGGGAGCGTAGTGGTCGGTGGGAGGCTATCAGCGGCAGAAGGCGGTCCCGCAAATACCCAGGTCCCATGCCATGGAGCGCTTTAAAGATGGTGACCAACTCCTTGAAGTGCACCCGGAAGACCACTGGAAGCCAATGTAGCTCACGCAGGAGAGGTGTCACATGGGAGCACCCCCTCGCTTCCATAATTCCCCGTGCGGCCACATTCTGCACCAGTTGGAGCCTCCGGGTGCTCCTCAAGGGGAGCCCCATGTAGAAAGCATTGCAGTAATCCAGGCAGGATAATTTCTACATCATAAACCTCCCTCTTCACTCTATATATCTGATGGAGGGATCATCATCTAGAAGAGCATTTGGAATACAGGTAGTCCTCGACTTATGATCATTTTTCACACTTACAACCATCACAGCATCTTCACGGTCATGTGACTAAAATTCAGGCGCTTGGCAATTGTCTCATATTTGTGACAGGTTGCGGTGTCCCGCGATCCCCTTTCTGTGACTTTCTGACAAGCAAAGTCAATGGGGAAGCCAGATTCACTTAACAACCATCTGGCTAACTTAACAAATAGAGAGATTCACTTAATAACTGTTTCGCTTAGCAACAGAAATTTTGGGCTCCATTTTGGTTCTAAGTCGAGGTCTACCTGTATACTTTTGGTACTCTCTTAAGGTGCCACAAATATATTCAAGGCTTTCTGGTTTTTCAAGATGAGTTACATAATTATTTATGTCTGCAGTGGATAGTAAAATCATAGTATTTTATATCTGTGCTGAAAGCCAAAATGCAGGGGAGGTTTTGAGGCCGCCGTGAGGTCGTGAGTGTTGAGTTGTCCAATGGTACAAACATTTACTAAATCCCGCCTGGCTTCTAACTGTCAATCACTTGCTCTTTCAAATTTCACGCTTAATGAATCCTGATTTTTAAATTGTTTATAGAAGAACAGAATTGAGGAGTGCTTGGGGCAGGCTGAGGGAGAGTGAAATTAGATTTTACTTAATTTTTTTTTTCCTGCAGACAGGTAAGAAATAACTGTTTTGGGAACAAATTAAGCGAAAGGAAAATAAATCAAGAACATTCCCAGGATGAGGAAGTTAATCAAGTGCATAATTCAAAGATGCACTTCAAAACGCCAAGTAAAGTGTGTTGCAACTAGAGACAGATTATCAAGGATAATGCTTCAGTGGTGGGTTTCAAAATTTTTTACTACAGGTTCTGTGGGTGTGGCTGGGTGAGTGTAGCATGGCTTGGTGGGCATGGCAGGGCAGAGATACTGTAAAATCTCCATTCCCACACCACTCCAGGGGAAAGATACTGCAAAATCTCCATTTCCTCCTGATCAGCTGGGACTTGGGAGGCAGAGAATAGATGGGGCGGGGCCAGTCAGAATTTTTAATACTGGTTCTCCGAACTACTCAAAATTTCCGCTACCGGTTCTCCAGAACTGGTCAGAACCTGCTGAAACCCACCTCTGTAATGCTTGCCCCTTTCCTGCCCAGCACCACACTTGGAAATCCAATTTTAGGAGCATATGCAAGGATGTTCAAGACAAGGCAAGGAGCAATGGATGGAAACTAATCAAGGAGAGAAACAATCTAGAACTAAGGAAAAACCTCCTGACAGAGAGGACAAGCAGTGGAAACTGCTTGCCTCTAGAACCTGTGAGTGCTCCAACACTGGATGATTTTAAGAAGAAACCAAACAACCATTTGTCTGAAATGGTGTAGGATCTCATGCTTGAGCAGGAGGTTGGACTAGAAGACCTCCAAGGTTCCTTCCAATTCTAATATTCTGCTATATTCTCCTACCCTCAAAATGACGCTATCGGGGACTGCACACCAGAACAACTAGACACAAGAACAGTTTTTTCCCGAACGCCATCACTCTGCTAAACAAATAATTCCCTCAATATTGTCAAACTAGTTACTAAATCTGCATTACTAAGGTGAGCAACTTTTTTACAATGAGAAGGAGGACACAAATAAATTGAAGAAGAAAGAATATCGTATACTTGTAAACATAAGCGAATAAACTTGTAAATAAAATTATACATATTTGGAAATTATTAAATGAAGAATGAATTAATAAAATTTGAATTATTGTGCTCCCCTGCGTAAGATTCAATATTCACTGAGAAAGAAGTGAGTCTAATGCATGCGTGTGTGCTGTGTTGTGTTTCGGTAAGAAGTAAACAAAGCCACTTGCGTGCGGCGCACTCTCTCAAAACAATTCTCCTGTGCGGAGTGCATGCGTCTCATAATCGCGTCTCGCCGTACTATACCGAACCTTGACGAATCATCATGTCAAATACAAATACATCACATCACACGCAACGGATCGGATCGGCATCAATCAAATACGGAGATTTACAGATTAGTCTTCAAATATCAAAAAGGAGGACATGTAGGAGGACACGTTTCGAGAGAGGACAGAACTTACAAAAGAAGGACTGTCCTCCCTAAAGGAGGACGATCGGTCACCTTAGCATTACTATTAATCTTTTCATCATTCCTATCACCCATCTCCTTCCACTTACAGCTGTATGACTGTAACGTTGTTGCTGGTATCCTTAAGATTTATATTGACTGTTTCCCTATGACTATCATTAAGTGTTGTACCTTATGATTCTTGACGAATGTATCTTTTCTTTTATGTACACCGAGAGCGTATGCACCAAGACAAATTCCTTGTGTGCCCAATCACACTTGGCCAATAAAGAATTCTATTCTATTCAATATTCCCAAACTCCTTCACCATTTTTATGGATTATGGATTCTTCTTTTTGGGTATTCAGAAGGATGAGTTTAGGGTTGTTGCAGCCCTCTTAACAACTGCAGTGATTCACTTAACAACTCTGGAAAGAAAGGTCATAAAATGGTGCAAGACTCACCTAACAACTGTCTTGGTTAGCAATGGGAATTTTGGCCTCAATTGTGGTCATAAATTGAGGATTAACTGCACTTAAGAGAAAAAAAGGTTGTAGATCTTTATGCTAAACTACTTTGGTTGGGAATACCTGGTGGGGAATTATATCTTTTTTGAAGTGTAGCATTCAGTACCTAGAACCCACTAAGCTGAGAAAGCTGACATACAAAATTCATATCTTGAACCTTCTGGGAACGAATTTTCGTTGGTTGGTCAAATAAATGGGGAGATAACTGCATAATATAGAGAAGTATGGGTTTTGCAAAATTGACTGCTGTATATCAATCCGAACTGGTTTATTGAGCACTCAAGAGCCACTACGAATGGCTGAGTTGGATGTCAAACAAGTTTAATAAATTATTAGCATTACCCTATTTCATATAATTTGTTTCTTGGGTCCTCCAGTCTTTTGAAGAGAGAAAAGTATTTCTGCCTTATTTTTCTGACGTCCTGTGCATTTCAAAATGCTTTGCTTCACACTGTACAAGGGAAATTGAATTAAGCTGGAACAGACACAGGATTGGCATAAGCAAAGCTAAAAATAAATCCTCAAATAAAAAATTGATTTAACCTGAGACAAAATTGTATTTTGGAATATAATTTCAGCTCTACATGCTTTAATCCAATTTTTTGCATTTTGCAACCTTTGCAGAAATGTAATTGAAAACTCGGGTGAATGTTGCAACAAAGTTAGTTTTGTCTTTGGCTCTGACAAATTCATACATTTGTCTTTATTGGATTTAAGGAACTAACGTGTTTTGAAGATTTAAATGTAACGGGTAATTATATCTTCTTGAATTTTCAGAATTATGCTGGAATTCAGAATTAAAATCCAATATGTGCCAAATTTAACACATTTGCTCTATACAAAATTGGGTTTTTGAAGTATGTGTCAGCATTCTGATGCTGCCATAAAAAGACGAGGCTTGAGTTTTCACCTATTTATTTTCTCTGTAGATAATATCCCCTAGGAAATGGGATGGGAGGGGGGAACATTCCTGTGGGGTGAGGTCAGAAGCTGGGGAGACTGACTTGGAAGATGGCCAATGAAAAGATGAGAATTGGGGAACGGAAAGGGAAGAGTTTGGGGGTCAGAGGGTTAGTATCAGCTACAACGAAGTCGGGGCCAGATCTGTCATACTCAATAAATGGAATTTTCATCAAAGACAATTGGGAGTGCAATTTATTTGAGATGACATCGAAACCTGACAGTATGTTTATCAATGAATGAACTCAGAAGGTCAAGTTGCTATCGAGTTAGAATGCTGGGTGCTAAGATAAGCTCATATAAAGGGTCCACAGAGACCTTTATATTTAGGTACTGGTTTCTAAATGAATATTTTTCCATTGCATGCAAATGTTAATTTTTTTTTCCAGGATCTTTCCTACACTAAATTTGAAAATGAAAGTGAGTCAAAAGGATTGCTCTTTCAAACCTTTGTAGAACTATTGTCTTCTAGCACAGGAAAGTCTTTTGATGTTTGCCCGTCTTTTTCTTATTTATTTTTCATTTTTCACATTTTTGAGCCACACATCTCCCTCAGAGGGGGCCTCCTTATAGCAATAGCAATAGACTTATATACTGCTTCACAGTGCTTTTACAGCCCTCTCTAAGCAGTTTACAGAGTCAGCCTCTTGCCCCCAACAATCTGGGTCCTCATTTTACCCACCTCGGAAGGATGGAAGGCTGAATCAACCTTGAGCCGGTGAGATTTGAACTGCCGAACTGCAGTTAGCAGTCAGTTGAAGTAGCCTGCAGTATTGCACTCTAACCTCTATGGCACTGTGGCTCTTATATTTATAAAAGGATTAGTAAAATGGCTCAGTGGTTAAAGATGCTGAGCTTGTCAAGTAAAAAGCTGACAGCTCAGATTCAAGACCCGAGCTCTGTGTAAGTGGGGTGAGCTCCTGTTCCTTGCTCCAACTCATGCCCATCTAGCAATTTGAAAGCATGCGAATGAGAGTAGATAAATAGATACCACTTCAGTGGGAAGGTAAGAACATTCCACGTGCCTTTGGCGTATAGACATGCTGGCCACATAACCACAGAAATTGTCTTTGGACAATGCTGGTTCCCTCAGCCAAGAAACGGAGATGAGCACCATGCCTTTAAGTCAGACATGACTGATAGGGAAATGTATTTCGATTTTGTCTACGGACAAAACTTCCCTCCCTCCACCAAACAAAGAAAAAAAAAATGGGGAGGGAATCGCTAAATGTGACACGACAAGTCCACATAACTTTTTGTTGGTTTGCCAGATATGCCAACCAAATCAATGCTTTTGCTAGTTTGCGATAGCTTTGCTGGTAGGAAGAGATAGTTTAATTCTCCTAGGACAGTGATGGCTGACCTTTTCGGCACTCAGTGCCAAAATTGGAGTGCCTGTGAGCGCCAGTGTTGTGGCCCCGCCCTCTGAGCCTATCCCATCGGAGGAAGAAAGCTCCGAGCATGAGGAAGAGGAGTCAGCCAGGCCTCCCTCTCCAGGCCCCTCCCCTCTGGCACTGTCTCAGGTGCCGGCCGAGGGAGAGGAGATTAGCCGAGAGACAGGTGTCTCCAATGAGAGCGAGGGAGAGACATCATTCCTGGACGCACGCCTCCGAAAGCATGATAAACGTTTGCAGCAGCTCAGGAGGCGTGCTAGGGATTAGAACTGAGTCACTGGACCACACCCCAGAGACTATCTAATAGAGGGTGGTGGCCAGCGATCCCTGTGACGAACAAAAGTAAACCTTGGATAGTCACTAAAGCCTCGTCCGGAAACTGCTGAGAGGAATATTATTCTGACTGGACTTTTGTACGCTAAGTATCTTATCTTTCTGTTTTGTGGAAATAAACGCACTTGGCAGACGGTGTGTAAATCGCTGCCAAGTTGGAGATAAAGACCTGGGTGTGTGCCAAAGTGTTTCCTTAACCCTCGGCTGGCTGTGTTTGTGTGTGTGTGTGTGGACGGGGACAGATCAGCCAGAACCTGGAAGAGAGCAACTGGTCAGTGCACATGCGCGCGGTGACCAGCTGCTCTTCTGGGTTTTATCATGTGCATACGCACTGGACAGCTGGTCTGGCGTGCATGCACCCCGCCAACTGCTCTCTTCTGGATTCTGGCACACGCATGTGCACCAGTGCAAACCCAGAAGAGCAGTTGGCCACCATATGCACGCGTGCCAGACCAGCTGGCTGGCAAGCATGCAGATGACAGAACCGTAAGAGCAGCTGACGATGGCACGTGTGCCCACAGAGAAGGCGCTGCTTGCCACCTCTGGCACATGTGCCTTAGGTTCGCCATCACGGTCCTAGGAGATTAAAAAAAAAGACCTCTGGGAGGTCTTTAAAATAAGTAGGGGGGAAAAAAAGTAAAGAGAAAAGAACTGGAGTAAAAATAATAGCCACTTAAAGGATTAGACCACTGGCAATTGTTGATCTGTGGGTGAGTATAGAACAGTGGACTGACAAATCTGAGCATCAGCCTCTGCTTTTTCCTTGCTTGCTTGCTCGGCTGCCGTAAAACGGGGGGAGGGGGGAGCTATTGGAATGCCTGGGAGGGGTTAATACAACTGCCTAATATGCAGGCAGCCCAAGTTTGAATCTATACTAGCCTCCCTTTATTTCTTTATCAGCAAAATATAAATTTGGTATAAAAATGGTTTGTCGTGAATGCGACTGCTTGAGGGCTCCTGGATTGGAGCTGAAAAGCGAAAGGGATGCAGTATGCTCCCTCCCACATGTTGGGGTAGACAAGGTGTCTCAGTAAAACACTATATCTATATCTATATCTATATCTATATCTATATCTATATCTATATCTATATCTATATCTATATCTATATCTATATCTATACCTATACCTATAACTATAACTATAACTATACCTATACCTATACTTATATCTAATCTATATCTATATCTATATCTATACCTATACCTATACCTATACTTATATCTAATCTATATCTATATCTATACCTATACCTATACCTATACCTATAACTATACCTATACCTATACCTATACCTATACCTATACCTATACTTATATCTAATCTATATCTATATCTATATCTATATCTATACCTATACCTATACCTATACTTATATCTAATCTATATCTATATCTATATCTATACCTATATCTATACCTATACCTATACCTATACTTATATCTAATCTATATCTATATCTATATCTATACCTATATCTATACCTATACCTATACCTATACTTATATCTAATCTATATCTATATCTATATCTATATCTATATCTATATCTATATCTATATCTATATCTATATCTATACCTATACCTATACCTATACTTATATCTAATCTATACCTATACCTATACCTATACCTATACCTATACCTATACCTATACCTATACCTATACCTATACCTATACCTATACCTATACCTATACCTGTCTGTCTGTCTGTCTGTCTGTCTGTCTATCTATCTATCTATCTATCTATCTATCTATCTCTATCTATCTCCTGGCGTATTTGAAATTGAGATGACTCTGCCATCTCATTGACACTAGAAAGCATTCTGGGACCTGACCCCAAAGTTTTTTTCCCCCTATCCATATTTTTTTTACAGCAGAGGCCTTCAAACTTGGCAGCTTTAAGTTATGCTGGCTGGAGAATTCTGGGAGTCGAAGTCCACAAGTCTTAAAGCTGCCAAGTTTGAAGACCTCTGTTTTACAGGCTCCAAAACTGTGATGCCAAACGTGATTCCTAGTGTAGGACCAACAGAGCTAACAGACACAGCCTGTTTAACCTGTTGTACAGGCTGCCAACTCTACAGCCTTTCCAGTTTTCCATGTCATTTACCAAGTATTAGAGTGGGATGGAAAACAGCTGGTTTTCGAGATGTTCTCGGAAAGGTTTCAACAGCTATTGAGCGATCTTGAGTAAATACTCCCTACGCTCGATTCATCTACTGCACAACATTTCCAGAGCCTCCTTAAGTATTTGATCAATCAATGTTACCGATGTTACTTTTAAATGGAAAATGCCTGGAGGTAGACTTGAGTCAATTACAATTTTGTAACTTGGGGGACTCTTTTGACACTATTTTCCTATCCCCCGTTATTATCAAATCCCAAATCAAATTACGCTTAAGCTTTAACGCCTCCTTGAAGTTACAACACTAGCAAATTCTCCAATTTATACAGGTTTAATACTAAAAAAAAAGACCATTTATCCGGAAGTCTAGTAGTCTAGTGGGTGGAATCCTCTTTCTAAGCTGAGAATGCATTCATGTTAAAATGGCCGCTTGGTAGCTGATATTAGGAAACGCACCCACTGCATATATTTTGTGTATTACTTTTTTTAAATTATGAATTTATCGATCATATCCATCATCCTCTTCATCCACCTATCCACTTGAATCTGATTGTAAGTAGAGATACATTGATCATTTGACTATCTATCGTATGTCGCAGCTCTGGCCCAAGGCAACTGTAGGCGGTTTATGGATTTTGAATAAAATGCAGGATAAAACATTAAAGCTATAAATAAGGTAAAGGTTCCCCTCGCACATATGTGCTAGTCGTTCCCAACTCTAGGGGGCAGTGCTCATCTCCATTTCAAAGCTGAAGAGCCAGCACTGTCCGAAGATGTCTCTGTGGTCATGTGGCTGGCATGAGTCAACGCCAAAGGTGCACAGAACGCTGTTATCTCCCCACCAAAGGTGGTCCCTATTTTTCTACTTGCATTTTTTATGTGCTTTCGAACTGCTAGCTTGGCAGAAGCTGGGACAAGTAATGGGAGCTCACCCTGTTATGCGGCACTAGGGATTCGAACTACTGAACTGCCGACCTTTCGATTGACAAGCGCAACGTCTTAGCCACTGAGCCCCCACATCCCTTTTTAAAGCAATAAACAAGGACCATGAATTTTAAAATGGAATTAAAATAAAACTTAGCAAGATGGAAAGGGAGGCATCAAAATGGGAGTAGATAGGGTGTTCCCTACTCCATCAACCAACATGCTACAGTTCCATTAGGGCCTCAAGCTAGTTGGTACAACCATGTCTTCAAGGTCTCTTAGAAGGTCAACATGTGTGGATCTGACTTCAGGGAACAAGACAATAATAAATCTAGTTAGCATTCTTCTGCACCCCATGCAGGGAGTCCTCAGCTTATGCCCGAAATTTATGTTGCTAAGTAAGAAATTCATTAAGTGAATTTTCCCTTCTTTTAATACGTTTCCTTGCCACGTATGTTAAGTGAATCACTTTGATTGTTAAATGAGCAACACGGCTGTTAAGTGAATCTGACGTCTCCACTGACTTTGCTAGTCAGAAGGTCCCAGAAGGGGGATCATGTGACATCTCCCCCACCTGGGATGCTGCAACCGTCATACAGTATTGGCCAAAATTGTCAAAACCTTTTGGGAAAAGTGTATTTTTGAGGTTTGATGGCTAATAACACCACTTTTTTTTTTTTTTTTTTGGAGTTTCAAGATAATCCTATTCCACTGCTGGAATGGCCTGGGAATAGCCCAGACCTTCACCCAATTGAAAATCTATGGAGCTGACTAAAGAAACTTGTTACTCAGAAGCGACCCAGCATTAAAACCCAGTTAAAAGAAGCCCTCATTCAATCTTGGTTTCACATGAGAACAGCTGCAGAACTAAAAGACTTGGTTCACTCCATGGGAAGACGTTGTAAGGCCGTCATTCATGCTAAAGGTTACCCAACTAAGTATTAACTGACATGGGGATCAATTTTTGTATATCTCGTTTTTTCTACGTTTCACTTTTTTTCTTTATACTATAACTGCTACTCTAATAGCAAATCCTTCATAAAAGTTATTGCATCACATTCTTGATTAAATTATCTTTCCATTGATATATAATTTTATGGTACTACTAAAAAAAAAAAAAAAGTGTTATTATTAGCTAGTTTTAGAAAATACACTTTTCCCAAAAGGTTTCCACAATTTTGGCCACTACTGTAAATAGGAACCGCTTGTCAAGTACCTGATGTAAATCACGTAACTATGGGGATACTGCAATGGTCCTAAGTGTGAAAAATGGCTGCGAGATACTTTTTTCAGTACCTTTGTAACTTTGAACGGTCACTAAACAGATTGTTGTAAGTCAAGGGCTACCTGTATTATTTTTTCTAAAACCAGAACACGAAAGAACTAATATAAACAATCCCTGTGCTTTGCTTTGCCTCAATACAATTTGGACCACGTGAAGACTCATGTAGATCAGATGTCGGTTTCAGCCGGTTCTGTCCAGTTCTGGAGTACCGGTAGTGGAAATTTTGAGTAGTTCGGAGACCCGGTAAATACTGCCTCTACTGGCCCTGCCCCATCTATTCTCTGCCTCCCGAGTCCCAGCTGATCAGGAGGAAATGGGGATTTTGCAGTAACCTTCCCCGCCACACCCACCAAGCCACGCCCACCAAGCCATGCCACGCCCACCAAACCACGCCCACAGATCCGGTAGTAAAAAAAAATTGAATCCCACCACTGATGTAGATCTATTCCCTGTATGTAAAATCACAAATCACTCAGTCCATCCATTAATAGTCTAAAGCCATAGTGATGTTTTCTTAAAAAGATATATATATATATATTAAAATTCTTAATTTGTTTAAAACAAAGATATCATATTGATACGAGGACAAAGAACATAAAGTTGTTTAATTAACCTCAAGCAACACCCCCCGTCCCGCCCTCCCAGCAGATTTTCCTCAGAGTCTATCAAAAGCTGACATATGTGAAGATATTTTTATGGTCATTGCTGTAATTCCAAACAAAAGCCTTCAAAAAAAAAAAAAATTAAATGTCAATAATATAAATTTATAATCTGTGCAAAAGCTAACCCATTCTGGTTGAAAAAGATTTTGCAAATCCTCCCCAGCTTATTTTTAAAAATGTCAAGCCTAAAATTTGAAGGACCCTTCCAGAATACTAATCATATTATTTTTACATTTCTGCTTCACATACACACACACACACAAACACACATGTACACACATATATACATTCATACCAGGAGTGAAATGGTCCTGGTTCGGACCGGATCGTCCGATCCGGTAGTGATGGAGGCGGGTGGTTTGGAGAACCGGTAGCAAAAATCCCTGCCCCCACCCCATGCCCAGGTGAACTACACAATCATCAGACGCTTTTTTTTTTTTTACTTTTAAAAGCATTTTTTCTACAACCTCTTCGGCCGAAAAAATGCTTTTAAAAGTAAAAAAAAAAAAAAAAGCCTCTGATGATCGCGGCGGCTCGCCTGGGATCCTCAAAGGCTTTTAAAAGAAAAAAAACCTTTTTTTCTTTTAAATGCCTCTGATGATCCAAGCTGAGTTGCCTGATCGTCAGAGGCATTTAAAAGAAAAAAAGTCTCTGACGATCAGGCAACTCAGCTGGGATCTTCAGAGCCTTTTGAAAGCATTTTTTTTACAACCTCTTTGCCGAAGAGGTTGTAGAAAAAATGGTTTTAAAAGTAAAAAAAAAAAAATGGCCACACCCACCCAGTCACATTATCCCTCCCACCAAGCCACGCCCACAGAACCGGTAGTAACAAATTTTAGATTTCACCACTGATACATACATACATACATCAGTGGTGGGTTGCTCCTGGTTTGGACCGGTTCACAAGAACCGGTAGTAAAATTGGTGGGAGGCCCCGCCCACCACCCCGGATGTCATCATCAGCGATCTGCGCATGAGCAGAAGCAAGCTGCGTGTGCTAGTAAAGGTAAGTAGAATCCACCCCGACATACATACATACATACATACATGTATGTATGTATATGTGTGTGTGTGTGTGTGTGTGTACTATTTCTTTTTGGAAATTGGACAAATACTTTACTTCCAATTTGGTAGAACAATAAATTTATTATCGATTTCAGAAATGAGCTTCACCAAAATAAAGGGGTTATAGTCTTTTTTTTTTTAAAAAAAAATATTTATTATTATTAAATTTATTTTATTTAAATTTTTATTAGTTTTTAAATTAAGGGCTGTATGCTGCCCAGAGTCGCTTATGAGATGGGCAGCTATACAAATTTAGTAAATAATTTAAACATTTACAAACATCATAAACTCCCTAGGTGCTTTCCCTATAATTGGAAGGAAAGGAGTGGCAGAATCAGTGGGCAGTTAAAAGAGGAATCAGCTTAGAATCTCTACATAACCACAAGCAAACTAAGTCCCACATCCCTTGAGTGCCATTGACCCTTATCTAACTCCAAGCAGATACTAACTGTTAGTTGAGAAGACTCTTGTGCATAGGCATGAGTAGCAATAAAACAGTTTAATTGGATCTTCCTCCTCCTCCTCTTCTTCTTCTTTCCCTTCTCTCTATTCTTCCCCCTCTTCCTCTTCTTTTCCCCTTCTTCTATCTCCTCCTCCTCCTCTTCTTCTCCTTGTCCTTGTCGTTCTTCTTCACCACCACCACCACTATCAATCATCAATCATCATTATCACCATCAATCATCATCCAATAAAGGACCTTTTAATATCAGGCAATGTTTCATTATATCAACTTGCCTATTTTTTCCTCCCCTCTCCTAATTTCTGATTGATAATCCCTCCTGTCTTTCCATCTTCCTTCCTTCCTTCCTTCCTTCCTTCCTTCCTTCCTTCCTTCCTTCCTTCCTTCCTTCCCTCCCTCCCTCCCTCTCTCCCTCCCTCCCTCTCTTCTCCCATTGGACAGAAATGTCCTTCCTCCCTCCCTCCCTCCCTCCTTTCTCCCATTGGACAGAAGTATCCTTCCTTCCTTCCTTCCTTCCTTCCTTCCTTCCTTCCTTCCTTCCTTCCTTCCTCCCTTCCTTCCTCCCTCTCTCCTTCCCTCCCTCCATCCTTTCTCCCATTGGACAGAAATATCCTTCCTTCCTTCCTTCCTTCCTTCCTTCCTTCCTTCCTTCCTTCCTTCCTTCCTTCCTTCCTTCCTTCCTTCCCCCCTCTCTCCTTCCCTCCCTCCATCCTTTCTCCCATTGGGCAGAAATGTCCTTCCTTCCTTCCTTCCTCCCTCCCTCCCTCCCTCCCTCCCTCCCTCCCTCTCTTTTTCTCCCCTTCCTTTCACCATCTCAGCAGCAGTCACCTTTTCCTATGGGAAAATTATGAAGCTCTATGCGATTTGTTTATTCTCAGGGTAGCTTTCTAGCTAGAAGGAAGAACAGATTTTGTTTTGGATATATACATTATTCAGGTGAGCAGAGAGCCATGGTTCACAGCACGCTCCCGCAGAGTCCACTCCTCTGGAAAAAAGAGTTCAATAAAAGACGCCGATACTTATTGAAAAGAAATCCCCACTGAAGATTTGGTTCTGAGTAAACAATAAATATTTATTGGAAGGCTTTTGACTGACTAGAGAAGCATATATTTCCAAACAAAGTTGTACGTGAAAAAGTAGATAATAAACTCTTTTTAAAGCATATTTTTAAAGAGAGTGAATCCTTCATCTGTAGGGCCTCAGGTAGGACCTTTGCAATATAGCAGGGATATCAAACTCAAGGCCTGGGGTTTGGCCCGGCCTGCAGGGTGCTTAGATCTGGCCTGCAGGGTCACCCTGGAAACACCAAAGGACCAGCCCGCAGTGCCTCTGCCAGCGAAAACGGAGCTCTGGAGGGCCGCCTGTGGCCCTCCCGAGCTCCATTTTTGCTGGCAGAAGGTTGCAGGAAGCCCTCACAGCCGTAAATGGAGCTCAGGCGCTCGTTTTCGCTGGCAGAGCGCTCAGGCCACCACAGGAGCCCCTGACACGAGCTGGCCATGGCCCCCCAGCTATGCTGCCCCTCCACCAAGGTCAAACACAACCCTGATACGGCCCTCAATGGAATCGAGTTTGAAACCCCTGCAATATAGTAAGGCTGCCATTAAAATAGGCTTGTCATAACTCCCAGTTTGCTATTAACATTGTCTCCCCAAATAGTTTATGAACGGTAGATCGCCTTTTCTTTGAAGATGTTCTACTCTGCCAACAGAAACACCTGAAACAATCGAGTATGTTCTTGAAAAGTGGGAGAAAGGCAATGAGAATATTAAAAGACTGAGAAGATATGAATAATGTCCTAAGTCTTCTGCTTGGAAGACTTGGAAGCTAGCTAAGTGGTTGAAGGTTGTATTCAACCAAACAAGAACTTTCAGTTGATGGAGGAAGACCATTAGAACAGAGGTCCCTCAACCCCCGGCATGCCAGAAACAGTGCAACGAAGGAAGCCCCAACTGCGAGATATAGGCAGCATCAGTAACCATGACCCCCTCCGCTCTGTGGAGAAACCTTTCTCCACGGAACTGGTCACTGGTGCCCCAAAGGTTGGAGGCCACTGCTCTAGAAGGCAGGAAGAGCTTGGTTGCTATTGCATACATCCTGTCAGGTTCCATATAGCTGGGAAAGATCAAGAAAGCAAGAATGTTAGAGTCTACTAAAGTAGGTGTCGGCACTTCAATCTGCATTTACTCTAGTGCTGACATAAGAAGGAGAAGAGGGGGCAGCTGGCAAGAGGACGCTTGACTTCTCACCTACTTATTTTCCCTGAAGATATTATCCCCTAGGAGATGAGATGGGAGGGGGGACATTCCTGGGAGCTGAAGTAATAGATATGGGGAGAGTGATTTGGAAGAGGGCCAATGAGACGCGGAGAATTGGGGAATGGAAAGGGAAGGTTTGGGGTCAGGAAGTCAGAGTTGGCTACGCCACAATCGGGGACAGGTTGTCGTGCTTAATAAAATGGAAGATTTCTTCAAAGACTATGCGTTTGGAAATGCAATTTATTTTAATTGAGACGACATTGAAACCTGACAGTAGGCGGTCCCCAAACTTTGGACTATGGACCACTACAAGTCCAGAGAGATTCAGTCGGCACAACTGGGAATCCTAGTTGATTGATGTACACTGGAAAACAAACGTGACACTGTGACAACAGGCCTCTCCCAAACCCCTACTATTTATTTCCCAATCTAATGTCTACGTGTTTTTCCCTGAGACCCAGTTTATTGCTTTCTGTTTGTCTCCTCTCCTCTCCTCTCCTCTCCTCTCCTCTCCTCTCCTCTCCTCTCCTCCCCTCCCCTCCCCTCCCCTCCCCTCTATGCATTCATGCATCTGGGATGAGCCCCATCTGTTCTTCCTGTCACTCAGCTCAGGCCCCCAAGACAGCTACCTCTCCACCTGAGGGGAGGATGGAACATCTCAGCTCTGCATATGTCTCTGATTCTGCTTCCTCATCAGAGCCTTCCAAAGGCTTCAAAGCCGACCCAGGCTCCCCCTCTCCCCCTTCTCGTCTGACTCTGCTGCTAGCTCTGCTGGCAGCCGATGGGCCACAAGAGTCCGTGGAAAAATTGTCTTCCACGAAATTGGTCCCTGGTCCCAGAAAGTTTAGGGGCTGCTGCCCTAGAGTCATCTCTAATGCTCGCCGTAGGGTTAAGTTTAGAATTTTGGAAACTGCAAGAGGAATTTCCAATCCTCTCGATAGTTAGTTCATTAAGAGGGATTGTCTTCGAGTGGTTTGAAATGTTTTCCCCCAGCTTTCTTGCCGCCTGGGATGAGTTGCCGGAAGATGCCCCCCCCCCCATTGTTTATCTAGGGATTTGGCTTTTGAAGAGCAACTTCATTTTGACGATAATGTTTTGCTTTCTTCAGCAGGGTAAAATAACTGGTGGACAGATCCCGTTAAGTGCTTTTGTTCCAGTTTACAAACTCGAATGCAGTTTATCTGTTAAGTCAGGCATTAAGAAGAGGTGGGTTTTTCATTTAAAAGTCAACTTTTCAGCAGTTGGGCCAAAAAAAGAATGTAGGGTTGCTAAACGGCAAAATGATAAAGTCGTTATCAGCACTTCTGACGATGTTTGGTGATGAAAATAAATTTATAAGAAGAAGCGATACAGCAGTTTCTGCAATAGTCTAGAGACAGCCCATGAATATTCATGAATATGGCAAACCTGATAAGGATCTCTTACATTCCATTCAGCAGGTCATTTAAAAATACATTATCGAGTTGCGTTTTGTTATTGTTGAGGCCATCTTCAGTCATACCCAAGAGGAAAGATTCTGGGGCTAGGACTATCTCCTGTCCCGTTATTTCAAAAAGCCAGAGTCGGATCTTTAACCAGAACTTTTTGGTCTCAGGACAGGTCAAATAACAAAACGCAACTCATAATTCAGATTACAACCGCAGCTAGACTAGCCTTTGCAAAACTCTGGAAAAATAAATCTACGCCCTCAGAAGAAATATTAATAAATAAAATTCTAGAGTGCGCAGAAATGGCAAAATTGACGAGCGAGTTAAAAAATGAGGAGAATTCTAAATATTATGAAGTATGGGGAAATTGGTATAACTGGTTGAAGAACAAAATAAAAGTATGATCATAGGATATGACTTGTTATGCACTTGAATTGGACTTAATTGCGTAGAACATTGTATAGCTAAGGATGGAACTCATCCAACGTATGATTCACCAAATTGTATAAACACTGTACCTCTAATCAAGATAGAGATTGTATACTATCTTTTTATTTTGGAAAAATTCAATAAAGTATTTATATAAAAAAAATACATTATCGAAAATATATTTTTTAATTGTCTCTGGGCCATTAGCTGGAAGAGATAGAGAAGAAGAGAGACTGCTAGAAACGGACCCAGATTAGTCAGATTTACAAAAGAAAAATAAACAGATCGCTGCAAATGATCAGCTGAAAAGTCGTCATCTTAATTCTGCAAAAGAAGAGATTGATAATCCTGAAATATTTTGGAACAAAGGACTTAGGACTGATGAAACAAAATGGGCACGCTTCACACAGGATACTTTCGGAATAAAATTGTGACACATTTGAAGAAAAAGAACAACAATACTTTGATAAATGGGATGACAATTTTTTTCAGAAGCGATTGGTCGTTGCCTCCTTCCTAGGCCTAAGAAGAAGTGACTGGCCCAAAGTCACCCAGCTGACTGTATATCTAAGGCAGTAGTAGGATTCAGCCTGATTCAGCCGGCGAACCAGTAGTTAAATTGCTGGCTGGCCCCACCTCTCCCCACCCCTTCCAGGAGTCCCCACGTGCCCCATTTTTGCTCCCAGGTAAGTGCAAGGAGGCCTACTAGGCCCAAAATGAGGTGTGTGGGGGTGCAACGTGCTCCTCGCGGCCCATTTTTGCTCCCACGGGGCTGCAGGGAGGCCTACTAGGCCCAAAATGGGGTGTGGAGGGGACGGAGCTCCCCCCCGCAGCCCATTTTTGCTCCCAGGGGGATACAGGAGGCCGAGTGCTGCCTGTCACACCCCCCTGGCCACGCCCACCATGGCCACACCCACCCAGCCAGTCATTAGGGCAGAGAACCGGTTGTTAAATTATTTGAACCCCACTACTGATCTAAAATCGAACTAGAATTCACAGTCTTCCAGTTTCTAGCCTGATGCTTTCACCACTAAACTGGCGCTTCTGGCGGAGGGGTATTCGCAGTTCTGAATGTCACATCATCACCTTGTGAGTAAAGCATACACCTGATGCCTTCACCATTACACAAAACTGGCATTTGTGAGTGAGTGTGTTTGCAGTTTTGGATGTCACAACCTCACCTCGTGAATAAAGCACATGAGTACCTGGCTATTCATTTACAAGACACTGTGACGATTTTGAAAATGTCCTTCATTACTGTTTCTCACTTCCGTAATGGACAATTAAGCTACAGATAAATTAAACAATAAAGGTAACACATCAGAGAAGCGACAACATTGCAGGTTTCCATCCATCTACTTGAATCTCTGAGTCATTTAGCTCAGTGGAATCTCTCTTCCAAGTGCAACTTTGATACCGGTCACACGTCTCGTACACTTGGTATCACAGAACAATGAGACAACCAGTTAATATCAACAACCAAATTTCAGTTTAATTTGGGAAAAGTCCAAAATATTTTGGATTACAGGTGACCCAGTCATCCTGATTGTGGAATTTTAGGAAAAATATAACAGTTGCTTTAAGATATCATCAAGTTTCACTAAATAAGCCACGATGGCGCAGTGGTTAGAATGCACTATTGCAAGCTAACTTTGCCCACTGCCAGCAGTTCGATCCTTACCAGATCAAGGTTGACTTAGCCTTCCTTTCTTCCGAGATCGGTAAAATGAGGAGCCAAATTGTTGTGGGCAATAGGCTGACTCTGTAAACCGCTTAGAGAGGGCTGTAAAGAATTGTAAAGTGGTATATAAGTCTAAGTACTATTGCTATCCTTCCTTCCTTCCTTCCTTCCTTCCTTCCTTCCTTCCTTCCTTCCTTCCTTCCTTCCTTCCTTCCTTCCTTCTTCTCTTTCTCATTCTCCTTCCTGGTGGTACAGTGGTTAGAATGCAGTATTGCAAGATAGCTTTGCCCACTGCCAGCAGTTCGATCCTTACCAGATCAAGGTTGACTCAGCCTTCCCTTCTTCCAAGATCGGTAAAATGAGGACCCAGATTGTTGTGGGCAATAGGCTGACTTTGTAAACCGCTTAGAGAGAGCTATAAAGCTCTGTAAAGTAGTATATAAGTCTAAGTGCTATTGCTATTGCTGATAAGGTCCCAGGCAGTGTCCCCTTGGACCCTTTCAAGGGGCAGCCGCTGGCCTACACAAGGAGAGTAAACCAGGCGTATCTTCGAGCAGTTTTGAAACTCCTTTTTTTTTGGCAAGAAGTGTTGTTTCTTTTGTACTCCTATGGGATCCATTTACCGTTTGACAACAACAACAAAAAATTGATTTACATACCGAAAAGTTTGGGTCAGGTATTCCAATGTTTTTCTATCTTCTCCCCCCCCCAATTTGGGAATTCCGAGAGTTTGACGTTTGCGCATCTTAAAACTTGTTGACGTTGTGAAATACTGAGGTTTAACGCAGTGTGGGTTTGGAGAAAGCACAGCACAGCAGTTTTGTTTTTTTCCTCAGAAACTCACACTAGCAATAATTTCTGTCTTTGTCCTCCCGGCTATAAGCCTTCTGTCTGTTCTTTTGTGCAAGTTCCCTCCCCCTGCCCTCTGTTGCAACAGAACAATTGACCTGAACAACTACTAACATGAAGAGAGAGCGGAGGGCAGTTTTTGCACGCTTGCAATAAAGCTGAGATAATTATATTTGTGACCACACTAAAAGCAATGTTTCTCCCGATGTCTAAAATCCTAAATACTTTGGCCCAGTCCTCCACACTTCTCCCTTCTTACTCCAACAATCAGTGGTGGGATGCTGCCGGTTTAACTGGTTTGGTGATTGCGTGCTACTCGTGCGTGCACAGTTTTACAAATACTAACCTTCTGTGTTACCACTTGGGGGTAACACAGCTGAGGCGCAGCAATCCGTTCTGCCGCGCCAATCAGCTGAAAAGATAAAGGTAAATAAAGTGCAGGGGCAGGCTGACCTGATCGTCGAAGCTACCAGTTCACACGAACCGGTCCGAACTGGTAGAATTCCACCCCTGCCAACGATCCTCTTTATAGATAGTCCTCAGCCCTCATTTAGTGTTCAAAAACACAAGACAGAACCTGCCCTCTTGTTTAAAATCTCAACATCTAAGGCTTTAAAAACTAACTAACTAAATAAAGCATTATTTCTTCCATTTATTTTTCAGAAAGGCCATGAATCCTGTATTTTTCACCCAGCCAAGTCAGAATCCAATGCAGTTAGCTTGAAGTATTTATGAACACAGCAGTGGTGGGTTTCAAATTTTTTTACTACCGGTTCTGTGGATGTGGCTTGGTTGGTGTGGCTTGGTGGGCATGGCAGGGGAAGGATACTGTAAAATCTCCATTCCCACCCCACTCCAGGGGAAGGATACATCAAAATCTCAATTCCCACCCCATTCCAGGGGAAGGTTGCTGCAAAATCTCCATTTCCTCCCGATCAGCTGGGATTTGGGAGGCAGAAATAGATGCGGGCGGAGCCAGTCAGAATTTTTACTACCGGTTCTCTTAACTACTCAAAGTTTCCACTACTGGTTCTCCAGAACTGGTCAGGACCTGCTGAAACCCGCCTCTGAAACGCACACATATCTGAAGGCTGAAATCAAACTGACATTTTAAAGAAACAAATACACCGTTTGTTTCTACGTACTGTTTAAACACACGTTAGGCAATTCTTATTTTTAAAGTTGATCAAATCTTCCTGGTGTATATTTAATATTTCAATGCTTTCTCTTTAGGCGTGGTTGGATATTTCAAAACTTGACGTGTAATTAATTGAATCACAATACATGAATAAATCCTCAACTCTAAACTTGAGAGTCTGAATTACCCATAATTTAAAATGTATGTTTCTTCCTGAGAAAAGAACTGTTGGATTTACTCATTTAAAAGGAAAATATCAAGACAGCGTCGGAGAAACAGACCGAGCTGTTTGCAATAATAAAACTGAAATAACATAGAAATGTATTAAAACACAATAGACGTAAGCAATTTTTCCACTGTAGGGCATATAATACCGCTATATAAAAGCATTGTTGATCTTCCCTAAAGTAATTCACAGTTGCCTTTTTCCTCATTCAAGCATTTTAGATGCGATACTGTGATTCTAAAAAATATACTTGTGCATCTACATATCTTTATTAAAAAGGACATCAGTTGTAACTTCAGGTTCTGTGTGAGTTGTGTGTGTTCCTAGACCAGGAGGCTCTACTCTTGGTCATTCATACCCTGGTCATCCCAAAAGTGCTTTTTCAAAAGGAACCGGAACTTCCTGGTTTTCCTTGAAGACGTTTCACTTCTCATCCAAGAAGCTTCTTCTTGGACGAGAAGCGAAATGTCTTCAAGGAAAACCAAGAAAGTCTAGTTGTCTATTGAAAAAAACACCTTTGGGACAACCATGACCTGGATGACTGAGAGTCTCTAAAGATGTCGTATCCTGGTCATATCTAGATAGATGTTCTGACCTAGGCTTCCTTAGAAATTAAAAAGCACAAACTTAGTCCGGGCAAACCTCTTTAATTCATACGGCTGTAAATTACTTTCATTTACAGTCCGTAAGGCTTCATAAACAGTCTTTCAGAGGAAGGTGATCAACACCCACCTATCTCACGTGGAACACTGCCAAAGAGCTAATTTCCAGACACAGGGCAAGGCCAAACTTGGCACAGAGTCACAAATCGTACAGCAACCTATGCAGGATTTATAGCTGGAAAATAATAATTATCAATACTATTCCTGCTCTGATTCACATCTTGTATATATGCCTTGATTTTGGAAGGTAGTATCTCTCTTCAATTCTGTTCTGATTTAGGCTTCCTGAGAAAGTATACAGCACAATCGTAGTCCCGGCAAACCTCTTTAATTCATACGGCTGTGAATTACTGTCATTCCCAGTCCGAAAGGATTCTCAAACAGTCTTTCAAGGGAGTGTTTACAAACACCCACCTTATCTCCCTTGGAATGTTGCCAGAGAACAAATTGACACATGTAGGGCAAGGCCAAACGTAGCACAGAGGCAAACAGAACTTTCCAAAGCTTCACAAACAGAGTCACAAACAGAAGTTTCCAATCTTGAATTGGCCAGATGAACTAATTGCTTCCTGCAAAAGCTCACGTCACGTTCGCTTCTCTTTTATGTCTTATGGGAGGGGCCAATCATCTCCAAGCCTTACTCCCAAGTCGACCCTGTTTCCTTAATTGTTCCTGTCTCCTGGCAGCGCACACTGGGAACAGGCTTATGCTGTTCTTCTGCCTCACTGATGTCAGACTCCGGAGACTCCAGAGGCAGCAAAGAACTACCAGATGGTCCCCTCTCTGCCTCTGACTCAGAGCCTTCGTCCGAGCCTTCTCCAGACTCCAGGACTGTTTCACATTCCTTCCCAACCTCCTCACTGTCTGAATCTGCTTCCAGCTCTGCTGGCCGCTGTCAGGCCAAAACAATAGAGATAGGAGATATGGCAATCTGAAGATGGCAAAGTAGAGCCGATGATCACAGCAAAGAACCAAGGAACTAGTCTATACATTGGTTTCTTGGAATTTTTCTGGACCAGGAGAAGTCTGGAGATTGCCCACATGTACTCCAGGCCACAGATAGTGGTTTTCTGTGGGTTTGAGTGCCAGACTGGCCATTTTGCTTGCAACCACAGTGGAAGTTTTAAAAAGACACTGAGTTTGGAAACCTCACTTTCTAATACTTTTGGAAATTGCTCGTTAACTACTTCTAAGCTGCTGGAGACTTTCAGAATGGCAAGTTTGAAACCCTGGGTGAGTCCGCCTTTTAATCCTGAACAAAATTAAATTTCAATTATTAGGACGAGAATTTAAAGAATCTGAAATAAATAGCAAAAATCTAAAAAAAAAAAAAAGGTTTTGATCTTAGAGCCCAGGGCCCAGATAGAATTGGGATATTGAACCTTTTTGCAATAAAATGTTGGAATTAATTATAAAGTACAAAGAGCTTCTCTTGGGAAATAGATCCTGTTTTGATTTTTTTACAAGATACAACAAAGATAGTCTCGTAATTTCAAAAACTGGGCACTAAAGATTTTAGGTAGAGGAAGGAAGAGCCATGGTGGCACCTTGGTTAGAATATAGTATTGCAGGCTAACTCTGCCCACGGTCAGGAGTTTAATCCTGACTGGCTCAATGTTGACTCAGGTTTCCGTTCTTCCAAGATCGGTAAAATGAGGACCCAGATTGTTGGGGGCAACAAGCTGACTCTGTAAACTGCATAGACAGGGCTTTAAAGCACTGTGAAGCAGTATATATGTCTAAATGCTATTGTTATTGTTAATTAAGCTGTGGTAGCACAGTGGTTAGAATGCAGTATTGCAGACTAACTCTGCCCACAGCCAGGAGTTTGATCCTGACTGGCTCAAGTTTGACTCAGCCTTCCATCCTTCCAAGGTTGGTAAAATGAGGACCAGATTGTTGAGGGCAATGCGTTGACTCTGTAAACTGCTCAAAGTGTATTGTAAAACACTATGGAGCGGTATATACGTCTAAGAGCTATGGCTATTGCTATACGGACCTTCAAGATGGTGATAGCAATTAAAATAGCGAAAGAAGCTTTTGAAGAGTGGAATCAGAAAACAGTAGCCAATTTCATCCATGGTTCTTAATAATAAACCAGTATATGTTCAGCTGTATTTCATTTTTTTTTCCATTTTATTTTATTTATTTATTTATTTATTTATTTATTTATTTAATTTGTATACCGCCCTTCTCCCAGAAGGGACTCAGGGTGGTGAACAGCCAAAATTAAAAAACATACAAATACAAAAGTTAAGATAATTAAAAAAAATAAATAATTGGCTACCCAATTTAAAACCCCAAATCCATAAAATTTAAAATCCCAGTTAAAAACCATTTAGGCTAGGCCGGCTTGATGAAATAAAAACGTCTTCAGGGCTTTACGGAAGGTCCGGAGGTCCGGGATCAATCGTATTCCGGGAGGCAGCTCATTCCACAGGGCGGGTGCCCCCACAGAGAAGGCTCGCCCCCTGGGGGCCGCCAGCCGACATTGCCTGACCGATGGCACCCCGAGGAGGCCCTCTCTGTGAGAGCGTATTGGCCGGTGGGAGGTTATCGGTAGCAGCAGGCGGTCTCACAAATACCCTGGCCCTAAGCCATGGAGCGCTTTAAAGATGAGAACCAACACCTTAAAGCGCACCCGGAAGACCACCGGGAGCCAATGCAGCTCGCGCAGGAGAGGTGTTACATGGGAGCACCACGTCGCTCCCATAATCACCCGCGCGGCCGCATTCTGCACCAGCTGGAGCCTCCGGGTGCTCCTCAGGGGGAGCCCCATGTAGAGAGCGTTACAGTAGTCCAAGCGTGACGTAACCAAGGCATGAGTGACTGTGCACAAGGAGTCCCGATCCAGAAAGGGGCGCAACTGGCGTATCAGGCGAACCTGATAAAAAGCCCCCCTGGCCACGGCCGTCATATGCTCTTCTAAAGACAGCCGTGTGTCCAGGAGGACGCCCAAGTTGCGAGCCCCCTCTGTGGGGGTCAGTGACTCGCCCCCAATAGCCAGCGATGGCACCAGCTGGCTATACCGGGACGCCGGCATCCACAGCCACTCGGTCTTGGAAGGGTTGAGCCGAAGCCTGTTCCTCCCCATCCAGACCCGCACGGCCTCCAGACACTGGGACATCACTTCAAGGGCATCATTGGGGTGGTCTGGGGTGGAAATGTACAGCTGAGTGTCATAAGCGTACAGATGGCATCGCACCCCAAAACCACGGATGATCTCACCCAGCGGCTTCACATAAATGTTGAACAGGAGTGGCGAGAGGACCGACCCTTGCGGCACCCCGCAAGCAAGGTGCCTCGAGGTCGACCTCTGCCCCCCTGCCAACACAGACTGCGACTGGTCAGAGAGATAGGAGGAGAACCACCGCAGCACGGTGCCTCCCACCCCCAGTCCCTCCAGCCGGCGCAGCATGATACCATGGTCGATGGTATCAAAAGCCGCTGAGAGGTCTAATAGGACCAGAACAGAGGAGCAACCCCTGTCCCGAGCCCTCCAGAGATCATCCACCAATGCGACCAATGCCGTCTCCGTGCTGTACCCAGGCCTGAAGCCGGACTGGCACGGATCTAGATAGACGGTTTCATCCAGGAACTGTGGGAGCTGTCGCGCAACCACACTCTCCACAACCTTCACAACAAAGCGAAGGTTGGAGACCGGACGATAGTTTGCCAAAACGGCCGGGTCCAAAGAAGGCTTCTTGAGGAGGGGCCTCACCACCGCCTCTTTCAAGGCGGGAGGCAAGAAACCCTTATTTAATTTGTATACCGCCCTACTCCCGAAGGACTCAGGGCGGTGAACAGGCACAGGATAAAACACATAGAATACAAAAAATTAAGAACAGAAGTAAAATCGAATTAAATCAATTTAGCCCAAGACAAATTTAAAACCCCAGGTTAAGAACAAATTAAAATTTACATTAAAAAGAGAATGGGAAAGGTTAGGCCAGACCAGCCTGGTGAAATAAAAAGGTCTTGAGAGCGCGGCGGAAGGTGCGTAGATCCGGGATCCTCCGTATCTCTGGGGGGAGCTCGTTTCAGATAGTAGGTGCCCCCACAGAGAAGGCTCTCCCCCTGGGGGCCGCCAGTCGGCATTGTTTGGCCGACGGCACCCGGAGGAGCCCCTCTCTGTGACAGCGTACCGGCCGGTGGGAGGCCGTTGGCGGCAGCAGGCGGTCCCATATGCAGATAACATATCATCCTTTACCTCACATAGATCGATCTGTACTTCCGGTATGTAGTTTAGAGATTTTATTTGCAAAACAACATGGGTTTCTGTTTTGATCAAAGAAAAATGAAGACCAGTCTACCCAAGCAAATTAAAACCTTCAACACTTTGAAAGTTTAGAATTACAGAAGAGCCATTTCATTCCATGCAAAAAAACCAACAACGACCAACTTCCATCACCACAATAACATTTGCTTTTTAAAGTAGAAATAGCATAAAAATGCACTCCACGCTCTAGCGAGGAACCATTAATATTTTTTATGATAACCACACTAAAAGCTCGCAGCTATTTCCTGCTGCTTCCCTGCCACCTTATCACAAGCGCCTCTAATTTTTTGTTTCTTGTTTCTCTGTTTATAATCTATGAGGTATATTTCTCCCTTCTCCATTTTATAATCTATTCTACACAGCTCTTTCAGCCATCCTTTTCAGGGTTTTGTTTACCTCATACTTTCTGAAACCTCTTCCACTCTTACTGCATAAAATTGGACTTGTTCCTTGCACTTACACGAGTTTTTCCCTTCTTTGTGAACTAAACATGTTGTTGTGATCCGCCAGCAGCCTGTGGAGCTGGCAGTGGAGTCAGACAGTGAGGAGGCTGGGGAGGAACATGGGCCAATCTGGGGAAGGCCCGGACGAGGGCTCTGCGTCGGAGGCAGAGATGGGGCCAGGGCCATATGGGAGTGATGCGCGGACTCCGGAGCCCCCAGAGCCGGACAGCAGAGAGGCAGAGGAACAGGAGGAGCCTGTTCCTAATGCGCGCATGCATAGAGCTGCCAGAAGGCAAGAGCAGCTAAAGCAAAAGGGACGACTTGGGAGTAAGGCCAGGAGATGATTGGCCCCTCCCAAAAGGCTTAAAAGAGAAACAAAGGCACTTGGGGCCTTTTGCAGGAAAGCAACGTTGCTAACTCTGTTTCCAGTTGGCATCTCTTGTTTGTTTCTGAACTTTGTGGGGCTTTGCCAAGTAAGACCTTTGGCAGGGTGTCAAAGAAGATAAAGGTTGGTGATTATCCTGAAGGACTTCTTCCGAAGGACTTGTTTTGCAACTAATTGGGACTCAACTGGGAATGAACATAATTCTCAGCTGTTACAATAAAATAGGTTTTTTGGGGGGACTAATTGTGTCTTGTAATGACTCAGTAAGCCCAGGTCACAACACATATCCTCAAAGATGTTAGACTGTCAATATTCTGAGAGGATTATAGGTAGTCCTCGATTTACAACAGTTTGTTTAGTGACCGTTCAAAGTTACAATGACACTGGAAAAAAGTGACTTACGGCCGTTTTTCACACTTAGGACCGTTGCAGCCTCCCCGTGGTCATGTGATTTACATTCAGATGCTTGACAACTGTTTCACATTTATGACGGTTGCAGCTTCCTGGGGGTCACATGACCATCTTTGTGACCTTCTGACCAGCAAGGTCAACACGGGAACCAGATTCACTTAACAACCGTCTTACTAGTTTAACAACCTCAGCGATTCACTTAACAAATTTAGCAAAGGAAAATCGTAAAAATGGGACAAAACTCGCTTAACAAATGTCTCACTTAGCAACCTAAGTTCTGGGCTCAGTGATGGTCATAGGTTGAGGACTATCTGTATTCTCTAGGGGGGAGGGAATCTCCTTGAACCTTTTGTATCAATATTTGCCTGATCTCAGGCGATGCCTCAGTTGTATTCATAAGACTTGCCGCAAGATTGTCAAAACCGCATCTCCTGTGATAAGACAAAAACCTTATGAGATTTTAGGAAATCTCAAAAGACTGGCGTTCTTAAGTGAAATATTGTAACAGTTCAACAATCTCACCTGAGTTTCCATGAGATTCCTGGGTTTTGTTAGGTTTTTTTAAGTGGAGGTATCTCTTGAGAGATCTAACAGATGCTTTAAGGCTTGCCTGCAAGCATTTAGGAAGGAAGGAAGGAAGGAAGGAAGAAAGAAAGGAAGGAAGGAAAGAAGAAAAAAGACAGGAAGGAAGGAAGGAAGGAAGGAAGGAAGGAAGGGGAAGGAAGGGAGGGAGGAAGGAGAGAGACGAGGGAGGGAGGGAAGAAGGGAGGGAGGGAGGAAGGAAGAAAGGAAGGAAGGAAAGAAGAAAAAAGACAGGAAGGAAGGAAGGAAGGCAGGAAAGAAGAAAGAAAGAAAGACAGGAAGGAAGGAAGGAAGGAAGGAAAGAGAGAGAGTAGAGGAACGGAGGGACAGAGGAAGGAAGGAAAGAAGAAAGAAAGAGGAAGGAAGGAAGGAAGGAAAAAAGAAAAAAGACAGGAAGGAAGGAAGGCAGGAAGGAAGGAAGGAAAGAAGAAAGAGGAAGGAAGGAAGGAAGGAAGGAGAGAGATGAGAGAGGGAGGGAAGAAGGGAGGGAGGGAGGAAGGAAGGAAGGAAAGAAAGAAGAAAGAAAGAAAGGAAAGAACGAAGGAAGGAAGGAAAGAAGGAAGGAAGGAAGGAAGGAAGAAAGACAGGAAGGAAGGAAGGAAAGAGAGAGAGTAGAGGGACAGAGGGAGGAAGGAAGGAAAGAAGAAAAAGAGACAGGAAGGAATGAATGGAAGGAAGACAGGAAGGAAGGAAAGAAGAAAGAAAGAGGAAGGAAGGAAGGAAGGAGAGAGATGAGGGAGGGAGGGAAGAAGGGAGGGAGGGAGGGAGGAAGGAAGGAAGGCAGGAAAGAAGAAAGAAAGAAAGAAAGAAAGAAAGAAAGACAGGAAGGAAGGAAGGAAAGAGAGAGAGAGTAGAGGGACGGAGAGACAGAGGAAGGAAGGAAGGAAGGAAGGAAGGAAGGAAGGAAGGAAGGAAGGAAGGAAGGAGGAAGAGAATGGGGCCCAGGAAGCACGCCATCTCTCTCACGGTGCCTGCCCTCTGGAATAACATTCTCCCAAACATCTGTATTGCTCCTGTTCAGATGATGTTCAGGAAACTATTAAAGACCTGATACTCTCCCAGAGAATGTTGAATGGATTTCTTTTTTATTATTATTATATCTTATTGGGTGAATCAGATTTATGATTTCCTTTTTTATGATATTTTTTTCTTTTTTTAAAAAAATCTTAATTGTAAACCACCCAGGGTCCTTTGAAGATGGTGAGCTATAGAGAAGAAAAAAAAAAAAAACTCAACAACCCTTATTGTTATTTAGGAAGAAAGAGGGTATTTAGGGCTTGTAGTACTAATTCTACTATTCACATAGTGCTGTCTAATGTTTATGTGTATTTACACAAGTAGTGTGACTGTACCTTCCTCCTCCTCCCCTCCCCCTCCCCTCCTCCCCCGCCTCCTCCTCCCCCCTGATAACTTTTGCACTAGAAATAAATTCCTTGTGTGTCTAATCACCAAATAATCAGCCAAATAAAGTCTTCTGTTCCATTCCGTTCCATCCTGCCCCATTCTGTTCTATTCTATTCTATTCTATTCTATTCTATTCTATTCTATTCTATTCTATTCTATTCTATTCTATTCTATTCTATTCTATTCCATTCCATTCCATTCCATTCTATCCCATCCCATCCAATATTTTCTATTCTATGCTATGCTATGCTATGCTATGCCATGCCATATCTTCTCTTCTCTTCTCTTCTCTTCTCTTCTCTTCTCTTCTCTTCTCTTCTCTTCTCTTCTCTTTTCTCTCCTCTCCTCTCCTCTCATCTCCTCTCCTCTCCTCTCCTCTCTTCTTCCCTTCCCTTCCCTTCCATATATGCTATGCTATGCTATGCTATGCCATGCCATATCTTCTCTTCTCTTCTCTTCTCTTCTCTTCTCTTCTCTTCTCTTCTCTTCTCTTCTCTTCTCTTCTCTTCTCTTCTCTTCTCTTCTCTTTTCTCTCCTCTCCTCTCCTCTCCTCTCCTCTCCTCTCCTCTCCTCTCCTCTCCTCTCTTCTTCCCTTCCCTTCCCTTCCATATATGCTATGCTATGCTATGCTATGCTATGCTATGCTATGCTATGCTATGCCATGCCATATCTTCTCTTCTCTTCTCTTCTCTTCTCTTCTCTTCTCTTCTCTTCTCTTCTCTCCTCTCCTCTCCTCTCCTCTCCTCTCCTCTCCTCTCCTCTCCTCTCCTCTCCTCTCCTCTCCTCTCTCCTCTCCTCTTCCCTTCCCTTCCATATATTCTATGCTATGCTATGCTATGCTATGCTATGCTATGCTATGCTATGTCATTCCATTCCATTCCATTCCATATTCTATTCCATATTCCATCCCACCCCATCCTGGCATCACGTGGAATCAACCCAAGCAGAAATTGGTATGCCATGCAATGAAAAGAGGAAGGATATTGTAATATAACCTGGCCGGCTTTAATAGCCTTGCCCAAAAACCGTCCCTCGGCAGCCACAGAGGCAGAGCAGAATGAGAAAGGATGGCCTTAAGACGGAGCACATACGAAAGCCTTCAGTAGGCTGCATGATGCCAGTATCTCACGCTAATGTATATTAATGTTCCAGTTAGGCTCCTCCAGGACCGAGGAGATGTCTGCCGCACATCGCCATGGAAACCCACAAATGCATATTCGTTTAATCTGGGACCCACCACTCCTCCTTAAAGCAGCTGTTCGCTTGGAGATTTGGCAAAAGGCTTGAAATTTACCAAGGCGGAGAGGCTAAGAATCACGTGAAAATAATAACACTGTTAATAATAAGAGCAAAAGCTGGCTATTTTCACCCAACCAAGTCTTTTTTGTGTGTGTGTGTGCAATAAATCTTTTAAAATTATTTTTCTTATTATTTTATTTTTTAAATACAAAGAATGCAAATGTCAGGTTTCGATGTCATCTCAAATAAATTGCACTCCCAAACAATTAATCTTTGCTGAAATATTCCATTTATTGAGTACGACAGATCTGGCCCCGACTTCGTCGTAGCCGATACTAACCCTCTGACCCCCAAACCCTTCCCTTTCCGTTCCCCAATTCTCATCTTCTCATTGGCCATCTTCCACGTCAGTCTCCCCAGCTTCTGACCTCACCCCACAGGAATGTTTCCCCCACCATCCCATCTCCTAGGGGATATTATCTACAGAGAAAATAAGTAGGTGAAAAGTCAAGCCTTGTCTTTTAATGGCAGCATCAGAATGCTGACAGCAAACATAGTACATATACATCTACATACAAAAAAAAAAAAAAGAGGGAAAAAAGGGGGGACCCCTCCAATATTACAGTGCACCCCCACCCGCCCCGGAGACCTTCCCCCCTTTACATTTCTTTGTCTATAACAATTAATTGTACTACCAAGAGCCTTGGTAGTACAGTGGTCTAAAGCACCCTGTTATTAAGACCAGGTGCCTGCAATTACTGCAGGTTCGAATCTCGCCAGGCTCAAGGTTGATTCAGCCTTCCATCCTTTCTAAGGTAGGTAAATTGAGGACCCAGATTGTGGGGGCAATAAGCTGACTTTGTATAAATATACAAAAGGATGAAGGCTATTGCTTAATGCATTGTAAGCCACCCTGAGTCTCCGGAGAAGGGCGGCATATAATCAAATTAAAAAAAAAAAAAGATATACAATATATTCCAATTGTGCCCTTATCCCCTCCAAAACAGCATATATTCTTTTTTTTAAAATAAATTTTATTAAATATACAATTTAAAAACATTAGACATGGTGCGACTTGTCTGGTGCATATTTTTCTAACACTTTTTCTTGCATGTATATTACAATATAGCATCCTGCATCTTCCATACACACACACACACACACACACACACACACACACAGTGGTGGGATTCAGCCAATTTGCACCTATTCGGGAGAACCAGTTGTTAACTTTCTAAGCAGTTTGGAGAACCGGTTGTTGGAAGAAATCTTATTTTGTTTTTTTCCACTTTACAGGACTAATCCTGTAAGGAAGGCAGCAAGGAAACCTTCTGATGGTGTTTCTAGCCTAATCTTTATTGCCCTGTTTACAGAAACTGCCTCTCTGGTTAACCCTTATTACATTGTAACAGCTAAGTCAAAGCACCCATCGATGTGAGTGATGTTGAGTTGGCCACGCCCACATGGTCACATGACCATCAAGCCATGCCTACCCAGCTGGTCATTAGGGCAGAGAATCGGTTGTTAAATTATTTGAATCCCACCCCTGTATGTATGTATGTATATATATATATTCCATATATACTTTTTGTACATTCAATCATATAAAACAGCATATATTCTTGAGTAGGTTTATTCCCTTTGCCTTCCACCAACACTGATTTTATAAAAAAAACCCCATATTTCATTATCATAGTTTGCTCTGATCATCCTGTTCTTAAATTTAATTTCTGTGGTTAATTTATCATTTGTTGCCATACTCCAAATTTCATTATACCACTCGTTTCTATCAGTGACCCAATTTCGTCCCCAATATTTAGCCATCACCAATCTAACAACAGTAACAGAGTTGGAATGGACCTTGGGAGGTCATCTAGTCCAACCCCCTACTCACACAGGAGATCTGTACTAGGGATTCGAACCGCCGAATGGCCGACCTTTCTGATCGACAAGCTCAGTGTCTTAGCCACTGAGCCACCTTATGAGATTTACAATCAATTCCTTTTTTATTTAATTTATATCACGTTATTCCACTAGTAACAATAATGCAATTCTCAGTGACATGTCTAAATTTACATTCAAAAGTGCTCTAATTTCTCTAAACACCATGTCCCATTATTTTTTTGTGCACTATCACAATCCCACCAATCAATTCTTGACCACTTACAGAACTGTTTCTTAAACACAGTCCCTGAATCTGGAAATTAAACATTCGACGGAACAAAACCAAGTCTAAAAAGGGGATTTCTCTGAAATTCCCCCTCAGTTCTGTGTTTATGGATAGACATCACAGTGGGAGAGAATATTTTCTCTGGTCTTTGTAACCCAACGATGTGCAAAAAGTTGGACAAAAATTGCAGGCAAGGTAGGAGAATCCACTTCCTGTAATCTAGCTAAGGTGGCGAGATAGGGTGGAAGAGGTCGGAGGCCTCATTATACTAAATAATGGGGCTCTTTTATTTATTTATTTAATCATTTAATTTCTATAGCTGCCAGTCTCAATCAATGAGTTCAGGTGGCTTGGAATTCATTTTTTTTAAAAAAAGTATTAAATGGTACTTAAAGTAGTTCTAGTCTAAAAGATCAAACAATAAGAGGAAGGGATTGTTGTGAAAAGGAAGACAGGGAGAAGGAGAGGGAAAGAGAGGAGAGAGGGAGAGAGGGAGGGAAAGAGAGGAGAGAGAAGGGGAGAGAGAGGGAAAGAAAGGGAAGAGAGGGAGGGAGACTAGGAAAGGGGATGAGAGAGGAGAGAGATGGAGGGAGGGAGAGAGGAGAGAGATGGAGGAAGAGAGAGAGAGGGAAAGAGAGGAGAGAGAGATGAGGGAGGGAGGGAGGGAGAGAGAGAAAAGGAAAGGGAGGAGAGGGAGGGAGGGAGGGAGAGTAGGAAAGGGGATGAGAGAGGAGAGTGATGGAGGGAGAGAGAGAGGGAAAGAGAGAGAAGGAGGGAGGGAGAGAGGAAAAGGGAAAGAGAGGAGAGGGAGGGAGACTAGGAAAGAGGGGACGAGAGAGGAGAGAGACAGAGGGAGGGAGAGAGGAAAGGAGAGAGGAGAGAGACAGAAGGAGGGAGGGAAAGAGAGAGAAGGAGGGAGGGAGAGAAAGAGAGAGGAGTGAGAGAGAGGGAGAGAGGGAAAGAGAGAGGAGGGAGGGAGAGTAAGAAAGAGGGGATGAGAGAGGAGAACGACAGTGGGAAGGAAAGAGGGAAAGAGAGAGAAGGAGTGAGTGAGGGAGGGAGGGAAAGAGAGAGGTGAGGGAGGGAGGGAGGAGAGAGAACAATCTAAGAACCAAGATTTGGATGTGGCAAAGGGAAGAAAGGAATGAAAGAAAGGACAAAAAGGAAGAATATTTGGAAGTAACAAAGAGCCCACCTCTTCACTGCTAGCAGTAACTACTCAAAAGCAGGAAGAAAAGAAGGGAAGACAAATGGTTTTGTGCAAAGAATACTATCATCTATCTATCTATCTATCTATCTATCTATCTATCTATCTATCTATCTATCTATCTATCTATCTAATCTATCTATGTATCATCTATCTATCTATCTATCTATCTATCTATCTATCTATCTATCTATCTATCTATCTATCTATCTATCTTAAATAACAATTTGGGCCAAATCCATTATAAAATCATGGAGTGCAAGATGCTAAGATCTAAGCCACACAATTATACAAAAACACCCTGTTTTGTGACGGAACAGTAACCAAAACCAGAATTTCATGACGACGTATGAAAGAACCTCTCTTCTGTCCATAATGACTGAATATTTTTTTTTCCCTACTACCTGCAACTCTCTCTCTCTGTCTCTCTCTTTTTTCATTTTTGATGTGCTTGTTGTGAGTTCTTAGGAACCGATCGCACAAAACACACCCTGAAAGGACTTCTTTTGTAAACTTGGCTGATTTTTCTCTTTATGCTTAGCGTTACAAGCACAGAATGACAATCCATTTCTCTGCAGGCTTACCATCTTCAGCTACACAGAGGAATGCAAGTGGCAAAGCTAAGGCAAACTCCCTTGGCGTCTGCTGTCCAAGCAGAACCAAAAGTAGTAAAATTGTGTGATTGTCCGGTTGTCCTGTTTCTCTGCGATAAACAACCTTTGTGTCTGCGACAGTTTTGTGCTGCTAAAAATCACACTGGGCTGGACAAGAAGCAATGGATGGAAAACTAATCAAGGAGAGAATTAATTATGATTATTATAATTATGATGATGATGATTAACAATACATGTGTGATTTCTTTGATTTTTGAATGTAATTTAAAGAAGCTGTATGGTTATAGTTGAAAGAGATATTAATTGGAAAATACACCATACTCTATAGGAATTGGGAATATTATATGCAACAACGAAAAGAGAGAGGGAACTGGAGCGGAGTGGAAGGGAGTAGGAGAGGAGGGGAGAAAGAGTGAGGGTAGAGAGGAGAGAGGGGAGAGGGGAGGGGAGGAGAAAGGGAAGGAGATAGAAGCGGAGAAGAAGAGAGAGGGGAAATAGAGAGGGGAGAGGAGAAGGAGAAAAGGAGAAAGGGAAGGAGAGGGAAGGAGAGGAGAAGGAAGAAGGAGAGAAAAGGAGAGGGGAGGAGAGAAGAGAGGGAGGAGAAAGGAGAGGGATGTTGTAGAAATGGGTGAAATATGGTGTACAGGAGAAAAGAAAACAGACGGACAATTTTGTATTTTTTTTTTCTTGAGGGTTATACTATTGAAACTATAACGGAAGATAATACGGGACGCTAAAGCACCTCGGTTTAGATGTTATTGCATATGAGTTAATATTTATATGAAAATTAAAATTTTGCGTAAAAGAAAATAATACGAAATAAGGAAAACGGAATGTAATAATTAGGAATATGTTTACATGCATTGAAATGTGTGATACTCAAACATCGTGCCAGTCGCACAATGATATGTATAAATAAAATAATAATAATAAAAATTAGATTAAAAAAAAAAGGAGAGAACAACCTAGAGCAGTGATGACTAAGCTTTTCAGCGCTGAGTGCCGAAAACACCCATAATGCAATGCATGCGCGACCCTCCCCGCCTGCCCCATCACCTGCCTGCACACGTGACTCCCCTAGATGCCCCCTGCCCCCGTGCATGCACTCCCGACCCCCGCGTGCACCCAACCTTCCCGCGCATGCGTGCATGACCCCTGGCCTCTCACATGTGCACGCCCCACTCCACATGCATGTATGTGTGTCTCCCGCATGTGCCACAATCCCCACACATGCAGGGCAGAGACTCGAAAACCAGCTGGCTGGCAAGAGGAATGCGTGCAAGCGTGGCGGAGCTGACCAGGGGCGACGGCTCACATGCCCGCAGAGAGGACTCTACATGCCACCTGTATGCCATAGATTCACCATCACAGACCTAGAGAATAGAACTGGGTTGGAATCTGAGTTGGAAGGGACCTTGGAGGTCTTCTAGTCCAACCTCTAGAAGCACCCAGAACTTTTGGAGGCAAGCCATTTGTTGTGGCTCCATTGCCTGAGCCTGGGCTATTGACAGATGCAGACTCTGACAGTGAGGGAGAGGAGTTAGCAAGGCCTCCCTCTCCAGGACCCTCCTCTCTGGCAATGCCTCTGGAGGACACCAAAGGCCAAAAGATAGGCTCAGAGCCAAGCACGTCCCCGCAGCCACAGGTGGACAGCGATGAAGAAGATAAGTGCTGGCTGGACCCGCGACAGAGGCACAGGGAGAAGCGTGCACAGCAGAAGGGAAGGTGTGTCAGAGATTAGCTGAGTCACTGGACCACACCCCACAGGGTATAAATATGGGTGTGGTGGCCGGTTCAGTTTGTGACGAGCAAAAACTGGAAATACTCCATGATCTCTGTGTTACTGGACTTTGCCTGCTTTATCGGACTGCATTTGGATTAATCCTTGTATTGTTGATACTCTGCCTGTTTTATCGGAATGCTGGCAGTCTAATCTTTGTTTTGTGTGAGTAAAGTCTGAATTGTCAACTAGCCACTGGGTTGCTGCCAGCTTTATCTTCAAAGAGCCTTGATGGTACAGTGGTTTAATGCACCCTGTTATTAACACAGCTGCCTGCAATTTCTGCTGGTTCGAATCTCTCCAAGGCTCAAGGTAGCCTCAGCCTTCCATCCTTTCTAAGGTAGCTGAAATGAGGACCCAGTTTGTGGGGGCAATAAGCTGACTTTGTATAAAAAAATATACAAAAGAATGAAGGCTATTGCTTAACGCATTGTAAGCTGCCCTGAGTCTCCGGAGAAGGGCGGCATATAAATCAAATTAAAAAAAAAAAGAGTTTTGTGGTGTGGCTTATTAACTCCAGGCCGTCTGTGGGGGTGCGTGTGGGGTACGGGGACAGAACACCATTCCACTGGTTAATTGTTCTTGCTGTCAGGAAGTTTCTCCTTAGTTCTAGGTTGCTTCTCTCCTTGGTTAGTTTCTTGCAATATCTTGTCTGGAATTAAGGAGAAATTTCCTGACGGTGGGAACAATTCATCAGTAGAACATCTTGCCTTTAGAAGTTCTAGGTTTTCCATCAGTGGTGGTTTTCAAGAAGAGGTTGGAGCAAGGGGTTGGCCTAGAAGACTTTCAGAGTCCCTTCTAACTCTTGTTATTCTATTAGTCTAGAACATGGGTCTAGCAACATCTTTAGCTCTTACTAAATGCCTAAAGAGTTAATCAAGGTCTTCAATTAACCTTAGCTGAACTTCTGTCATGGCTACAACAACTTTGATCTTCATTCTGTATTTCATTCTTCTCCATCTAGATCAGGGGTCTCAAACTCAAGTTGTCACATCATCGTCACATGACGTATTACGACTTTTCCCCCCTTTACCAAACCAGGTGTGGGCGTGGTCAGTGCATGATCCATCTGGCCCGTGGGCCAGGAGTTTGACACCCCAACAGATCCCATGCTACATTACAGGTAGTCCTCAATTTATAACCACAACTGAGCCCCAAATCTTTTGTTGTTAAGTAGGAAATGTGTTGAGTTTTGCCAAGGGGTGAAATCCAGCAGGTTCTGACAGGTTCTGGAGAACTGGTAGCGGAAATTTTGAGCAGTTCATAGAACCAGCAAATACCACCTCTGGCTGGCCCCAGAGTGGGGTGGGAATGGAGATTTTGCAATATCCTTCCCCCAGGAGTGGGGAGAGAATGGGGATTTTGCAGTATCCTTCCCCTGCCATGCCTACCATGCCACACCACACCCACCAAGCCACGCCCACCTTATCCGGCAATTGTTAAGGTAGGAATGTGATTGTTCAGTGTATCGGGCTTCCCCACTGATGTTGTTCACCAAAAGGTTGCGAAAGGGGATCATGTGACCCCGGGATACTGCAACCGTCATAAATATGAATCAGTTGCCGAGGATCTGAATTTTGATCACGTGACCGTGGGAAAGGCTGCAACTATCGTTAAGTGTGGAAAAACGGTCACAAGTCACTTTTTTTCAGTGCCCCTATAACTTCGGTCACTAAATGAACAGTTGTTAAATCAAGGATGGCCTCTCTCCTGTGGATTGCTGCTATGGAACAGAGATCAGTTTTTCTGCCAAGCTGTATGTCTTTTATCAGCTCTGCTGTGCTATTTATTCATCGATAAATATTTAAAGTTTTATTTACGATCTGTCAGTTTCCCCCCACTTCCTTATTTAAAAAGGTAAATGTTCCCCTCGCACATGCGTGATACTCATTCCCGACTCTAGGGGGCGGTGCTCATCTCCGTTTCAAAGCCGAAGAGCCAGCGCTGTCCGAAGACGTCTCCGTGGTCATGTGGCCGCCATGACTCAACGCCAAAGGCACATGGAACGCTGTTATCTTCCCACCAAAGGTGGTCCCTATTTTTCCACTTGCATTTTTTACCTGCTTTCGAACTGCTAGGTTGGCAGAAGCTGGGACAAGTCACGGGAGCTCACCCCATTACGCGGCACTAGGGATTTGAACCGTTGAACTGCCGACCTTTCGATCGACAAGCTCAGCGTCTTAGCCACTGAGCCACTGCGTGCTCAGTGTGCAATACTGCAGGCTAACTCACTGCTCACTGCCAGGAGTTCGATCCTGACCAGTTCAAGGTTGACTCAGCCTTCCGTCCTTCCGAGGTGGGTAAAATGAGGACCCAGATTGCAATTGGCTGACTCTGTAAACTGCTTAGAGAAGGCCGTAAAGCACTGTGAAGCAGTATATAAAAGTGCTATTGTTATTGTCTATGGATTTTCAGTTATCTGGATTTTGTGTGTGTGTGTGTCTCTCTCTGTGTGTGCGATCATGAACTGTCAGAGAACAATTTCACAGATGACTAAAATAGAATCGCCTTTAGAAAACTATTTTTCTCTCTGCCAAACAAATCATCAGAAGCATCACATGAGCCATACTAAGCCTTTGTGAATCGTTGCGTGGAGCAGACCCCTAGCAGATGAATTCCTAGGAGTTATGGGATGGTTTATTGTCTAGAAAGCCGCTTCTTCCATTGGTCTCCTTAAAACTCTTGGTAGTGAGTTCCGTGACTCTTAAAAGATGAGTAAAGCTGTGTGCCCAAAATGAACACACTGGGGGCCAGAGCTGGCAGAAGTAACATTTTTCAATGGAACGCTAAGAGGATAAAGAATAGAATAGAATTGGAATAGGAACAGAACAGAATAGAACAGAACAGAACAGAACAGAATAGATGGAATGGAATTGAAAAGATGGAATGGAATTGAAAATAGGGAATGGAATAGGGTGGAGTGGAGTGGAGTGGAGTGGAGTAGAATAAGAATAAGAATAAGAATAAGAATAAGAATAAGAATAAGAATAAGAATAAGAATAAGAATAAGAATAAGAATAAGAATAAGAATAAGAATAAGAATAAGAATAGAACAGAATAGATGGAATGGAATTGAAAAGTTGGAATGGAATTGAAATTAGGGAATGGAATAGGATGGGGTGGAGTGGAGTGGAGTGGAGTGGAGTGGAGTGGAGTGGAGTAGAGTAGAGTAGAGTAGAGTAGAGTAGAGTAGAGTAGAGTAGAGTAGAATAAGAATAAGAATAAGAATAAGAATAAGAATAAGAACAAGAACAGAACAGAACAGAATAGATGGAATGGAATTGAAAAGTTGGAATGGAATTGAAATGAGGGAATGGAATAGGATGGGGTGGGGTGGAGTGGAGTGGAGTGGAGTGGAGTGGAGTGGAGTGGAGTGGAGTAGAGTAGAGTAGAGTAGAATAAGAATAAGAATAAGAATAAGAATAAGAATAAGAATAAGAATAAGAATAAGAATAAGAATAAGAATAGGAACAGAACAGAACAGATGGAATGGAATTGAAACTACAGAATGGGATGGAATGGGATGGGATGGGATCAATGGTGGGACTCAACCAGTTCGCACCATTTCAGGAGAACCGGTTGTTAATTTGCTGAGCAGTTTGGCAAACTGGTTGTTGGAAGAAATCATTAGGGCAGAGAACCGGTTGTTAAATTACTTGAATCCCACCACTGGATGGGATGAATAGAATAGAATAGAATAGAATAGAATAGAATAGAATAGAATAGAATAGAATAGAATAGAATAGAATAGAATAGGTTTATTGGCCAAGTGTGTTCGGTGCATAAGCTCTCAGTCTACATCAAAGCTATAAGTGATAAATCATGATCATAGTCATCATAAAAATACATTCATCATAAATCCTAAAATACAACACTTAGTGATAGTCGTAGCATACTAAATAAGCAGTCAACATAAATTGCCCTAGGAAACTAAATAGAACAATATAAATCATATACAAGCAACAATGTTATAGTCATAAGTAGAAAAGGAGAGAAGCAACCTAGAACTAAGGAGAGATTTCCTGACAGTTAGAACAATTAATCAGTGGAACAACTTGCCTCCAGAAGTTGTAAATGTCTGAGCAGGGGGTTGGACTAGAAGACCTCCAAGGTCCCTTCCAACTCTGTTATTCTATTCTATTCTATTCTATTCTATTCTATTCTATTCTATTCTATTCTATTCTATTCTATTCCACTCCACTCCACTCCACTCCACTCCACTCCACTCCACTCCACTCCACTCCACTCCACTCCACTCCACTCCACTCCACTCCACTCCACAGTTTCTGTTTCTATTCTATTCTATTCTATTCTATTCTATTCTATTCTATTCTATTCTATTCTATTCTATTCCATTCCATTCCATTCCATTCCATTCCATTCCACTCCACTCCACTCCACTCCACAGTTTCTGTTTCTATTCTATTCTATTCTATTCTATTCTATTCTATTCTATTCTATTCTATTCTATTCTATTCTATTCCATTCCATTCCATTCCATTCCACTCCACTCCACTCCACTCCACTCCACAGTTTCTGTTTCTATTCTATTCTATTCTATTCTATTCTATTCTATTCTATTCTATTCTACTCTACCGTACCCTACCGTACCCTACCCTACCCTATCCTATCCCATTTCACCTAGATTAAAAGCATAGTAAAATATCTTTGCCACCTCCATCCCTTTTCCTTGCAGAGCTATGGCATCCAAAGTCGCGCCTATTTTCGCTGGTATATCTGACATATAGTATATCATGTCGCCCCTAGTCCTTCTTTTCATTAAACTAGATGTCCCCAATGCCAGCAACGATATGATTGCATTGTGTAAAGTATTGCGACGTTAACTTGTTTGTGGGATACAGAATGTTGTGTTATCCCAGATTCACTGACGTGTGCGTTTATGAGTGTATTTGCACAGACACTTAGACATGAAAAAGTGGCATAAAAGAGCTAAGGTCAGGGGTGGGCTGGTGGGGGTTTGCAGGGGTTCAGGAGAACCTGTAGCTAAGATTCTGTGCAGTTCAGAGAACTCCCCAAATCCCACTCCTGGCTGGCCCCACCCATCCTGCTCCTCCTAGCAGTCCCCACATGGCCCATTTTGGATGCAGGTGTTCTGTCCCCATCCCACATGCACACATAACAACAGACGTTTGGTTAAAGACCAAACCAGCCGGCAAAATCCTTTTCCTTATGATAACGGAACTTGGCAACAACCTAGTGGCTGCCTGCCAAGAGTTTATTACTTACGAAGAGGAGAGATAACTTCTCCCCACTTCTGGTACATGAAAAGAAACAGCTCAATAATTACAGAGTCAATCAAGTCCAGAGATAATCCAGCAAAGTCTAAAGCAAAAGTCCGGCAATGCAGAATGGCGTGGAAGCTTTCAGCTTTGTTCGTCACAAGGTTTGACTGGCCACCACGTTCCCTTTTATACCTTGTGGGGTGTGGTCCAGTGACTCAGCCTAATCTCGGGCATGCCTTTTCTTCTGTTGCATGCGCTTATCTCTGCGACACTGGCGTGGATCCAGCCAAGACTCATTACCCTCATCACTGTCCATCTGTGGCTACGTGGACGTGCTTGGCCCTGGCCCTCTCTCTTGCCCTTCGGCGGACACCGAAGGCATTGCCAGAGAGGAGGGTCCTGGAGAGGGAGGCCTTGCCAACTCCTCTCCTTCACTCTCGGAGTCCTCTCTTGCCGATGACACAGGCTCAGGTAACGGAGCCACAACAGCAGGTAAATGCAGGGCACCCATGGAGGCTTGGGAAGAGTGAAAAATGGGCCTATCGGAACTTTGGGAAGGCTGGAAATGGGCCTGTTTCCGGCCTCCAGAGGGCCTCCGGTGCCTGGGGAGGCCATTTTTGGCCTCCTGGAGGCTCGAGGAAAGCCTCCGGAGCCTGGGGAGGGCAAAATGCCCTTTCCTCCACCGTGGTGCAGGAGGCTGACTAGGGCACACCCATCATGGCCACGCCCACCCAGCAACCGGTCAGAGAACCCCTTGCTAAAGTTTTTGAAGCCCAACCCTGGCTAAGGTGCATATTTTGAAGGATTGGAGAAAAATCGAGGCATTGTCATAAAAAGAGACCCACTTCCTGTTGTTCTGTGGAAATCCCTCAAGACATTCCCCGTTGGAACGAACCGAACAATTGCATGAATTGACTTGTTAAAAAAAGAGTACAGACTTCGCTCTAGGCACGCTAAACTGTTTTCTGCCCTCGAAAAGGCTAGCACGATCTTTCCGAGCGACGCTAAAAGTTAAGAACTCCAGGTCAGTCTGCAAACTAGATTCAGGGAACAAACGATTTTGCATTTTTTTATAGAATCGGCATCTGATCACTCTTGTTTAATCCAAACCAAAGCCTTCGCAACCGAGGCGTGAAAAGGAAATCGGAGCATATGGTTTTAGGGCAAAAATCCATTCCGTGTCTGAGTCACATTCACAGGGTTGAAATCATGGGTTCCAACACCTCTTGTTCCTACTAACCGCCAACGCTCCTTTCTGGGTTTTGCAACCCAGCTAAAAGAAAGCGAACAAGCTTTAGCATTTATCTTTGATGTGTGTTTTTATGCTGTTATAAAACATAACAAAACAAAACACCCTTTGAAATAATACAAGTAGCCCTCGACTTACAACAGTACATTTAGGAACCATTCAAAGTTACCAGGGCACTGAAAAAAGGGACTTACGACTGTTTTTTCACACTTACGACCATTTTTTCACACTTACGACCGTTGCAGCCTCCCCAGGGTCATGTGATTTACATTTGGGAGGCTTGATAGCCGATTCACATTTACGACAGTCGCGGTCAGCGGTGGGTTTCACATTATATTACCACCGGTTCCCCGCATGCTCGCTCGCTCGCTTTGTGCATGCTTGCGGCCAGTTCTGCGGGCCTGCCTACCTTCTGTGCAAGCGTCCGGGCTTTCGTGCATCCACTTTGCTCGCATGCACGCCTTCCATGCATGCACCCAGCCTCAAAAACATGCCCAAATAGGATGGCATAGAGCTGGGGTAGGTGGGCAGGCCCATTCATGATTTCCGCTACTGGTTCGGGCGAACCTGTCTGAACCGGCTGAATATCACCTCTGGTCGCGGAGTCACGTGATCCTTTTTTGCGACCTTCTGACAAGCCAAGTCGACGGGGAAACCACATTCACTTAACAACCATGTGACTAATTTAAGAACTGCAGGGGTTTGTTTTAACAAATGTGGCGAGGAAAGTCGTAAAACGGGGCACGGCTCACTTGACAAATTTCTCACTGAGTAACAGAAATTTTGAGCTCAGTTGTGGTCGTAAGTTGAGGACTACCTGTATTGAAATATTTGATATTTGATACGACTAGGATGATATTAGTATTTAACATGAATACTAAAGCATTCATACGTAATATGAACATTAAAGTCCTCCCCAGGGCTATTCAGAGTTTGAATATAATTCAGAAGAAATTATTTATTTATTTAAGAAAATTGAGATGGACACCCAACTCTCTTCTCAGTGACTCAGGGTGGCTTACAAGGATAAAAGCCCAATACAAGAAGATTAAGAAAGCAATGACTTATAATTTCACGGGTTCTAGAGATCACTCCCCTCCGGCCACTGTGGGTAACCCCGGGAGACAGCCTTGAGAGGGATATGACTGGAATGTGCTTTTGTTTTGACTGACGTGCTGCCTTGCTGCAGAGTTCGTTTTCCCATCCCCCTTGCCTATGGCAACTCGAGAGCAAGTCAGGGATGCTTTGCGAGTTGACACCGTGTTCCGAAGGAAAGGAGTCACCACAGAGAAGGCCCTTCTTCGTGGTCCCGCTTGACGGAACTCCTTAGAAGACAGGTCTCGGAATATTTTTTTAGATGTGGTCAGGAATGGATCCCTTTCGACCCCATGTGAGCACAACCACAGTTTGACATCCATTCAAATAACCCAGCTGTTTTCAAGCTTCGGAAAGAGTTCCTTAAAGTTAGTATGACTCTTCAAGCAGCTACAACTTACTTAAACACTCAGCTCCATTCAGTTGCCCAGACTCCACCCCGCAAAGGGTTATGGAGCCGTTAAAAGGGGAGGATGATGATGATGATTGAAAGGGAATGATATTGTTGGAAGGAAAATCCATCTGGTTCTGTTCCAAGCTGGGAGAAAGACACTGGAAATAAAATGGAGGCCGGAGGCTGATTAGAAAGAAAAGCTCCCTTTATTGAAGAAGCGGAACCACAAACCACATGTGATTCTGAGGCAGCTGACCCATAACCGCACAATATGTTTGTGTGTCTTTGTGTGTTTCTCAATAAAGAGAACCTTTCTTTCCAATCAGCCTCCGGCCTCCATTTTATTTCCAGTGCCTTTCTCCCAGATTGGAATCGGGCCTGGATATGCCTTCCAACAATATGATGGAGATACACACACATATATGTGGTGTATTTGTGAGTTATCAAAGACAAAAAAAACCCTACAACTCCTTCAGGTTGGTCACAGAACTGTGGATACTCTGTGTAGTAAACCACAATGAACTTATGAGCTGAATGTACATGTCTTTATTAAGCCGAAATCAAATTCGCCATGCCATGAGTTGGGGTTATAAGTCTATGCTTTACGAGGGCAAGAGGCAAATGGGCTTTGAGTTGTCATGACGCAAACTATTAGCACCTGCAAAGGGGTGAAATCCAGCAGGTTCTCACAGGTTCTGGAAAACCGGTAGCAGAAATTTTAAGTAGTTCAGAGAACCGGCAAATGCCACCTCCGGCTGTTCCCCAGAGTGGGGTGAGAATGGGGATTTTGCAATATCCTTCCCCCAGGAATGGGATGGGAATGGGGATTTTGCAGTATCCTACCCCCAGGAGTGGGGAGGGAATGGGGATTTTGCAATATCCTTCCCCCAGGAGTGGGGTGAGAATGGGGATTTTGCAATATCCTTCCCCCAGGAATGGGATGGGAATGGGGATTTTGCAGTATCCTACCCCCAGGAGTGGGGAGGGAATGGGGATTTTGCAATATTCTTCCCCCAGGAATGGGGAGGGAATGGGGATTTTGCAATATCCTTCCCCCAGGAGTGGGGTGGGAATGGGAATTTTGCAATATCCTTTCCCCAGGAGTGGGGTGGGAATGGGAATTTTGCAGTATCCTTCCCCCAGGAGTGGGATGGGAATGGGGATTTTGCAGTATCCTTCCCCCAGGAGTGGGGTGGGAATGGGGATTTTGCAATATCCTCCCCCTGCCATGCCCACCAAGCCACACCCACAGAACCGGTAGTAAAATAATTTGAATTTCACCATTGCACACATCCCTCTCCTAGGAAAATGAGATAGTTTAGGGAATATTAAAAAAGCAGAATATTTTCCCTAAAAGGGAGGCAGAAACTCATTTCCAACCCCCCACCTTTGTCAATGGGCCATTAAGGCCTGAGCAGTCCATTCTACGTAACAAAGATCCACCTCGTTTAGGAAGAGCCATAGTAGGAATTGCTCAAAGCCCTTTCATTACATTATCACCCAGCAAGGCTCAACCAAGCTTGGGACTCAGGACAGCCTACAGAGTAGCCCCTGCATGACCCCATGGGAGCCTGACAACCAATCAGAACATAAGCTCAAATTCAAAAGCCCAACAGAGGGCATAAAACCCAGGCTGGAAATGCAAACTCCATAAAGGAACCTAATATCACATGTGGTGGACCTGCCCAAAGGCAAAACAATACTGGCAAATGATTAGAACACAAATAGAAGAAATTGCTCAACAAAGAATAGAAACGAGGCCAGAAACCTTTCTACTAGGCATAATAAATGGACAATACGAAAAGGAAATGAAGTATTTAATCATTCATATAATAACAGCAGCACGAATAATTTTTGCACAAAATTGGAAGAGTAATGACATACCAACAGAAGATAGAGTAATTAGTAAAATCATGGAATGTGCAGAAATGGACAGACTCACAAAGGAATTACAAGAAAAAGAGGAACATGACTATTATCTAGTATGGGAAAAGTGGTACATTTGGTTGGAAGATAGAAAAGGAAAAAAAGACTAGGAAGTAATTGGAGTGACCTAATATAGAGATAGGAACACAAACCACTAATGCAGGTTAACAGTGAACTACAAAGATAAATATAAGAGAAAGACCAAAACAAGGAGGAGTCAAAAGCACAAATAAGAACATAGATTACAGTTGCGACAACTTTGATAAGATGTATATTTGAATTTTTGTTTACATGTTCTGTATATTTTGTTGGTATCGGGGTATCGGGGAGCACTCAATTAAAATTTAAATAGTAACTTTAGAATAACGCATGGTGCGAGAAGTTTTATATCAAGATATATTTTATTCCTTATACCGTTTCCGTCTTCCCTTAAAATATTCACAGAATCCACCATGGCCTGAAAAATCAGCGTCTCCGCTAGAAGTTTGACAGCCAAGCTGAAACTGAATTAATCAAGTTAAAAATAGCAAACAGGAGAAAATTGTTTACTTCCTCAAACTCCCAAATAAGATACTCAGGCCCAATCCACATATCAAAGGATAAGGTCTGCAAACACAAACAGAGTGAATTAAATTAGGTCTCCCAGCGGAATTGCAGATTCACAAGAATGAACATTATAGAGGACACACATACATACACCTCAGGTGTCACCCTGGAATCAGCACATTGACACTTCCACACCCAGGACAAGCTTCTCCTATTTAACTGCCCCTAAATACAAACTCTTTTTGCTTTTAGGAATTAATATTTCTTCTTTCCTCCCAGCTGTCTGGATCTCATTTTTATTGATTCTTCTGCAACGCCAGCTCAAGTTGGAACCCCAAATTATTCTTCTGAAAATGGCTACAGCAACTAACAAGTGAGTACAATTAGCTAGGACTCCATATATTTTCTGCTCCATATATTTTCTGCTCTTCCCAATCTCTCGATCCATTAAATGCTTCCTAGGTGGTCTCACTGCTCTCTGAGATGGTATTTCTACCCGCATTTTGGGAACAAATGATTTTTTTCCCTCCCCCAATACAAATAGAATCACCAGGTTCCATTTTTTATCTGGTCCATTAAAGTTATCCATAGTTTTCTCTCTGGTGATCCTACCTGCAAGAAATGATAAATCTATTTCCTTGCCTTGGGTTTAAAAGAAAATTGGGCCGTGTTAAATCTAATAGGAGGTAGTCATTTCCTCAGTTGAGAAGGATAATTACCAAATGGCTATGTTCCTTCTCACTCAAGGTTACCGCTAGGATTCGTCTCTGGGACGGGGCTGAAGCTGCAGAAGTAAACGGCAAAACTTCATAAGGGTGTTTGTAGGATGGTAAACAAATGTTAGATAGATAGATAGATAGATAGATAGATAGATAGATAGATAGATAGATAGACAGACAGACAGACAGACAGACACAGGCAGAAAGACAGATAGATGATAGATAGATAGATAGATAGATAGATAGATAGATAGATAGATAGATAGATAGATAGGCAGGCAGGCAGGCAGGCAGGCAGGCAGGCAGGCAGGCAGGCAGAGATGATAGATAGATAGATAGATAGATAGATAGATAGATAGATAGACACACAGACAGACAGACAGAGATGATAGATAGATGATAGATGATAGATGATAGATAGATAGATAGATAGATAGAAGATAGATGGATATCTATGATTGATTGATTGATTAATTGATAGATAGATAATAGATAGATAATGATTAGATAGATAGATAGATAGATAGATAGATAGATAGATAGATATGGATAACGTGAGATATAGATGGTAGATAGATACATGATAGATAAATAATGATAGATAGAAGATAGATGGATATCTATGATTGATTGATTAATTGATAGATAAATAGATAGACAGACAGACAGAGATGATAGATAGATGATAGATGATAGATAGATAGATAGATAGATATGGATAATGTGAGATATAGATGGTAGATAGATACATGATAGATAAATAGATGATAGATAGATAGATAGATAGATAGATAGATAGATAGATAGATGATAGATGGATATCTATGATTGATAGATAGATAGATAGATAGGAAAGGTACTTAGGTAGGTAGATAAATGGATGGGTAGGTAGAGAGAGAGAGAAAGAGAATGGAAGGAAGGAAGGAAGGAAGGAAGAAAGAAAGAAGGAAAGAAAGAAAGAAAGAAAGAAAGAAAGAAAGAAAGAAAGAAAGAAAGAAAGAAAGACACATGGGGTAGAGATAGATAGAGGCTGGACAAGTCTCTGCAGTTTTCTTGGCAAGATTTCAGAAGTGGTTTACCATTGCCTCCTTCCTAGATCTAAGAGAAAGTGAGTGGCCCAAAGCAGATAGATAGATAGATAGATAGATAGATAGATAGATAGATAGAGTTCCCTGCAAGATGTTTGGGTATGTCTGGCTGATGAAACAATCACACTTTTGCTCTGAGTTTCTTTCACCTTGCCTCTTATATCCAGACTGAAATCTGTGGAACATTTTTCACTGATTAAATTCCTCAGAAAGATATATTTTGTCAGCATGCATCTGGGTTTGTGTGACTTCTGATTTGATTTTTGTAAAAAATATATTAATATGCTCTGCTCGTTTGCATGTTTATTCCTTTATTCCTAAAGAGGAAAAAAAGAAACAAAAACATGCACGATTCCCCTTTTCCATTTGTAGGAAAGCAAAAAGGAAATAGATCTGGATTATTACAGTTGTAGTTCTCAACAATTCCTTATTACAATCACATCCACAGTGAGCAGAGTGGTCTAAGTCATTAACATCTTAACTGTGTTTGTTTTATTCTCAATGCCTTTTGTTACTTAGCATTCTGTTTATTCTTCAGAGAGAGAGAGAGACTGAGACAGAGAGGGAGAGAGGGAGAGACAGAGGAGAGAGGGAGAGGGAGAGAAAGAGAAGAGAGAGAGAAGGGGAGAGAGAGAAGAGGGAGGGAAAGAGAAAGAGAGAAAGAGAGGAGAAAGAGAGAGAGCGAGAACAGGAGAGAGAGGAGAGAGAAACAGAGAAGAGAGAGGAGAGAGGGAGAGGGAGAGAAAGAGAAGAGAGAAGAGGAGAGAGAAGAGAGAAACAGAGAAGAGAGAGAGGAGAGACAGAGGCGAGAGGGAGAGGGAGAGAAAGAGATAAGAGAAGGGGAGAGACAGAAGAGGGAGGGAAAGAGAAAGAGAGAAAGAGAGGAGAAAGAGAGAGAGCGAGAACAGGAGAGAGAGGAGAGAAACAGAAGAGAGAGAGGAGAGAGGGAGAGGGAGAGAAAGAGAGAAAGAGAAGAGAGAAGAGGAAAGAGAAGAGAGAAACAGAGAAGAGAGAGAGGAGAGAGAGAGGAGAGAGGGAAAGACAGAGGGAGAAAGAGAAGAGAGAGAGAAGGGGAGAGAGAAGAGGGAGGGAAAGAGAAAGAGAGGAGAAAGAGAGAGCGAGAACAGGAGAGAGAGGAGAGAGAAACAGAGAAGAGAGAGAGGAGAGAGGGAGAGGGAGAGAAAGAGAGAAAGAGGAGAGAGAAGAGGAGAGAGAAACAGAGGAGAGAGAGAGGAGAGAGACAGAGGGAGAGAAAGAGAAAGAGAAGAGGGAGGGAAAGAGAAGAGAGAGAGAAACAGGAGAGAGAGAAACAGAGAGGAGAAACAGAAACAGAGGAGAGAGAGAGGAGAGAGAGAGAGAGACAGAGGGAGAGAAAGAGAAGAGAGAGAGAAGAGGGAGGGAAAGAGAAAGAGTAACAGAGAGGAGAAAGAGACAAAGAGAAGAGGACGGAGAGAAGAGAGAGACAGAGGAAAGAGAAAGAGACAGAGAGGAGAGGAGAGAGAGCTGGCAGAGCTCATATGTGAAGATTAATCATTTCCTCTTTATAGTTTGCTTTTCATTATTTACTATGAACTGGAAGTCAACTGGACTGGCTGTCATCTAAACGCTTCTCCCCCCCCACCCCGACCTCTGTTTAAAGTGCCATCCATGAGCTTCGGCTTTATTTATTTCTCTTTTCCGAAGACCCCCATGACGTGGCTCCAGACACAGTTTCTCGGGTGACGTCACAGAAGTATCTTCATTACCATCCTGGTTTTAATTATTTTATTTTTAGACTTCCCCCACTGCGTAAACCCGGGGAATCGCGTTTCCCCAAGGCAGGCCCTTTCTGACGGCAAAAACTCTCTGCCTTTAGAAAACTTTAATCGCATCCCCCATAACGCGCCGTCGTTCTACCCTTTCTTCGCATAAAGCGAATTTTTTTAAAATTTTGATTGATTTATTTATTTTGTTTTACTTTTGGGAAAGCAAATGGGCGCATCCAAGGAGTGAAAGTATTTTTGTTGTTTTGTTTACCTTTCGCCATTAATAAGCACCGTCTAAAAGTCTGTGGCTTTTACGCTGAACCATTAGCCTCGCTTTCTCACTATTATCAGGGAAATAATTTTTGGAAATCATGCTCTTCGTCTTGGGTCTAATCCGATCCGAACACCGGCAGGAACTATTTGCAATCTGCAGATGCTGAGAAGAACTGAGTGAAGAGCTCTTGAAAGCCTTCTAAAATGCTAATTTTTCTTCTCTCTCTCTCTCTCTCTTTCTCTCTTACACACACACCCCAAAATCAATCCAGACACTATTTTTGGAGGCTGTTATCCTTAACTATTCATTTCTCTAGCCCACACTTGGTTGCGGAGGTAATATTATGACACTCACTCACGCTGAACACTGCAGGAGGAGTGGGAGAAAGAGGTTCTGTTCCATTTTAAGCCAATTCTAGTAGAGGTTTGCAAATCCCCCATCACCCATGGAAAACACAGGAAAACACTCCACTGATGGACTTTCTCTTCCTTAAAAAAACCTCAGTTGTCTAGAAATCATAGACAAATCTAAAAGGGGGGGGGGGGGCGGGGAATTGCTTGCCTCTCTTCTTTGCAGCTTCTACATTCCCTACCAAGATACAATCTTGAGTGTGAGTATAATGCTTTCCATCTCACGGCAGAAATCTTTTCCCATTACAGCAGGTTTATCTCAGAAGAGGGTGGCGGTAGTTACACCTTATAGTAAAACGCTACTTTGCATCTTCGATGGCTACCTTTCAAAGCATGGCACACACTGTCTAAGGCACGATGGAACGGTACACATATCCTTCCTTCCCCCCAATTCACGTGCCATGCACATCCCTCAAATGTCAAATATCTCCTGCCTTTTGGATCATATTGCCAAGGAAAATACCCATAACCTCATCCTGAACCCAGCTGAAGGTATCCCGGGCATATACACAGCATTTCAGGATTTCCAACCGGCATTCGCCCAATAGAAAAATAGCCTGGCCAATTTCTTCCGACCAACAACACTTCAGAGAAAATGCGCGGCTGTGAAAAACCATCTTCTTGGTACCCAAAGAAGAAATGTGGAGCCATTTTTTTCAGACAGATTCATCAGAAAAAAGTCCAGCGTGTGCGGTGTCCAAAACGGCGCCTTTGGTTCAGGCCAAAAAGGTGTGTGTGTGTGGGGGGGGCACCCAGTCAGTCACTCCTTACTGAGAAAAATTGAAAAAGGCCCATTCAAAATCTGATTTCTCGGAGGGTTTCGAAGCCCACCCTCTCTCTCTCTCTGCAGCTGATTTGCTGCAGATTTGGAAGGGAGAAAAAGCTGGCAGGAATTCTGGCTTTCTGACTGTATTTTTCAGAGACCCAAAACATCAAACACAACCAGGTTCGGGTTTCTGTCCCTGATTCTTTTTTTTTTCTTTTTCCCCCAAAATCCCCCAGGCAGTTTGCTTCAGAAGCAAGCAGAGCATAACCTCACACACACAATAGGCGATCTGTAGACCAGTTAACATGATACACACAAAAGCCTCTATGTGTTCAGAGGCAAACGTCTTTTTGTTGAGGTCGCTGTTCGGGAAAAGCACAAACCACCCAAAAAAAAAGCATGTTCAAGAACAAAAACAAAGAAGGAAAAGCCATTATTTACCCCCGGAGGAAAACAAAATACAAAAAACCCAAAGCATGTTGGTTGGCTTAATGCTGCAGCACGCGCCTTACTACACAAACGTAAATAATAAATCAAAAGATGGAGACAGAGGGATTTGGAAGCTAAAATTCTTGCCTTTTCCTCCTCGTTGTTAGCTTTTACGTTCTCCTTGGGTCCCTTAAGTGAGCAAATCCCTTTCAACTCGTCTTGAGCTTTTACACCAAAGCCAGAAGAGCAGGGGTTTTTTTGTTTTGTTTTTTTTAAAAAAAAGACCAGGCAGATTTTGGGTATTTGCCGAACAAGGAAGTCCTCAAAAGTTACTCGTCTTTTTTTTTTTTTTTTGCAAACAATGGACCGACCATCTCAATAAAACCCTTCCTCCTTCTTCCGCGGCTGGCGGTGCTGATCGGATCCTAACCTCAGCCGGGCAAAGTCAAAATTGTGTTGCTGTGAAAATTGGGTCCTTTTACTTGGCTTTGCCTTCCAGACGTAGACCTGAGCTGCTTTTGAGGGGTATATTTGGGGCTCTTTTTCCCTGACAACTGCTACCTACTATTTTGTGAATGAAAGATAAGGAGGGAGAGAAAAAGAGAGGAAGGAATAGTGATGCAGCCCCTTAGCAGCATCCTCAAATACGCCTCTGCAAGACTCAGGGATCCAGACCGGCTCCCTCAATTCTGCTCCGGATCCAAGCAGCAAAATCCAAATTCCAAAATGCCTTGCGCCTGCCTGGGCAATGCCTCCGTCCATCCTCCTTCAAGTGACCCGAGAGCGGAAAAAGCAATCCGAAGGGAGAGAAAACCCCACACACCCCAGGCGCCCTCCCTTCCCCTCCTCTCTCCCCCCCACCCCACCCCTCTCCGCTGTTCTCCCCCTACCTTGCCATGGCCTTGCTTCAGCCCGTCTGCCTCCTCCTCCTCCTGATCTTGAGGCCGCCTATACTGATCCAACCCATTTTAGAAGGGAAGAAGAGAAGAAGAAGAAGAAGAAGAAGAAGAAAAAAGAGAGAGAGAATTTTCTCCCAAGGCTCAAATAGGCTCCAGACTTCTTCTTTTTTTTCCTTTTATTTTCTCTCTCTCTCTCTTTCTCTCTCTCTCTCTCTCTCCAAGCAGGGCTGTCTAGAATTTTCTGCTTTAAGCCAGGCGTGCAGCACCAAACTGCAGATTGGTGCTTTTGTTGTCAGTCCTCCCCAAAGCACAGCAAAGACAGCAAGAACACAACACAACAGCAGCGGCAGCGAGCAAAGCCCTCTTCATCTCTACCTCCTTCTTTCCCTCCCTCCCTCCCTCTCTCTCCCTCTCTCTCCCAATCCCAAGCTCTCTCTCTCTCTCTCTCTCTCTCTCTCTCCCTTCATTCAAGATCCTTGACGCTTCTGAGAAGCCGCCAATGACCTCTCCTCGCCCATCTCTACCTATTACTCTCGCTTTCCCTGAGATAAAAGGACCTAGCTGGGTGGCAGTCAGCTGACCTCTCCAACTCTTTAAAAAAAAAAGGGGAGAAAAGGCAAAAGGATGAGATTCTGGGAGTCATTTGAATCACAAAAGAACGAAGGGGCGGGGGGGGAGGGAGATCTAACTCTGGGCAGAGGGAATTAAATATTTTATGGCACGTTTCCCCCTTTTATCGCCCGCCCAATTATCAAGGAAGGGGGAGGGGTGGGGGGGGAGGAGGAGGAGGAGGAGGGGTGTGTGCGGGAGATGTTTAATTAAATTTCTCAAAATGTTTAATTAAATTTCTCATGGGGTGACAGCTCACACACCTTTGCAGGAATGGAAGCCGAGCTCAGTGGCTAAGATGCCAATGGGGAATATTTGGCACCTCCTAAATGTAATGAAGGGATGTGGTGGCTCAGTGGCAAAGATGCTGAGCTTGTCGATCAAAAGGTCGGCAGTTCAGCGGTTCGAATCCCTGGTGCTGTGTAACGGGGTGAGCTCTTGTTCCTTGTCTCAGCTTCTGCCAACCTAGCAGTTCGAAAGCACGTCAAAAAATGCAAGGAGAAAAATAGGGACCACCTTTGGTGGGAAGGGAACAGTGTTGCGTGCGCCTTTGGCGTTGAGTCATGCCGGCCACATGACCACGGAGACGTCTTCAGACAGCGCTGGCTCTTCGGCTTTGAAATGGAGATGAGCACCGCCCCCTAGAGTCGGGAACGACTAGCACATATCTGCGAGGGGAACCTTTACCTTTACCTTTTTTAAGCCTAGCGCATTTAGGGAGAAAACCAGGCATGTTAACTCAGAGTGTTCTGGTTGATTATACTGTTACTTTGGCACAGCTCAAGCTGTATTATCTCTCTTCCGACGACTTAGGAAACACTTTGGTAGGGTGTCAATCATGCTTAAGGAAGATCTACGTCCTTGCCAACAACCCAGATGTGATCTACCACTTACTCAAAGGAATATCGCCTATCGGATGCAGGATCAGAGCAGAATAAAGGTTAAGGTAAATATTCCCCTCGCACACATGTGCTAGTCGTTCCTGACTCTAGGGGGCAGTGCTCATCTCTGTTTCAAAGCCGAAGAGCCAGCGCTGTCTGAAGATGTCTCCGTGGTCATGTGGCCGGCATGACTCAATGCCAAAGGTGCACGGAATGCTGTTACCTTCCCACCAGTGGTGGGATTCAAATTTATTTATTATTTATTTTCCATGGCTTAGGACCTGGTTATCTACGGGACCGCCTGCTACCACCAATAGCCTCCCACCGGCTAGCACGCTCCCATAGAGAGGAGCTCCTCCGGGTGCCGTCGGCCAAACAATGTCGACTGGTGGCCCCTATGGGGAGAGCCTTCTCTGTGGGGGCACCTACGATCTGGAACGAGCTCCCCCCGGAGATACGGAGGATCCCGGATCTGCGCACCTTCCGTTGCGCTCTCAAGACTTTCTTATTTCATCAAGCTGGCCTGGCCTAAATCTTCTCCCCTTTTTAAATGTAAATTTTAATTTGTTTTAAATTATGCGAGTATTTTAAATTTGTTCAGCCAAATTATTTAATTCGTTTTTATTCTATTTTAAATTTTTGTATTTATGTGTTTTATTCTGTGGCTGTTCACCGCCCTGAGTCCTTCGGGAGTAGGGTGGTATAGAAATTTAATAAAATAAAATAAATAAATAAATGTTATTTTATTATATTTTTATACCGCCCTTCTCCCGAAGGACTCAGGGCGGTGAACAGCCATAATAAAACAAAATACAAGACAAATTTAAAAACCATATTAAAATAATTCAATTGTGGCCGAATTTAAAATCCCCATTCTAAAACCCTTGTCAAACCATATTAACAACCGGTTCTCTGCCCTAATTATTTCTTCCAACAACCAGTTTGCCAAACTGCTCAGAAAGTTAATAACTGGCTCTCCCGGAGTGGTGCGAACTGGCTGAATCCCACCACTGCTTCCCACCAAAGGTGGTCCCTTTAACCTTGGAGGACTTCTGCTCCACACCTCTGCTCAAGCAGGAGACCTTTATACAATTCTACACAAGTGGTTGTCCAGTCTCTTCTTAAAAATCTCCAGTGTTGGAGCACCCACAGCTTCCAAAGACAAGCTGTTGCGCTGATTAATTGTTCTCAGTGTTGGGGAATTTCTCCTTTGTTCTAGGTTGCTTTTCTCCTTGACTTAGTTCCCATCCATTGCTTCTTGTCTTGCCTTCAGGTGCTTTGGAGAATAGCAGGTGGGAACATGAAGTCAAATTGAACTACAAGAGCCTGTAGTACAGTGGACCAAAGCGCTGTTATTAACATCTGCTGCTTGCAATTACTGCAAGTTCAAATCTCGCCAGGCTCAAGGTTGACTCAGCCTTCCATCCTTTCAAAGGTAGGTGAAATGAGGACCCAGATTGTGGGGGCAATAAGCTGACTTTGCATAAATATACAAAAGTATGAAGGCTATTGCTTAACACATTGTAAGCCGCCCTGAGTCTCCGGAGAAGGGCGGCATATAAATTAAAGAGAAAAAAAAAATGGTTCATCTTGAAAAAGCTAAGCAGGGTTCAACCATTGCATTCGGGTGGCAGACCGGGAGGGAAATTCATGACCACGGTCTAGATTGAGAAGTTTGGGGGGGTGGGGAGAGATAATAAATTGGCAATACTGAACCAGTTCCATATGGCTGTCAAGAAAAAAAACTCAAGAGACATCTGTTAATACCCCTTTATAATGCCTTGGTAAGGCCACACTTGGAGTACTGCATCCAGTTTTGGTCGCCACGATGTAAAAAAGATGTGGAGACTCTAGAAAGAGTGCAGAGAAGAGCAACAAAGAGGATTAGGGGACTGGAGGCTAAAACGTATGAAGAACGGTTGCTGGAATTGGGTAGGTCTAGTTTCCTGAAAAGAAGGACTAGGGGAGACATGATAGCAGTCTTCCAATATCTCAGGGGTTGCCCCGAAGAAGAGGGAGTCAAGCTACTCTCCAAAGCACCTGAGGGTAGAACAAGAAGGAAAGGATGGAAACTAATCAAGGAGAGAAGCATCTTAAAAATAAGGAGAAATTTCCTGACAGTTAGAACAATTAATCAATGGAACAACTTGCCTCCAGAAATTGTGAATGCTCCAACACTGCAAATTTTTAGAAGATGTTGGATAACCATTTGTCTGAAGTGGTGTAGGGTTTCCTGCCTAAGCATGGGGTTGGACCAGAAGACCTCCAAGGTCCCTTCCAACTCTGTTATTCTATTCTAACATCTGTCTTATTGCCAAGAATTGAACTCAACTAGAGCAAAATTCTATTCGGATTTGGCCGAATTAGAAATAAACCAAGGCATGAGCAGAATTCTAATTCAATTCTAACTCATGTAGAGTGACATCTCTTAGGGATGATTTGAACTGGCTATGATTGACTTTCCTTACATTTAAAATGATTTGTACCTAGAGGCTCCTGGATTCTGAGAGACTTCTGAATTCTCACGCTCCTGATCTCTTTATCAGGTTAGTAATTATGTTTAAATATTTCTATTCCCAGCTCTAGGATCCAATGAAGGTATCTGCTAGACTTAATGGTTCTTGTCTTGATGACACAAAGTCCAGCTCATCTCTTGAGTTTTCAGTACATATAGATTTTTCTGGTGGTCATAAGAGATTTAGGCTACAGTTGTATCTCCACAGTTTCATCTTCCTTTTGAGCAATCTGTGATCCTTCTTTAGTGTGTCCCAAAGCAGAACAATGTGCCCAAGAAGAGCTCATCCTTTTTTGTGTTTTCTATGAAATCCCCCCCCCCCAATTTTGGATCTGTTTCCTTCCAATCCATTATATGCTCTGTCCTACACATTGGCAATAAAAATCAAAAACACCAAATACAAGTTGGGCGGATATGACCTCGTAGACGACCCTCACTCTGTCAAGGACATAGGAATACTCATTTCTAATGATCTAAGCTCCAGAGCTCACTGTTACAGAATTGCCAAAAAGGCATTAAGAGTTGTTAACCTTATATTTAAGTTGTACCCTATAAAGAAAATCTCTATAAAATGTTTTATAGGTGGCACTTGCCACCAGCCAGATTGGCAAGAATGTTCCCTGGCATGCCATCAACATGTTGGAAATGCAACCACCACAAAGGCACCTATTACCATATGTGGTGGACCTGCCCAATGGCAAAACAATATTGGCAAAGGATCAAAATACAAATAGAGGAAATAACACACCAAAAGATAGAACTAAGACCAGAAAGCTTCTTATTAGGCATAGTGAATGGATACTATGAAAAAGAAACAACCTATTTAATTATACATATGATAACACCAGCACAAATACTATACGCGCAACACTGGAAGAGTAGTGATATACCAACACCAGATAAAGTAATCAATAAAATTATGGAATGTGCGGAATTAGATAGACTCACAAAGGAATTACAAAATAGGGAAGAACATGACTTTTACTTAGTATGGGAAAACTGGTATAGTTGGTTGAAAGATAGGAAAGAGATGAAGCAATAGGAAGTAAACAAAATGACCAAATATAATATGATGGAAACAAAGAACAGAAATAGGTCAACAAAGATCAATATTAGATAGACAAAAGGGAATGACCAAATAAGGAAGAGTCAAAATACAAAGAGAAATCTATATTATAGTTGAGATAAACTGGACATGTATTGAAATGGATGTTTATATGTTTTTATGTTTTGTACGTTTCATTGTTCTGTTTAGTTTGTGCTTATAAATAAAAATTGGAGGGAAAAAAAAGAGAGTTGTTAACCTAATTTTGCAAAGCTTCTTCTCCAGTAACATTGTATTGCTAACTAGGACATACAAAACCTTTGCCAGACCAATTCTCGAATACAGCTCGTCTGCCTGGAATACACACTGTATATCATACATTAACACGATTGAGCGGGTCCAGAGGTATTTCACGAGAAGAGTCCTCCACTCCTCTGCTCACAATAGAATTCCCTTTGCCACAAGACTTGAAATTTTGGGCTTGGACAATCTGGAACAGCGCCGCCTGCGGTATGATCTAAGCACAGTAACACAAAATTGTCTGCTACAACATCTTACCTGTCAACAACTTCTTCAGCTTCAACCACAATAATACACGGGCAAACAATCGATTCAAACTCTAGGTAAACCGCTCCAAACTCGATTGTAGAAAATACGACTTCAGCAACAGAGTGGTCAGTGCCTGGAATGCTCTACCCGACTCTGTTGTTACATCCTCAAACCCTCACAGCTTCAGCCTCAAACTGTCTACCGTGGAGCTCACCTCATTCCTAAGAGGTCCATAAGAGGGGGTGCATAAGTGCACCAGCATGCCTACCATCCCTGTCCTACTGTCCCTCATTTATTTGTACTCATTTCTTTCATTCATACCCATATATGGATATTCATACCTGCTATCTGTCCATGTTTGACAAACTAATAAATAAATAAATAAAAATACCCAGCTCAGTGCAAAAATCCAAAGACAAGTTCCAAGCAGAAATCATAAACCTCGTTGCTACAGTGTTTAACTTTCCACCGTTTGGAAAGATTTCAGTTTATGCGGCAAGGAGGAAAGCTACCAGAATAATGATTTGTAAGAAGACACAAGAGACAGTTCTCAAAACAACAAGATGGTTCCCATCTGGTACTCAAGGATCAGAAAAGTTCCAAAAGGCATAAGGAAAATACAAAATGGAGACTAATCAACTCAAAGATGGGACCAGGCAGAGTCTCTTTTGAGGTTCACTCCAATTATTCATCTTCTTTTAATGACCCCATTATACCTTGTGGAGTGGAGTTTGGGCAACTAAATGGAGCTGAGTGTTTACTGGCCAGATGCTCTTCCTGTCGCCAATGCAGAGTTTTATTCAGCAGGTATATTCTCATTGTGCCCAGAGAGAGAAATATCTGCCTCCACCTAGGATCAAACTCACAGCCTCCTGATTATGAGGCAAGAGCTCTATCTCTAGGCCACCACACCACTTATTCACTCCAATTATTGGGTAACGAAAACTAGCTAGGTAGCCACACATGGCTAGTTATGTCTGTAGGGAGCCTCGGAGATGACCTTGGAAAAGCCAACCAGAAGCCATTAGGACAACAACAGGTGGAGAAACATGAGTCAAGCCTTGGAAGGTGTGAAAGTATTTGGACAAGACTGGCTCCCTCCTGACTCCACTGTATTTGAAAGGAAGAGACGGAAAACATACAGGCAGGTTTGCAAGATTCACTTATTATGGTCTATCTCAATGAAGTTTAGTTTGTGTTTTCTGGTAGAATTAGTTTCCTGATGAGATCAGCTTCATAGGGCTAACAATGGATGAATAATATACAGAACACAATCATGCTTTTGGTTTGGAAAATGATCAGTAAAAGTTGTCAATCTGCATTTTATTTTTTATGTGTCTTAGAGGGTATGGAGAAAAAGGAAGGAAGGGAGGGAGGGAGGGAGAAAGAAAGAGAAAGAAAGAAAGAGAAACAAAGGTAAAAAGAAGGAAGGAAGGAAGGAAGAAAGAAAGGTAGAAAGAAAGGTAGAAAGAAGGAAAGAAGGAAGGAAGGAAAGTAGGAAGAAAGAAAGAAAAAAGAAAGGAAGGAAGGAAGACAGAAAGAAAAAGAAAGAAAGGTAGAAAGAAAGAAAGAAGGAAGGAAGAAAGAAAGAAAGAAAGGTAGAAAAAGAAAGAAAGAAAGGAGGAAGGAAGGAAGAAAGAAAGAAAGAAAGGTAGAAAGAAAGAAACAAACAAACAAAAAAGGAAGGAAGGAAGGAAGAGAGAAAGAAAGAGAAAGAGAGAAAGAAAGAGAAAAAAAGGTAGAAAGAAAGAAAGGAAGGAAGAAAGACACATGGAGTAGAGATAGATAGAGGCTGGACAAGGAAGGAAGGAAGGAAGGAAGGAAGGAAGGAAGGAAGGAAGGAAGGTCATGTTTTTAGAAGAATTGGAATATCTGATTTTGGAAAATCAAACTAAAAAAAATGTAAAATATGCATTGTAGGATGTAAACAATTAAGCCATTCATTAGAACATGCTACTCCAAGTCTATTGGGCTCTCCAAAGAATGTTTAAAGTGGGATGTACAATATACTTTTTATACTGGCTCGGTGAAAAAAAAAAAAGAAATTTTATATTTTTTTAAAAAAACCTCATGTGATTTGTCTCATTCTGTTATAGCTTTATTTCGGTTTCAAAGTTACAGGCGCGTTAATAAAATTTCAGAAAGAAATACATTTAAAGGTCTCAACGTGATGTCAAACTAGGTTTCCTAAAATGTTGAATTAGTCATTTGAAGACAACTTTTGTTTTGATCAAGTTGAGCTACAGCAAGGAAGACCATGCTACTACGTCATTGGATTCACTCCCCTGATTTTTAAGGAATGCATTCATGAGACGCGTTACTCAGGGGTGAAATTAGAAAATTTCCCCTACTGGTTCTGTGGGCGTGGCTTGTTGGGGGGAGGTCATGTGACTGGGTGGGCGTGGCCAACTCAACATCACTCACATCGAGGGGCTCCTCACCGGCCCTTCCCCTCCCAGCCACTCCTTGTCGCGAATTGCAGGAAAATGGGGAGGGGAATATTCCTGCCTACCATCCTTCCCTCAGTCTGTGCTGAGATTGAGGAATGGATGACAGGCAGGAAAATCCCCTTCCCCATTTTTCTGCCTTTCACGAAAATGGCTCCATTCCAGCTGCTCCCACCCCCGGCCCCCTCGCTCCTGGGGACTACCTTAAAGGGACAGGCTGCAGTTGCTCCGTTGTGAATTGAGGGAGAAAAATTAGCATTCTCTCTGCTGCATTTAACATTGAATTCTGTGGAATATCGAGCGGCTGGAAGAGGTGAGTGGCGACCGGCCGGGTGTGGGTGAGGCCAAGGAGGGGTAATTACTACTGGTTCGGCAAACTGATGCCCATAATCCCTAGCGGTTCACCCGAACCGGTCCGAACTGGTAGGATTTCACCCCTGACGTTACTTCTTCATTTTTGAAAGTTTTGTAGCCCCAAAATGAGTAGATGGCACATTATGTTGGTACATGGCCCAGATTTAATGATAAGCTCAATGAACAAGTCAATTCTAGATAGGTATCAATATGTATCATATGTAAATTTTATTAATTTTCTTAGGATAGGATAGGATAGGATAGGATAGGATAGGATAGGATAGGATAGGATTTTTTTTTAATTTGATTTATATGCCGCCCTTCTCCGGAGACTCAGGGCGGCTTACAATGCGTTAAGCAATAACCTTCATCCTTTTGTATATTTATACAAAGTCAGCTTATTGCCCCCACAAACTGGGTCCTCATTTCACCTACCTTAGAAAGGATGGAAGGCTGAGTCAACCTTGAGCCTGGGGAGATTCTAGGGATTCGAACCACTGAACTGTCGACCTTTTGATCGGGGGGGGGGGCAGAACCGGTACGGTGATGTCATATCGTCACCGCTACCGGCTCAGCGGAACTGGGCGGAACCGGGAAGAACCCACCACTGCAGTGTTTACAATCTTAGCACCTAAACCTTACAAAATTTCTGATTGTCATGAGAGTACTTCCATACTGCAACAGGATAAAAAACATCAATATTCTATAAATGCACTCATTTAATACATGTGCTTTCCCCTCAAAGACTGATTTAAGTCTAATAGATAAATGTAAAAAAAAAACCTCTTTACATCTTACCATTCGTTTTTCTTATATTCCTATTCTCGAGATTTGCAGTATCGTGAAACAAAGCACCCGTATTCTTTTACGATCGTACACAACTCATAACCTGCCTCTAAAATATTTCTATTTGTAGACTTTTAAAAGCCTTCAGCCTCGCCAGGGTGTTTTATCAGCGCCGTAATTGTTGAATGGAGTTAAATATTTTATATTTAGATATGGAAAATATAGGCTTCGAGCGAAGTTTGACTTTTAAAAACCCAGATGCTTTATCCACATTTTCGGCTATTGATAGCGGGAGGAGGTATCGAAATGAAATGAAATTTCTTTTTTATGGCACCTTTCCAGCATTATAAATAATGGGGGGTGGGGATGGGGAGGGGGAAGGAAATGGATGGCGACTGTGAATACATTGCCAAAAATTATTACAAAGCAACACAACACCAAATGTAAGCTATATACAGGAGGGGGGGTTCGCAGGGGTTCGGGAGAATCTCTAGCTAAGGTTCCGTGCAGTTCAGAGAACCCGTAAATCCCACTCCTGGCTGGCCCCGCTCACTCTACCCCGCCCCTCCCAGGAGTCCCCACACGGCCTGTTTTGTATGCAAATAGGTGCAGGGTGTGCGTGGAGGCTCGGGGAGGGCGAAAAACAGGCCTACCAGAAGTTTGGGAAGGCCAGAAATGGGGCCCGTTTCCAGCCTCCAGAGGGCCTCTGGAGCCTGGGAGGCCATTTTGGCCCTCAAGAAAAGCCTCCAGAGCCCAGGGAGGACAAAAACACCCACACACCCACACACCTATATATATGTAGGTCTTTGATTATTTGGGTTGCTCCTAGAAGCACGAAGCCGAGAACACCAGCCTGAAGATGATGAATGCGACTTCGTCGAAACGTTGCCAAGACAACTCCTATTTTACGCGGGAGAAAACCCAAATAATCAAAGACCTACATACAAACACCCGCGAAAACCTCAGAAAACAAATATATATGTGTGTATGTGTGTGTATATATATATATATATATATACATATACATATACATATACATATACATATACATATACATATACATATACATATACATATATATATATATATATATATATATATATATATATATATATATATATGGGATTCTGTCGAAACGTCGCTTCTACCCTTTTAGGGATATATCCACAATTACACGGGAAGAAACCCAAAATATTAACTATACACACATACATACCCGTGAAAACTTACATAAATATATATATATATATAAAACTATTCTAAAAATACAAGTTCCAGGTATATTAGTAAAAAAAGAAGCAGACGTACTGCGAACTCCAGAATTTAAGATTTTAAAATTTTAAAAGAATTTTAAAATCTTTTAAAAGAATTAAAATTTTATTTTACTAAACTAATATCCCCTAAAAACAATCTCTTTAGATGATCCTCAAATCTGGAAATAATTAGGGAAAGAAAACCACTTCTCAGAATATTGTACAATGGACACCGTAATAAGATACAAGCGAAGACTCGAGACTAGCCTAGACTTGCAAGGGCAAAAATGTTCACAATAAAAACTCTCATTTAATCTACCTACCAATAGTGTGTCCAGAGGAACATTAAAATAGGCAATAGAAAAGCCCATGTGTATTTATTCAGGATTACAGGTGATCCTCGATTTATATCAGTTCACTTTAGTGACCGTTCAAAGTTACGACAACACTGAAAAGAGCGACTCACACAACCCTTTTTCAGACTTACAACTATTGCAACACCTCCGTGGTCACATGATCAAAATTCAGAAGCTTGGCAACTGATTTGTATTTATGACGGTCGTAGTGTCCCGGGATCATGTGACTTGGGGAAACCAGATTCACTTAACAACTGTGTTACTAACTTAACAGCTGCAGTGATTCACTTAAGGACTGTGGTAAGAAAGGTCGTAAAACGGGGCAACATTCAGCTAACAACTGTCTTGCTTAGCAATGGAGGTTTTGGGCTCAGTTTTGGTCTTAAAGCGAGGACTAACTATGCATTGGGTCAATAACCTTCAAGAAAGGATTTGTGCAGTGATGGGATTCAAATAATTTAACAACCGGTTCTCTGCCCTAATGACTGGCTGGGTGGGCGTGGCCATGGGGGCGTGGCCAGGGGGTGTGACAGGTAGCACTTGGCCTCCTGCACCCCCCTGGGAGCAAAAAATGGGCTACAGGGGGGAGAAACATGTAGGTCCTCCCTCCCTCCTTCTCTTGTTCCCTTTCTCCTTCTTCTTCTTGGTGGCACAGTGGTTGGAATGCAGTATTGTAGGCAAATTTTGCCCACTGTCAGGAGTTCGATTCTGACCGGCTCAGGGTTGACTCAGCCTTCCCTCCTTCTGAGATTGGTAAAATGAGGACCCAGATTGTGGTGATGGTGGGGAGAGTGGGGAGGCAATATGTTGACTCTGTAAACCACTTAGAGATAACTATATTTGTCCATCTCTGCGCGCTCTAAGATTTTCCTAATTAAATCTTCTTCTGATGGTAAGATTTCCTTCTTCCAATTTTGCGCATAGACTATGCGGGCTACTTATGGACAAATGAACAAAAGAAATCAAGGAGAAAGAGGATACAGGAGATTACGAAGTGTGGTGTAGGTGGTATGAATGGTTGGAGAATAGGAAAAATGAGAAAGAGGAAGAAAGGAGAGAGGGGAGAAAAAATGCTGAAGATCAAAGTACAATCTAGACGAAAGAAAGAAAGAATGATGGAAAATAAATTGTTGAATAAGATAAAGTTAAAATATGTGTAAATAGATGTAAATAGTATGAAAGGATCACTTCGAAGTAGCTGTTGTGGCTCCGTTAACTGAGCCTGTGTCATCGGCAGGAGAGGACTCCGAGAGTGAAGGAGAGGAGTTGGCAAGGCCTCCCTCTCCAGAACCCTCCTCTCTGGCAATGCCTTCGGTGTCCGTCGAAGGGCAAGAGATAGGGCCAGGGCCAAGCACGTCCACGCAGCCACAGATGGACAGTGATGAGGGTAATGAGTCTTGGCTGGATTCACGCCAGTGTCGCAGAGATAAGTGCACGCAACAGAAGAAAAGGCATGCCCGAGATTAGGCTGAGTCACTGGACCACACCCCACAGGATATAAAAGGGAGCATGGTGGCCAGTCAAACCTTGTGACGAACAAAGCTGAAAGCTTCCACGCCATTTTGCATTGCCGGACTTTTGCTATAGACTTTGCTGGATTATCTCTGGACTTGATTGACTCTGTAATTATTGAGCTGTTTCTTTTGATGTACCAGAAGTGGGGAGAAGTTATCTCTCCTCTTCATAAGTAATAAACTCTTGGCAGGCAGCCACTAGGTTGTTGCCAAGTTCCGTTATCATAAGGAAAAGGATTTTGCCGGTTGGTTTGGTCTTGAACTCTTGAACGTCTGTTGGTGTGTGTGCGTGTGGGACGGGGACAGAACAGTAGCTGAAGGGAAAAGTGATATGTATATAACTTTTGTTTTTAATGTTTTCAAAATAAAAAACTTTTTAAGAAAAAAAAAGAGATAACTATAAAGCATTGTAAAGCGGTAAATAAATCTAAGTGCTATTGCTGTGAAAGTGAATGGGCAACTGAGCTGCTCCACCTTATTAATGGTTGAGTAACAATCACACAAACCAGTTCCAATCATTTCTGTTCACTTGTGCTGGCCAGAGCTCTCTGTTCCACCTTCTCATTAGCTTTTCTCCTTCCAAAGCAGAAAACAAAACAGAAAGGATAACGATTGCTTCGTTATGCACCCAACCTAATTACTTTGTTCTTTTTTTTTTAAAGCTGCATAGTTGATGCCGTACAGGCAAACCAAATTAAAATACAAAACTTGCAGATCTTAACAGTAGGCGATCTAGATTTTAAAGAAATATTTTCAGTGGGTACGGAGATATAATTCAAAGCTTTTGCGAGAATATCTTTCTCCATCTGCGACTGGGGTTGGGAAAAACGGGCACGGAACAATACGCTGGGGAAGTAACTGCACCCGGTCATATTCTGGAGTTTTATTTTTATTCAGAAAGCAAATTAGTCACCCTTGTAATATGCCTAAGGCAATGGAAAGAGTGGGACACACTTTATTGATTTATTTGTTGATTTATTTATTGGCTCGATTTATATGCCACCCTTCTCCGGAGACTCAGGGCAGTTTACAATGCGTTAAGCAATAGCCTTCATACTTTTGTATATACCTGCTTAGTAGGGCTTTTGCCCCCCCCCTCCTAAGCGGTGTTCTTTTTTATACAAAGTCATCTTATTGCCCCCACAATCCGGGTCCTCATTTTACCTACCTCGGAAGGATGGAAGGCTGAGTCAACCTTGAGCCTGGTGAAATTTGAACTTGCAGTAATTGCAGGCAGCTGGTGTTACTTAACAACACTTAAGTCTGCTGCGCCACCAAGGTTCTAATCATTTCAACATGCAATCGTAAAATGCCAAATCATTTCAACATGCAATCATAAAATGAATGAACAGCAATATTTTCAGGACAAGCATTTCAGTGGAAGGATTTTTTTAAAAAAAGTATCAAAGAGATCATGCAAGTCAATTAACAGTTTTTTTGTTTTTTGTTTTTGAAACGTAACCTAGGATGGGAAGACATTTTCTGACCGTGAGAACAATTAATCAGCGGAACAATTTGCCTCTTGGAGTTGTGGATGCTCCATCACTACAGGTTTTCAAAAACAGATAGGACAATCATTTCACTGGGAGGATGGTATATGGCAGGGGTGAAATGGTCCCGGTTCGGACCGGATCGCCCGATCCGGTAGCAAAAATCTCTGCCCTCACCCCCCAGGCCCAGCTGAGCCGCACAATCATCAGAGGCATTTTTTTTTTTTTTTACTTTTAAAAGCATTTTTTCTACAACCTCTTTGGCCGAAAAAATGCTTTTAAAAGTAAAAAAAAAAAGCCTCTGCTGATCAGGCAACTCAGCTTGGATCGTCAGAGGCATTTAAAAGAAAAAAAGCCTCTGCTGATCAGGCAATTCAGCTTGGATCGTCAGAGGCATTTAAAAGAAAAAGCCTCTGCTAATCAGGCAACTCAGCTTGGATCGTCAGAGGCATTTAAAAGAAAAAAAGCCTCTGCCGATCAGGCAATTCAGCTTGGATCGTCAGAGGCATTTAAAAGAAAAAAAGCCTCTGCTGATCAGGCAACTCAGCTGGGATCGTCAGAGCCTTTTGAAAGCATTTTTTTACAACCTCTTCACCGAAGAGGTGGTAGAAAAAATGGTTTTAAAAGTAAAAAAAAAAAAATTGGTCATGCCCACCCAGTCACATTACCCCCCCAAGCCACGCCCACAGAACCGGTAGTAACAAATTTTAGATTTCACCACTGGTATAAGGTTCCTGCCTTTAGTAGAGGGTTGGACTGGAACCCAACCAGCCTTATGATTCTGTGATCCGTATTTCCTAACCAGCATAAAGCTCAGCATGGGATCTCAACCGGTCATTAACTTTCAGTGTACTCTAGGTTATTGAGCTAATATTTTATGGTAGAAAGCTGTGTCTTCTACCAAATACCTTGTAAATATCTTCAGAAAAATCTGAAGTAAACCAACAGTAAGCGAGATCATACTTTTCTACACAATGCGCAATTAATTCTTGATCATAAGATGTGAAACTTTTTATGGTTTCCATGGCTTTCAAATGGAATGAACTCCATTTTTTAGAGCAGAATTCTCAGTGAATTTTATTATTCGTCTAAATGGCTGTATAAAGCAGAGACATCACCCTGCCAACAAAAGAGCGTACAGTCAAGGCGATGGTTTTCCCAGTTGCAATGGATGGCTGTGAAAGTAGGACCATAAGGAAGGCTGAGCGTCAAAGAATTGAGGCCTTTGAACTCTGGTGCTGGAAAAGACTCCTGCGAGTCCCTTGGACTGCAAGGCCATCCAACCGGTCAGTCCTAGAGGAGATCCAACCGGTCAGTCCTAGAGGAGCAGATCCTGACTGCTCTTTAGAAGGCCAGATCCTAAAGAGGAAACTTAAATGCTTTGGCCACCTAATGAGAAGGAAGGACTCACTAAGAAGAGCCTAATGCTGGGAATGATTGAGGGCAAAGGAAGAAGGGGACGGCAGAGAGCGAGGTGGCTGGATGGAGTCATTGAAGCACTCGGCGTGACCTTAAATGGACTCCAGGAGATGGTAGAGGACAGGAAGGCCTGGAGGAACGTGGTCCATGGGGTCACGATGGGTCAGACACAACTTAGCAACTAACAACAACAAAATGGCTGTGTGCAAACTCCTTCATCTGGAATTGGCGCTTCTACTACTACTACTAATATGAAGAATTCCAGAATTGCTTTATTTTGTAATATAGATTTCTCCAATGTGATATCTTTTTACAAGGTGCTCTGAGACATTTTGGAGATCTTTACCCTGGGAAAACTGCTCTAGATTTTAAGCTGACACAATTAGCGCGTATCTAGATACAAACATACACCAGGTTATAAGAACAGAATGCAACAGAATCCTTTTGAGTATGCAGACAGGTCGAAGCCAAATTACAATAATTAACACAGATTTTTCTTTTGCTCTGACAAACTAAGCAGCTTCCCCTGTACCTATTTAAAAAAAACCATTGATTAGCCTTACATTGGTACCAGAATAGCAGCAACAAATACTCTAACAGCTGGACAACACTACTGACATTTTATCATATAAAATAACTTAGGTCTCAACAAACATTAAGTGTGCATACACAAATCCTAGAATTCACACATCAGACGATTGCATCCATAATGTGGGCTGTTTCTATTTTTTAAAATATAAGTCACTTTAGATTGATACCATTTAACATTAAATTAATTTTTTTAAAAAAACAATCAGCAATAACTATTTTTGGCAAGTTATTCTTTATTTTTTTTTAATTCATCGATTTAACCAAATCTCCAAGCTTGTATTAAGTATCAATTAACAGGATTTTGAGGGACGCGGTGGCTCAGTGGCTAAAACGCTGAGCTTGTCGATCGAAAGGTCGGCAGTTCAGCAGTTCGAATCCCTCGTGCCGCGTAATGGGGTGAGCTCCCGTGACTTGTCCCAGCTTCTGCCAACCTAGCAGTTCAAAAGCACTTAAAAAATGCAAGTAGAAAAATAGGGACCACCTTTTGTGGGAAGGTAACACAGTTCCGTGGGTCTTTGATGTTTAGTCATGCCGGCCACATGACCACGGAGATGTCTTCGGACAGCGCTGGCTCTTTGGCTTTGAAATGTAGATGAGCACCGCCCCCTAGAGTCGGGAACGACTAGCACACATGTGCGAGGGGAACCTTTACTTTTACCTTTAACAGAATTTTAGGATCTTGAGTGACAGTATTAGCTGCTGCCCGGTCTATATTAAGAGGACACGTGGAATATCTATGTATTGGCTAGATTGCTAATAATCCATGCTATTTATTTTAGTCTTTATGAAGATTAATTTTTTCTGGTTCCCGATGGACAATTCTCAGTATGATGTTGCAATCTATAGATGTTCAGCAGAAGAATAAAATGCAGATCAGTAAAAGCCAGCAATGTGTCAGGCATGGAAGACCAGGTTATGTTGTGGCCCGCCAGTGGCCAGTGGATCTAGCAACAGACTCAGACAGTGAGGAGGTTGGGGAGGAACATGGGCCAGTCCTGGAGTCTGGGGAAGGCTCTGATGAGGGCTCTGCGTCGGAGGCAGAGAGGGGGCCAGGGCCGTCTGACAGTTGTCAGCTGCCTTCGGAGTTGGACATCAGTGGGGCAGAAGAACAGCTGGATCCTGTTCCCAGGTTGCTCATGCGCAGAGCTGCCAGGAGAAGGGAACAGCTAAGGAACAAGGGTCGACTCAGGAGTAAAGCCACAGATGGACGGTGAATGGCCCCTTGCATAGGGAATAAAGAGGAGCGAAAGGGGAGGGGAGTTTGCAGGAGACAATTAGTTCAATTCATTAGAGTGAAGATCTGTTCCTGACTTCTTGCCAAGTATTGTCTGCTACAGAGTGGTGTTTGGAAGATATCGGCCTGGCAGCTCTCCAAGCCTGATAAAGGACTGTAGTTGTGAAATCTCTTGAAAGATTGTTGGCCGGGACTTTGCTGGAGAGGAATTCCCTTTAAACTAAATAAAAGGGGGTTTATCGGGACGAGGAGTCGGCTTCGTGCTTTTGGGAGGCCTAGGTCAGTAGAAGGTCTATATGTGAAGCTTCAATGAAACTCTTTTATTGCTACTCATGTCTATGCAAAGGAACCTTCTCAAAAAAAAAACCAGTTAGCACCTGCTTGGAGTTAGATAAGGGACCACGGAATTCAAGGGAGGTTCGACTTAATTCACTTGTGGCTACATAGAGATTCTAGACCTGTGATGGTGAACCTATGGCATGGATGCCACAGGTGGCACGCGAAGCCATCTCTGCAGGCACACGAGCTATCGCCCTAGGTCAACTCCACCGCGCATGTGCGCCTACCTCCCACTCAGTGGTGGGTTCCTCCCGGTTCGGTCCGGTTCGGCTGAGCTGGTAGCGGTGACAATATGATGTCACCGAACCAGTTCTCCCCCCCCCGTCCTACCCCCACGTTATTCGTACCTTTTATTTGGTCCCACCCCCAATCTATTGCTGCCTCCTGAGTCCCAGCTGATGACTAGAGGGAAAAAAAACTGTTTAAACTCTTGCCGCGGGGCTTCAAAGGGCCGTCCTACAGCTGATCAGTGTTAAAAGAAAACAAATGAGTCGGGTCGTAAGTGCGAGGACTGGTCGTAAGTGCGAGGACCTTCCAGAAATGACTCTGACCAGCTAGCCACACCCACCTAGTCACATGACCTCCAAGCCACACCCACAAAATAAGCCACACCCACAGAACCGGTAGTAAAAAAAATTAGAACCCACCCCTGCTCCCGCTGGTCATCTGACTGGTCTGCAGAGATGTTTGTACATGTGTGTGGGGGACTGGGCAGGGGGGTCATTCACACATGTGCAGGGGGCGGAGGGTTGTGCGCACATGCATGGGGGGGCAGGGGGATGCAACATGACAGCCACACCCAATTTTGGGCCTAGCAGGCCTCCCTGAAGCCTCCTGGGACCAAAAATGGGCCGGGAGTGTGGGGGATGGCACAGGCATGTGTGGACGAGGCGGGGGAAGCGCGGGGGGATGGGGAAGTCATGCGTGCATATGCAGGGGGGCGGGGAAACATGGGACACATGCGTGCATGAAGAGGGGGGCGGGACACGCACGAAGCATTGCATTATGGGTGTGAGCACGCATGTGCATCCTGTCGCACACACCCAGTGGTGGGTTGCTCCCGGTTCTCACCGGTTCTCGAGAGCCAGTAGCGGTGATGATATGACATCACCGAACCGGTTCTCTGTCTTCGGGAGCTGGGCCTTCCCGCCCGCCCCGGCATTATGCCGACCTTATATTTCTTCTTTTTTCGCCCAACTGAGAGGTGTGGCAGAACAGATTGCCGCACCTCAGCTGGGCAGATTCGCAACGCACTTGCGCAAAGCGCAAGTTTGGTGCGCAGGCAAGCAAAGTGAACATGCACACGGCGATCGCACGCAAAGTGCGTGACCAAAGAGGCAATCACATGCAAAGCACGCGCACAAAGAGAACCGGTAGTAAAGCCGGTTAGAACCCACTCCTGCACACACCCGTGCTCCCCCCATCCCCTGAACATATATGCACGACCCCCCACCCAGTTCCCCCCCGCACATTTTGGCACCCGAGGAAAAAAAGGTTAGCCTTCACTGTTCTAGGCTAAGCCCTCTCTTAACTTCTCCTCTAAGTTCTGCCACTTCCTTCCCTGCACAATGATAGAAAATATTCCCGTTTAAACAGGGGTGGGTTCTAAATTTTTTTTACTACCGGTTCTGTGGGTGTGGCTTATTTTGTGGGTGTGACCTTGGAGGTCATGTGACTAGATGGGCGTAGCTAGCTGGTCAGAGTCATTTCTGGAAAGTCCTCGCACTTACCACCAGTCCTCGCACTTACGACCCGACTCATTTGTTTTCTTTTAACACTGATCAGCTGTAGGGCGGCCCTTTGAAGCCCCCCGGCAAGAGTTTAAACAGTTTTTTTCCCTCTAGTCATCAGCTGGGACTCAGGAGGCAGCAATAGATTGGGGGTGGGACCAAATAAAAGGTAAGAATAATGTGGGTGGGGGGGTGGGGGGTGGAAGGGCGGGGGGGGGAGAACCGGTTCGGTGACATCATATTGTCACCGCTAACAGCTCGGCCGAACCGGACTGAACCGGGAGGAACCCACCACTGCGTTTAAAGCAAGCTGGAAGACATATTAAAATACTTGGGCTAAAGAAACAAGGCTTTATTTGCCGTTAGCTAAATTTCAGACAGATGTCAAGAGACCGGATTGCTGTTCCTTTCACAGTTGCACAGAAGAGTTAATTTGAATTTTTACAGCTTCTTAGAAAAGCGACAGGTACTCTACTTCCCAAATAACACAGGTGCACTGATCTCTTAGCAACCCTGAATTCGAGATGCACAGGGCTACAATACCACACACATACGCACCGCAAATCTGATTTTTCTGCCTGCCATTTAATTCCCCGAGACAACAGAAAGTACAAGTAGCATCCGAGTGATTTATGTTATATTCAGAAAAGCTCGCATGAAATCTGTAACGAGAGACTGTAAGGGATGCAAAACTCAAATATCTCAACCTTTCTTTTTCGGTGTTAAAGGCTAACGCTGATAATGGGTGAAGAATTTTGGCAGCCCTGAGAATGGGAAGAACCATTCTCTCTATAAGGTAAAGGTAAATATTCCCCCTCGCACATATGTGCTAGTCGTTCCTGACTCTAGGGGGCAGTGCTCATCTCCGTTTCAAAGCTGAAGAGCCAGCGCTGTCCGAAGACGTCTCCGTGGTCATGTGGCCGGCATGACTAAACGCCAAAGGCGCACGGAACGCTGTTCCCTTCCCACCAAAAGTGGTCCCTATTTTTCTACTTGCATTTTTTTACGTGCTTTCAAACTTCTAGGTTGGCAGAAGCTGGGACAAGTCAAGGGAGCTCATCCCGTTACACGGCACTGGGGATTCAAACCGCTGAACTGCTGACCTTTTGATCGACAAGCTCAGGGTCTTCACCACTGTGCCCCTCTATTCTCTCTGTATCTCCACTTAAAAATAGGCTGAGGAATTTTGATAAACCATTTATTTATTTCTCCAGTTGTTAGGGCTAGGAAAATCCTTCAAAAGCGATGCTTGGAATCTGTAGGAACATTGTACAAAACACTTTTTTTAAAAAAAAGAATAATTAATGCAAACATTTGTTTTCCAAACTCATAGGGCCACATCCCTGAGGATTTTTCAAAATCAAGGTGAGTCCAGTGTTCTGTCCCCCCACCTCACATAGGCAGACACATGAGCAAAAGATATCTACCAGTAATTTATTTTTACAAGCTGACCTGAATCCCTTTGGCAGATAAAAATTCTGGCAGCTTGCCAGAATTCCAAATGCCTGCCAAGTTTCTTATCACCTCTAGAAACAGGAGTCAGCATATCTGTAGTCCGTTGCTGGGGCAACCAAGAGTTCAAAGAGTAGTCAGAAGTCATTCACAAAGTCCAAGCCTTAAGTCCGAAAAATATCCCATCCGAAGCTCACGATATGCAGTTTTTGTCCGTCACAGAGTCTGCAGAGCAACCCCACTCACTTTTATCCCCTGTGGGGCGTGGCTCAGCGACTCAGCAATCTCTGGCCATTCCCCACCTCTTCCTTTGCTGCGCACGCCTCTCCCTCCGATGCTGCCTGGGATCAATCCAAGATTGATCTTCATCACTCCCTATTAGTGGGTGCCCCGACATGCTTTCCTCCTGGCCTTCAGCTGGAACCTGAGGCGTTGCCAGAGAGGAGGGTCCTGGAGAGGGAGGCCTTGTCAGTTCCTCCCCATCACTTTCAGAGTCCTCTTCCTCCTTGAGGACAGGCTCGGGAGCTGGAGTCACAACATCCAGCAACTTTGTTTCCCTGGGAAAAATGTGAGGTTGCTGTTCAGGAAAGCAGATGTGAAAACATCTGGAAGAAGGTTTTAAAGCATTGACCTGCCTGTAAAAAAAAAAAAAAAGCCAGAGATGCTATAATAGTTCAGATGAAAAAAGTGGTTATAATGCAGTATTGCAGGCTAATTCTGCACAAAGCCAGGAGTTCAATACTGACCAGTTCAAGGTTGACTCAGCCTTCCATCCTTCCGAAGCCAGTAAAATGAGGACCCAGATTGTTGGGGGAAAGAGGCTGATTTTGTAAACCGCTTAGAGAGGGCTGCAAAGCACTGTGAAGCAGTATATCAGTCTAAGTGCTCTTGCTATGTTTGTATAAGCTCTTTTTTTTTTTTTTGGAATTTTTTAAAATTTATTTTTAAACATAAAATGCATCTTTTTAGAGCAAAGGTTTGATCCAGTATAAAATAAGTATAAATTCCAAATTTCATCCATTAACATCCTAAAGAAGAAGAAAAAAGAAAAAAGAAAAAAAGAAAAAGAGAACAAATCTAAACCCAATTCTTATCATTCAATCTAACATTTTGTTCTAGCATTTAACATTCTACTATATATCACCCTGAATCTTAAATTCCAAATCTAAACAGCTTTTTATAATATTCATTTATCAAATCAGTGTTTCTTCAAAATCACATCTAAAGACCGACATAAAATATTTTACTCCTCTCTTAAAAACATTTCAAAATCCATTCACTTTAAAATTTATTCTACATTTCCACCTTTAATTTATTATACCCAAAATATTAAGCTTATACAGATAAAACCCTATTAGAGATGTCTGTTTTGTTTCCAGTTCAGGACCTTGGACAGCTACACAATTTTTTTTTCTCGTTATGATTATTTTTTCTCTTATACGACATGTAATTGTTTCCTTGTATTGCTCAGAACTTAGTGGTTATTTTGTAGGAAGCCGTTTTAATATAAAATTTGCTCTACATAAGGCTAAATTCTCCCCAATGCCATAGTTTTATGAACAAATGAGCTATTACAAATATTAAAATTTCCTTGGTGTTAACATTTCCTTCTTTGTTCCCCATTTGTTGGCAAAGGGAGCATAATTCAGCCAAAGTTTTGGTTAAAAAATTGAATGCAGGAGCTGAGCTGGGAGGGTGAAATATATGTTATTTGTATCTTTTTAATGTTTGCTTTTATTTCATGTCATTTATCATTTATTTCATGTTTGCATTTTATTTCCATATCATTGGATAACTGCTATGGTTGCCATTCCTTGATGGAAAAGCCAAGCATAAGTTCAACAAATATATTAAATAGTGAATATTTCAAATCTGAATTTAAATTCTTCCACTACTGAATTTTTTTTTCTGATTTAAAGATAAGAAACTCGAAAAAAACTTGAGACAGGCTTCCTTGAATATCTTCATCAGATTAAGTAGGTAAGAATTTACATTTGTTCTGTAGGGTAACGTTCCTACTGAAGGGACTAAACTCGTGATGGCGAACCTATGGCACAGAGCCTCTCTGCGGGCATGCCAGCTATTGCCCCAGCCCAACTCCATCACACATGTGCGCGTGCCTCCTGCTGGCAGCTGGCCTTCGGGTCTCTGCCACGCATGCGTGGGGGCTGGGTGCATGCGGGGGATGCACGTGTGTTTGGACGGGGGGCGCTCACATTGCATTTTGGGGGTTCGCCTTTGTTGGTGCAGCTGGGCATGACTCCGCCCCTAACACTGGCTTGCCGCCACCACCACTGCCTCTTTGCTGGCGCGAACGGCCTGCAGCCGTAGCCTCTTTGCTGGCTTGAATGGCCTGCAGCCGTAGCCTCTTTGCTGGCGTGAATGGCCTGCAGCTGTAGCCTCTTTCTGGCGTGAATGGCCTGCAGCCGTAGCCTCTTTGCTGGCTTGAATGGCCTCCAGCCGTAGCCTCTTTGCCGGCGTGAATGGCCTGCAGCCGTAGCCTCTTTGCTGGCTTGAATGGCCTGCAGCCGTAGGCTCTTTGCTGGCATGAATGGCCTGCAGCCATAGCCCCTTTGCTGGCGCGAACAGCCTGCAGCCATAGCCTCTTTGCTGGCGTGAATGGCCTGCAGCCGTAGCCTCTTTGACGGCGTGAATGGCCTGCAGCCGTAGCCTCTTTGCCGGCGTGAATGGCCTGCAGCCGTAGCCTCTTTGCCGGCGCGAATGGCCTGCAGCCGTAGCCTCTTTGCCGGCGCGAATGGCCTGCAGCCGTAGCCTCTTTGCTGGCGTGAATGGGCTGCAGCCGTAGCCTCTTTGCCAGCGTGAATGGCCTGCATCTGTAGCCTCTTTGCCGGCGCGAATGGCCTGCAGCCGTAGCCTCTTTGCTGGCGTGAATGGCCTGCAGCCGTAGCCTCTTTGCCAGCGTGAATGGCCTGCAGCTGTAGCCTCTTTGCCGGCGCGAATGGCCTGCAGCCGTAGCCTCTTTGCTGGCGTGAATGGCCTGCAGCTGTAGCCTCTTTGCCGGCGCGAATGGCCTGCAGCCGTAGCCTCTTTGCTGGCGTGAATGGCCTGCAGCCGTAGCCTCTTTGCCGGCGTGAATGGCCTGCAGCCGTAGCCTCTTTGCCGGCGCGAATGGCCTGCAGCTGTAGCCTCTTTGCTGGCGTGAATGGCCTGCAGCCGTAGCCTCTTTGCCGGTGCGAATGGCCTGCAGCCATAGCCTCTTTGCTGGCTTGAATGGCCTGCAGCCATAGCCTCTTTGCCGGTGCGAATGGCCTGCAGGTGTAGCCTCTTTGCTGGCATGAATGGCCTGCAACCACAGCCTCTTTGCTGGCGTGAATGGGCTGCCGCCACAGCCTCTTTGCCGGTGTGAGCTCCGCCCCCCCCCCGTGCCTCATTTTGGCTTCCAGGTTGGTGCAGGAGGTTTTCCAGGCCCAAAACAGGGCGTGTGTGTGTGTGTGTGGTGCATGCACGGGGGGGGGGCTAGGGTGCATGCCCAGGAGGGCTGGGGCACATGCATGGGGGGCTGATCGCATTATATTTTGGGGGTTCGACTACGCGTGCTTTCATTTGTGCGTGGACGTGCACGCTTTGGGCACTCAGCCCCAAAAAGGTTAACCATCACTGGACTAATCTTTTCTTTGTTTAATAGTGGAATAATAGCAGAACTAAAATAAATTTGCATCAGAAATAATAAATCTTAAGCAATGCATCTTACAGAAGGATTGATCACTAATAGCAATTTTAACGTTGTTTGGGTTTCTTGGATATTAGTATAAATATTTTACTGCCTTTAAAAAATATAATAATCTGTAGAGTAGTCTCAGGAGCTTGCTGTTACATAAACATCTCTAAATAAAGACTAAAATGTATGAAAAGTATTAATTGTGCTATATTTCGATCATCTAGTGCTAGTTACTGAAGATTAAAGTGTCAATACACTCTAATTTAATTACATGCATCTGTGACAAATGTATCAGGATTTGGGGTAAAAGAAAAGCGTCTATTTTTGAATCAGGATTCTTTTTTAATATGCAATTCTTTTTTCTTTCTTTTCTTTTTAAAAAAAGAATATAGATGTTGGAGTTTGTTTTGTCCTCATTTGTTTTTTATTTCTGACTTCCGGGTTCATAGAAATATTATAAACATTTTTATTCTGTTTTGGATTTCTTTCATGGCGTTCTGTTTTTATGTTCTAGCACAGTGATGGCTAACCTTTTTCTTGTCATGCTTCAGCTCTATTCCAGCCATGCTTCTCTCCTTGATTAGCTTCCATCCTTCTTCCATCCTTCTCTCCTTTATTTGTTTCCATCCTTCTTCCATCCTTCTCTCCTTTATTTGTTTCCATCCTTCTTCCATCCTTCTCTCCTTGATTAGTTTCCATCCTTCTTCTATCCTTCTCTCCTTTATTTGTTTCCATCCTTCTTCCATCCTTCTCTCCTTTATTTGTTTCCATCCTTCTTCCATCCTTCTCTCCTTGATTAGTTTCCATCCTTCTTCCACCCTTCTCTTCTTGATTAGCTTCCATCCTTCTTCCATCCTTCTCTCCTTTATTTGTTTCCATCCTTCTTCCATCCTTCTCTCCTTGATTAGGTTCCACCCTTCTTCCATCCACCCTTCTTCCATCCTTCTCTCCTTGATTAGTTTCCGTCCTTCTTCCATCCTTCTCTCCTTTATTTGTTTCCATCCTTCTTCCACCCTTCTCTTCTTGATTAGCTTCCATCCTTCTTCCATCCTTCTCTCCTTTATTTGTTTCCATCCTTCTTCCACCCTTCTCTCCTTGAGTGGCTTTCATTCTTCTTCCATCCTTCTCTCCTTGATTAGTTTCCATCCTTCTCTCCTTTATTTGTTTCCATCCTTCATTCATCCTTCTCTCCTTGATTAGGTTCCACCCTTCTTCCATCCTTCTCTCCTTGATTAGTTTCCATCCTTCTTCCATCCTTCTCTCCTTGATTAGTTTCCATCCTTCTTCCATCCTTCTCTCCTTGATTAGTTTCCATCCTTTTCCATCCTTCTCTCCTTGATTAGTTTCCATCCTTCTTCCATCCTTCTCTCCTTGAGTGGCTTCCATTCTTCTTCCATCCTTCTCTCCTTGAGTGGCTTCCATCCTTCTTCCATCCTTCTCTCCTTGATTAGTTTCCATCCTTCTTCCATCCTTCTCTCCTTGATTAGCTTCCATCCATTGTTTCTTGTCTTGCCTTCTGGTGCTTTACCTTAACTTCACAACAAAGCCACAACCTTTTCAGAATGCAATTGTAACTTCCATCTGGGCCTCATTGGACAATCCTATAAACCCAAAACTGCTGGCCTGGCAAAGTTATCTTTAGAAATGAATAAAAGCACTGGTTTAGAAATGTGCAGGAGGACAACAGAAGAAGAAAAAAGAGACAAAGCCTGGCCCTCTCACAGGGCAGAAATGACTGCAACCTCAGCAAGCTTAATATTAAGACCCAAATCTGCTATTGTCCAGGGAATGCGCTGACCGAATCGCTGTCATTGATTCAAACTGATTTACACATTGTGCAGAATACAAGCACTTGGCCCGTCCATTTTCCTGTTGTGGAATTCAGAATCCCAGAAGTAAGGATGGTGTAACTTTGAAGGCTTACCTAGAGTTGGATGGCCGTTAGTAGTAATTTTTACATGGTTTATGGAGGTATTTGTTTTGGGAACGGGGGGATAGGTAAGGAGGGAGAGAGAGAGAAAGAGAGAGAGAGAGAGAGAGAGAGAGAGAGAGAGAGGGAGAGGGAGAGAGAGAGGATAGATGGACAGACAGACATGGTCAAGAGTGAGAGAATGAAAGAGAGAATGGCAGGTAGGTGTTTAAATAGATGATAGATGATAGACAGACAGATAGACAGACAGACAGACAGACATGATCAAGAATGAGAGAATGAAAGAGAGAATGGCAGGTAGGTGGATAAATAGATGGTAGATAGATGATAGACAGACAGACAGACAGACATATCAAGAGTGATAGAATGAAAGAATGGCAGGTAGGTGGTTAAATAGATGATAGATAGATAGATAGATAGATAGATAGATAGATAGATAGATAGATAGATAGGTAGGTAGATATAGAGGTATTTTTTGGGGGGGATAGGTAAGGAGGGAGAGAGAAAGAGAGGAGAGAGAGAGAGATGATAGACAGACAGATAGACAGAGAGACAGACATGATCAAGAGTGAGAGATTGAAGAGAGAATGGCAGGTAGGTGGATAAATAGATGATAGATAGATAGATAGATAGATAGATAGATAGATAGATAGATAGATAGATAGATATAGAGGTATTTTTTGGGGGGGATAGGTAAGGAGGGAGAGAGAAAGAGAGGAGAGAGAGAGATGATAGACAGACAGATAGAGAGAGAGACAGACATGATCAAGAGTGAGAGAATGAAGAGAGAATGGCAGGTAGGTGGATAAATAGATGATAGATAGATAGATAGATAGATAGATAGATAGATAGATAGATAGATAGATAGACAGACAGAAAGACAGATAGTAAAGATAGCATCTATTTTTGAATCAGGATTTTTTTACTATCAATTTTTGTTTTTTAAAAATTCTATCTTTAATGGGAGAGCTGAATATCGATGAGGTTGAATAATTCTAACTTTTTAGAAATAAATTTCCATTATAAATATACATAAACACATAGTCAATGGTTTTAATGAATTAGAATTTTATCATTTTTAATTGAATTTAATATTGCAAATCACATTGAATTTTTACACTTCAGGAACTGTTTTTCAACACTAAGAATCTGGCAAGCTGATCAACACATTTCATATATAATTGTGATATATGAAATCACTTTCAAAATTTCCTGCTAATATAGTTGAATTAGATCTTGGCTCTCAGTCTATTCACACGGTGAGCTGCCCATCAAACCAAACTGAAAAATATATGCTTTATATAAAAAAATCTAAAAATACAGTACTTTTGTTGAATATTCACACTCAAACCAAGAAAATTGACAAGGAAAAACAGTGCAAAGACAAAAATGGAAAACTTCGTAAATATTACTGGCTTTTTAGTTCTCAGTATCTAATGTGTATTTTATCTAAACAAAGATTTTGGCATTAGGGACAATTTTATGTATTTACAAAATACTTTAGGCCACCTTTTAGATTTGCAAAATCTTCTAAAAATAGTCCTAAAATTTCGGGAATAAACATCAGAATCAGTGGTGAAATTCATTTTTTTTTACTACTGGTTCTGTGGGCATGGCTTGGTGGGCGTGGTGTAGCTTGGTGGGTGTGGCAGGGGAAGGATACTGCAAAATCTCCATTCCCACTCCACTCTGGGACCAGCCAGAGATGGCCTTTGCTGGTTCTCCGAACTACTCAAAATTTCCGCTACCGGTTCTCCGAACTACTCAAAATTTCCACTACCGGTTCTCAGAACTACTCAAAATTTCCACTACCGGTTCTCAGAACTACTCAAAATTTCCGCTACCGGTTCTTCGAACTACTCAAAATTTCTGCTACCAGTTCTCCGAACTACTCAAAATTTCCGCTACCGGTTCTCCGAACTACTCAAAATTTCCGCTATGGGTTCTCCGAACTACTCAAAATTTTTGCTTCTGGTTCTCCAAACTACACAAAATTTCCGTTACCGGTTCTCTGAACTACTCAAAATTCCCACTACCACTACTGGTTCTCCAGAACCTGTCAGAACCTGTTGGATTTCCCCCTGATCAGAATAAAATAAAGACTGAAGGCTGCATTTCCACGGCAGGAGAAAAAAATAAGCAACTCTTGTTTTCCTACAGAATGGACTTCTGTCTGGTTGTCAGCCATCACAATACAAGCTTAAAGTTTCCATTACAATTTTCTTTACTCTAAGGACACAATCTCTCTGGAACAGAACTGCGTTTTTGACAGGTATGTCAAGATTTCTAAAATCACACTTAACTTCATCAGAATTCCGAGAGAGACACAAAGGTCAACTACTCCCAAACAGAATTATAAAGCCGGGTTTTCGGCATTCTGTTAAACTTTCAGTTAGTCAATGGTTAGCAAATAAAATAAAAACACCATAACCCGCTTTTTAGTGGAGCTCTAATATATTCATGTTATGTTCTTGAGTTTTGACAAATGTGTCATTTGTACTCTGGATCGGTATATCATTCTAGTTTCATATTGTAAGGAAATTCCTAGGTAACAGAATTGATTTTGGGAAACATGCAGAAGAAAATAATAGTAGTAGTAGTAGTAGTAGTAATAATAATAATAGTAATAATAATAATAATAATAATAATAATAATAAGAAGAAGAAGAAGAAGAAGAAGCTGGCAGCAACCCATATCAACCATTAGCACCAGTCAATCGTATTTGTGACACATTTTAAAATGTTCAGTTGACTTTCATGTTTAATGAATAAGAGATGATAATAATAATTCCAATATCTCAGGGGCTGCCCCAAAGAAGAGGGAGTCAAGCTATTCTCCAAAGCACCTGAGGGTAGGACAAGAAGCAACGGGTAGAAACTAATCAAGGAGAGAAGCAACTTAGAACTAAGGAGAAATTTCCTGACAGTGAGAACAATTAATCAGTGGAACAACCTGAAGTTGTGAATGTTCCAACACTGGAAGGCTTTTTAGAAGAGGTTGGATAACCATTTGTCTGAAGTGGTGTAGGGTTTCCTGCCTAAGCAGGGGGTTGGACTAGAAGACCTCCAAGGTCCCTTCCAACTCTGTTATTCTATTCTATTCTATTCTATTCTATTCTGTTCTGTTCTGTTCTGTTCTGTTCTGTTCTGTTCTGTTCTGTTCTATTTTATTCTATTCTATTCTATTCTATTCTATTCTATTCTATTCTATTCTATTCTATTCTATTCTATTCTATTCTACTCTACTCTACTCTACTCTACTCTATTCTAACAACAACAACAACAACAAGTCATGGGAACACAAAGTGGAAAAAGCTGTCGAAAATGAGAAGGTGAAGGTCTTGTAGGACTTTCGAATACAGACAGATCGTCATTTGGAACACAACACGCCAGATATCACAGTTGTCGAAAATTGCGGCGTACAATTTATTGATATTGCTCTACCAGGAGACGCCAGAGTCAAAGAAAAAGAACTGGAAAAAAAATCACGAAATATCGTGACCTGGCCATCGAAACTATGCAATTATGGATGAAACATGTAACAGTGATACTACCAATTGTCATCGGGGCACTTGGTACCATGTCCAAGAATTTTATAAAATACATCAAGAAATTGCAGCTTCCTGCAATCAACCTAGCAGAACTGCAAAAAACTGCGCTACTCGGAACAGCGTACATTTTAAGAAGAAACTTGTTTGATCCCTAGGACGCTGGCAGCAACCCGTATCAACCATCAGTGCCAGTCAGTAATATTTGTGATACATTTTTAAATGTTCAGTTGACTGAGTGTCAGGTTTAATGAATAAAAGAGATATTAATAACAACAACAAAAACAACAACAATAAAGGTAGTCCTCGATTTGTGACCACAATTGGGCCCAAAATTTCTCTTGCTAAGTGAGACTGTTGCTAAGTGAATTTTGCCCCCATTTTACCATCTTTCTCGCCACATTTGTTAAGTGAATCACTGCCGTTGTTAAGTCAGTCACATGGTCGTTAAATGGATCTGCCTTCCCCTTTGACTTTGCTTGTCCGAAGGTTGCAAAAGGGGATCCCGTGATCCCAGGACACTGCAACCATCATAACTGGCAACATGCCAGTTGCCAAGCCTCTGAATGTTGATCACATGACTATGGGGAGTCTGTGTTCTGCCCCAGCTATGGGTCCCAAGAAGTGTAGCACACACACACAGCTCCAAAAACTCCGTTTAGTACAAACAGACCCCTTTCCAAATGCAGACTTTAACCACAAATGTCCTTATAAGCCTGCTATGAATTACAGAGATTAAACAAAGTCCAACAAGGATTGGCAATCAGCCCAGAAACCAAGTTGTAACAAAAAAACTCACTCTCAAAATGCTCTGTGTAGGACCAAACGTTGTTTCCAGCAACGTTTGCTATCTGTGTGCGAACTTAAATAGGCTAAGGGAGTGGCCAATTATCCTCAAACCGTACTCTTGAGGAGATCTCCTCCTCCTGAGTAGCCACTCCTGCCTTTTGGCAGCCCTGCGTGCTCGAGCATTGAGGAGAGGCTCTTCCACTTCGCTCTCTCCACTTGAAGGAGCCTCTGGAGGTTCTGAAGGCCCTGGCTGAGTCTCTGCCTCTGGCACCACATCCTCTTCAGCCTCCTCGCTGTCTGACTCAAGCGCCGGCTGCACAGACTGCTGGCGCAACTCCACACCAGGCTCGTCGTCAGAATCAGCCACAATCCACACAGACTGCTGGCGGACCACAACAGTCTGCAATGGTCATAAGTGTGGGAAAAAAATAACAGCCATAAGTCACTTTCTTCCATGCCGTTGTAACTTGGGACGGTCACTAAATGAACTGTTGTAAGTCAAGGACTACCTGTATTCCTGTAATCCTCTTCCTGTGTGTATTGGCAACACCATTCAACAAATAAGCAACGGCTGTGCGTTGTGCATTTCTATCTGCCGGCGAACAAAAGGCCAAAGCAATTTGCCAGCTGAATAAGTGGTCAAGAGTTTTGCCCTTGACTTCAAAATATCCAGAGCTGTTACATTAATAATATGCAGAAAATGCTTGAGAAATGGAGTAAGTGCTCTTTGAACAACAAGGCAACGGTACGACACAATTACACAATGCGTTCATCGCCCTGAAATTGGGTCGCCTAAGTCCATGGTTGTTTCAAGGCTATCTTTTATTTTTATTTTTAGAACAGGCCACAAATAGTGCTCACCTCCGTTGTAAATCTGACAGCCTCAATCCTTTGATATAAAAATCACTAGAAAGAAAGCAAGACTAGGAAAAGGTGACTCGGAGGAAGGAATCTCCCTATGAAATCCTGTTTTTCCTCCTCCTTTCACACACGAACAAATCGACTTATGAATGGACACAATTATGATTACTTAGCTGCATAAAGCTACGTGTGCCCTCAAACGAGGAAATTGGCAGTTCCGTCTACTCCGGCTTTGTTATTTCCTTCAGCCGCTGCGAAAAATGACTTGCACCACATTATTCATTCACTGTGCGGGTGAAAAGTAACATTACATTTATTAAGGATGATGTCATTTCTCCCCACTCGGGTTCAAAGTTTCTGCTCAGGCTGCTTTATAAAGAGTTAGGCGTGCTCCCAAAACACAGCAGATCATTAATTAGCTGTCCGTTTATTTTTTTGCAGGTAAGGATCAGTGGTGGGATTCCAAATCTTTTCTTACCAGTTCAATGAGAGAGCGCTTCTCGTGCTTTGCGCACGCGTGCACCGCACTCAAAGACCACCGTTGGTGTCAGCACTAGTGCTCCGCAATCTGCTCTGCCACGCGAATCAGCTGAGTTAAAAAAACAAGGGAATATAGAACAGGGAATGGCAGGGGCAAGAGGGCGGGGCCAGCCAGAGATGGTATTTGCAGGTTCTCCAAACTACTCAAAATTGCCGCTACCGGTTCGTGCAAACCGGTCTGAACCAGCTGAATATCACCTGCTTTCCGTGAAGTCACCCCATCACTGAATGGCCCAAGCTAGTTTTGAAATCTGTCATTGCAAGGAGAAAGCACGGGCATAAATAAAGTCTAAATTATTCATTCCTGAAAATGAAATTTTCCGGATTTAAAAAAAATATATTTATTTTTTTTCAAGGGCGCTAGGAATCATCTAAAACTTGCCTATTCTTATGGAAAACACATACCGTGTTTTCCCGAAAATAAGACCGGATCTTATATTAATTTTTGCTCCAAAAGATGCATTAGGGCTTATTTACTGGTTAGGTCTTATTTTGGGGAAAATACGGTACTAAATGCATCCATCTGGCTGACAATCTTAACAGGGGCTTATTTTGGGGGTAGGGCTTATATTACGAGCATCCTGAAAAATCATGCTAGGACTTATTTTCCGGTTGGGTCTTATTTTCAGAGAAACAGGGTAGCATCTTGCCCACTCTTTCCTATGTCATTTAGAAATTATTTATTAGAGTTACAGTCGTATTCCATTCCTTTTCTAAAAGCGGAATATTTCAGTTTAGCACAGCTGACTAGCTGAAGCAGGAACTGGAATCCGGTTTCCTTGCATGAGGTGTTTTATAGAGCAACCCGCATGACTATGTTAAATGACAGGTGCTCTGACACCATCTTTTTTTAATTGCTAAATTTTGTACTTTAACAATGTGCTACATCATGGGTTCTCAATCTGTGATCCGCGGAACTTGGGAGGGGGGGCACGATGTCATCACACGGGGTTTACGAAGGATGGAAGAAATATTATAATTTAAATCTTGGTGGTCCATGGCCACAAAAGGCATTTAAAGAGGGTCTGTTGTGAAGAAAAAAAATTGAGAAACACAGGGCTACATCCAGAGGTGGGATTCAAAAATTTTAGCAACCGGTTGTCTTCCTGGTTCCTGGGTGGTTGTGACCATGGTGGGCGTGGCCAACTCAGCCTCCTGTACCATGGCAGGTGGGGAGTTTGCTTTGGAGGCTTTCTCTGAGCCTCTGGGAGGATGAAAACGGCCTCCCATGGGCTCCGGAGACCCTGCAGAGGCTGGAAATGGGTCTGTTTCTGGATTTCCAGAACTTCAGGGAGGCCTGTTTTTTTGCCCTCCCCAGGCTCCAAAGGCTTTTCTCAAACCCCCAGGAGGGGTCAAACACAACCCTGATGTGGCCCACAATGAAATCGAGTTTGACATCCCTGGTGTAAGTGAACCTACGCTATGAGCCGTGGTGGCACAGTGGTTAGAATGCAGTGCTGCAGGCTACTTCTGCTGCCTGCTGGCTGCTTGCAATTTGGCAGTTTCAAATCTCACCAGGCTCAAGGTTGACTCAGCCTTCCATCCTTCCGAGGTAGGTAAAATGAGGACCCAGATTGTTGGGGGGCGAATAGGCTGACTCTGTACACCACTTAGAGAGGGCTGTGAAACTGTATACAAGTCTGAATCAGAAGTGGGTTTCAGCAGGTTCTGACCAGTTCTGGAGAACCGGTAGCGGAAATTTTGAGTAGTTCGGAGAATCGGTAGTAAAAATTCTGACTGGCCCCCATCTATTCTCTGCTTCCCAAGTCCCAGCTGATCGGGAAGAAATGGGGATTTTGCAGTAAACTTCTCCTGGAGGAGGGTGGGAATGGAGATTTTACAGTATCCTTCCCCTGCCATGCCCACCAAGCCACACCCACCAAGTCACACCTACAGAAGCGGTAGTAAAATTTTTTGAAACCCACTAATGGTCTGAATGCTATTGCTATTTCACCAGCCGCCAAGGCCAAAACCAACTTGTAAATTACCCTTAAAAGTTGATCAAAATAATTCAATCTTGCGGCATTTAACCTACTGTAGTATATGCAGTATTATATTTACTAATAGTGGAACACTATTTCTCCACATGGGTTAGATACTTTATAAAAAACACCACGCTCAAGCATCGTTAGGCTTTTTTTTGAGGAGGGGGCAAAATAATTAGATTTTCCCTACTCTGCTGACCATGAGGTTTGCTCAGTAGGGAGCAACCACTGCATAGTTTTGGCTGAAGCGAACGCGTTGAAAAGCCAGCGTAAAAATACAGTCAAATCAGCGTTCGAGAAAAAAAAAAAAGCATTAATGCTCTTTGACAGTCACACAAGGAAGGGTTTAGCTGAGCAGTCACATTTCTGAAAAATCAACTGTTTAACCATGTCAACATCGCAATCAGAGAACCCGCTACGCCGTTTAAAAAAAACAGGCGTGAGCTCTATAAATAACTCGATTTAATTAAGTAAGGCCGGCGTCTCCTATTGCCATTAAACCAGGTGTGCAAAGCCACAGTTCTGATTTCTGAGCGTGGCTAGTTCTGCAAGACAGTGGCAAAAAAAAAAAAAGAGAGAGAGAGATTTAAATGGTTGTGGGGAACCTATTTTGATATACTGTCGTTGGAGGAGGCAATAAGCGTTCAAAGTTATACACTTCAAGGCACCGCGAAGCCTGTGCTTCAGCAAATAGGAGATTTGGGATTAAAAGGGATTTTTGGAGTCTTTCATTTACAGATAAATCCTGAGTGGAAACACTGGGGGACTAAAGCAAGCGACAGAGAGAGAGAAAAAAAAAAACAAACTATGGATGTTAGCATTTTTTTCTCTCCCAATGAGCAACTACACCCCAAGTGAGCATTTTCTTTTGTTATATTAACTCAAGTTCACTGAGCTGATTTCCTGCTTGTAGATTCAACTAGGCATTAAGTCGATTTGATGTGAAGGATAGTACTGGTGAAACAAAGCCTTGGTAGTACAGTGGTCTAAGGCACCCTGTTATTAAGCTGGTTATTAAGACCAGATGCCTGCAATTACTGCAGGTTCGAATCTCACCAAGGCTCAAGTTTGACTCAGCCTTCCATCCTTTCTAAGGTGGGTAAATTGAGGACCCAGATTGTGGGGGAAATAAGCTGACTTTGTATAAATATACAAAAGAATGAAGGCTATTGCTTAACGCATTGTAAGCCACCCTGAGTCTCCGGAGAAGGGCGGCATATAAATCAAAATTAAAAAAAATAAATAAATCAGGGCGTAGGGGAGAGCTGGGAAGTCAGGAGGCTATCAAGGGTGCTGTTGTGGGCCACCAGCAGCCTGCGGAGCTGGCAGCAGAGTCGGACAGTGAGGAGGCTGGGGAGGAACATGGGCCAGTCTTGGAGTCTGGGGAAGGCTTGGGCGAGGGCTCTCCTCCTGGCCTTACTCCTGAGACGTCCTTTTTGCTTTAGCTGCTCTTGCCTTCTGGCAGCTCTTCACATGTGTGCACTAGGAACAGGCTCCTCCTGTTCCTCTGCCTCTCTGCTATCCACCTCTGGATGCTCTGGAATCCGCATATCGCTCCCAGATGGCCCTGGCCCCATCTCTACCTCCAATACAGAGCCCTCATCTGGGTCTTCTCCTGACTCCAGGACTGGCCCACTGTCCTCCCCAGCCTCCTCACTGTCCGACTCCGCTGCCAGCTCCACAGGCTGCTGGCGGACCACAACAGTTACTGCTCTGCGATAGAAGCTGTTTTCCAGCCTATTTGTCCTTCTTTATTGCCCTGTACCGTCTGCCGGATGGTAACAGTTCAAAAAAAAAAAAAAATAAAGGTGCCCAGGATGCGATGAATCTTTAAGAATATTTTTAACTTTCTTAAGGCAGTGGGAGCTATAAAAGCTCTTCCAATGAGGGGAGGGGGCAACTAATGATTCTTTGGGCAATGACGTTGACCCTCTGGAGGGCTGTTTTATCTGCCACTGTGCAATTGGCAAACCATTTCCGCTGCTTCAGAAGTGGGAGGAAACACGAGTCTGGCCTATGGATCAGTATCCTGCTGTGATGTTTTCTAACTTCAGCCTGTCATCTTTAGGGGAAGTAAGCAGAATTTTGTCACATAATGATGTGATTAATCCACAAAAATCCATTAATCGGTATTTCTGTGCGTTGAAAATCTGGGGCTGTGGGTTTTTTTAAATAATAATAATAATAATAATAATAATAATAATAATAATAATAATGGGATTACCAAACATAGAAAGCACACCTTCTCATCCTTGACAGATGCAAATACAACAGGATTTGGCTGTCGCTGTGAAAATTGTATCCCTCTACAAAAAAAGCCAACTCAGTTCTAGGCTGCATAAACAGAGGGATAGAATCAAGATCACGTGAAGTGTTAATACCACTTTATAAGGTCTTGGTAAGGCCACACTTGGAATCCTGCATCCAGTTTTGGTCGCCACAATGTAAAAAAGATGTGGAGACTGTAGAAAGAGTGCAGAGAAGAGCAACGAAGAGAATTAGGGGACTGGAGGCTAAAACATATGAGGAACGGTTGCTGGAATTGAGTATGTCTAGTTTAATGAAAAGAAGGATCAGGGGAGACATGATAGCAGTCTTCTAATATCTCAGGGGCTGCCACAAAAAAGAGGGAGTCAAGCTGTTCTCCAAAGCACCTGAGGGCAGGACAGGAAGCAATGGGTGGAAACTAATCAAGGAGAGAAGCAACCTAGAACTAAGGAGAAATTTCCTGACAGTTAGAACAATTAACCAGTGGAACAACCTGCCTCCAGAAGTTATGAATGCTCCAACACTGGAAGTTTTTAAGAAGATGTTGGATAACCATTTGTCTGAAGTGGTGTAGGGTTTCCTGCCTAAGCAGGGGGTTGGACTAGAAGACCTCCAAGGTCCCTTCCAACTCTGGTATTCTATTTCTATTTCTCCGTCTATTGTAGGCATTTAAGAGATAGGGACTCTATGTACCGATATCGCTGTGCAATGACCTGACAGATTGCCAGTTAAGATTTGAAATCATGTCAAAAGCATCATTAGTTTTTTTTAGCGTGCCCGAATAAAATACCGAAGTTATTAAGGGGAGATGTTGCTGTATGTAATAATGAAAGCAATTCAAGGGATCATAGCCTCATTAAATGCATACCCACAGCTCAAGCATAAATACCGAACGGAGCATACTTGCTTACTAGTACAGATTGCATTCATTTCCCATTCATTCATAGCCTCCCACACACGTATACACCGAGTGCCAGCAGGGAACAGAGCCGAATTAGGGCACCCGAGAATTTGAGTCTAGAGCAATCTTATATTCAACGCCACGTGAAGCTAAAAAGCTTTGGTCTCCAAGGAAATCAAGTGTGGTTTGCTTAAGGACATTCGATATGGCTAGACAGCTTCTCTGGAAGAAAGTCAAGAATATGTTCCTCATCAAAACAAGCCAGGCCAAAAGATGCTTGGATTTTCGGAATGCAGCGCATCTTCCGTCTAAAACAGCACGACCGAGACATCAGTGTGATTGTCAAGATGGCTTAATTCTTAAGCGGTAAAAGAAAGGGGGAAAAAAAATCTTACAATTAGCACAATCAGGCCAATTAATTTGGCACATAGATCTTGCGTGGGCTGACTCTCCATGAGGCTTCTCCTTCCCTTACTTCCACCAGAATTCCTGCACGAATACCTGATAATATATGCAAAGCTACCCACTTATTTCGAAGGCTTACATCCCACGCCTTCAAAGGATGTTGAACAGTGAAGACGAAAACTGATCTGAGTAATCGAGTCCAGAACACACTTGCCTAGATCACAAAGCCTTGGTAGTACAGTGGTCTAAAGCACCCTGTTATTAAGACCAGCTGCCTGCAATTACTGCAGGTTCGAATCTCGCCAAGGCTCAAGGTTGACTCAGCCTTCCATCCTTTCTAAGGTAGGTAAATTGAGGACCCAGTTTGTGGGGGCAATAAGCTGACTTTGTATAAATATACAAAAGGATGAAGGCTAGTGCTTAGCGCATTGTAAGCCGCCCTGAGTCTCCAGAGAAGGGCGGCATATAAATCAAATTAAAAAAAAAAAAAGGACCAACACTCAGCGTTTCTGGAAAGCCAGGCATCCCTCTGCGAAATACCTAACTCTACAGTGCTGACTTCTCCGCAAAGATATTTACCCCTGTATTAAGCTGTAGTGCTATTATCCTTGTCATCGTCTCCTCCTTTTCGTCTTTCTCACCTCTCATCTTTCTTATTGCTTTCTCCTATTGATATATTGCGATTTATCAATGGTTGTTGATTTATGATTGTATCTTATGATTTATGATATATGACTTATCACCTTGTATGTACAATGAGAGCTTCTGCACCGGAGACAAATTCCTTGTGCGTCCAACTACACTTGGCCAATAAAGAATTCTCTTCTCTTCTCTTCTCTTCTCTTCTCTTCTCTTCTCTTCTCTTCTCTTCTCTTCTCTTCTCTCGTCTCCCCTCCCCTTCCTCTCCCCCTCCCCTCTCTTCTCTTCTCTCTTCTCTTTCTTCCCCTCCCCTCCCCTCACTCTACTCTACTCTACTCTACTCTACTCTACTCTACTCTACTCTACTCTACTCTACTCTACTCTACTCTACTCTACTCTACTCTACTCTACTCTACTCTACTCTACTCTACTCTACCCTACCCTACCCTACCCTACCCTACCCTACCCTACCCTACCCTACTCTACTCTCAGCCTCCAGCAGAATTTGGGAGATGCAAACGGGAGTCATTGTTGATTTACTGTCATAGATGAACCATTCTTGAAAACTCAAGATTCCTTCAAGAAAAGCTTGACTCCTGCTGAACTCATGGCCACCCAATTTCCTTTCCTTTCCAACGATGTATTAACTGTTTGCCAGGTTCTTCTCTTTCTTGATATTCAGGTTTGGCTCTCAGCTCTGGGATTCCTGCTGTTTTTCATTTCAAGTATGATCCTGACGTGATACTTGCTGGCTACTTGAGAGAAGCTTTCATCAGCTGGCTGATGCCACCTGTTACAGGTGAACCATCTCTAAACATGAGTAATGAACGTGCCTAAAGAATCAGATAACTTCCGCAGGACCGAAATAACTCTAAACTGATACAACTATGTAATGATTGGAGAATAAAACCGTCTGGGTTCATTTCAGAGAACAAGGGATGCAACTTGACATTTTTTAAAAAATAGTAGTTTGATTAACTAAAAATAGAATAATGGAACATGGTTTCACAACACACATGACAGAAACATTCATACATAATGAGCTTCATCTATTTCAAGTACGTGCTTGCAATTACTTCTAATTATAGATTATATGGAGTTCTGTAGATAATAAGAAGAGTGGGAAAAGTGACAGATATTGTAAAATATTCTGAGTTGCAGAATTTCTCTGAATGGAAGCGAAAGATATATTATGTAACTGTAATCTTCACTCCTCCCCCCCCCTTTTGCAATGGACCTATTTATTTTAGCAGAGAGTGTTTTTGGAGTTGGCAAAAGATTTGAAAAGATTTGAAAAGCATTTAAAATGACTGGTAATTTTCAGAGTACTTCCCATAAAAAAAAATACAGTCTGAAATATAATTTGTTATTATTAATACTCTTCACCTACATATCTTTTGGGATTAGCCTTTTATGTTTTTAGACGGAGTCTGTCAAAAAAGAAAAAGTTGTTTTGCTCCTTACTATCAACTGGAAAAAAGAAGAAGAGGACACAAATTGTTATCTCACACCCCAAGAAATGAAACAATGAAAGATGGACTCCATCAATCCTTTGTAAGTAGAGTAAGTAAAGAATGATTTCTTCATGCTAAATAACCAACAAGATATATTAGACCCCATAGAAGCTGAAGCCATGGCAAAAGTAAGAGAATGATAGGGTTGGAAGGGACCTTTGAGACATTCTAGTACAGGGTCGGCAACCATGTGGCTCTCTGCTGCAGCTCCCTGTCACCAGTCAGCTCCACAATTGATAGGGCTTTCAGTTAGGATATGTAGAGGAAAAAGGACGCCAAGGTAGGAGGAGACTCTATGGTGGGGGAACTGGACTTCCAGTCGGCAGAGGAAAAAGGACGCCACGCTAGGAGGAGACTCTATGGTGGGGAAACTGGACTTCCAGTCGGCAGAGGAAAAAGGACGACATGCTAGGAGGAGACTCTATGGTGGGGGAACTGGACTTCCAGTCAGCAGAGGAAAAAGGACACCACGCTAGGAGGAGACTCTATGGTGGGGGGAATCAGACTTCCAGTTGGCTCCAGAATTGAACAGGGGACTTCCGGTTAGGGCCTTTGAGGGTTTAAGGTCGCCGACCCCTGTTCTAGTACAACTCCCTGCTCAAGCAGGAGACCCTATACCATTTCAGACAAATGGTTGTCTAATCTCTTCTTAAAAACCTCCATTGATGGAACATCAACAACTATTGGAGGCAAGTTGTTCCACTGATTAATTGTTTTAACTGTCAGGAAATTTCTCCTTAGTTCTAGGTTGCTTCTCTCCTTGATTAGTTTCCACCCATTGCTTTTTGTCCTACCCTCAAGTGCTTTGGAGAATAGGTTGACTGTCCCTCTTTGAGGAATATTGGAAGATGGTTATCATGTCATCCCTAGTCCTCCTTTTCATTACCCAATTCCTGAAACCTTCATACGTTTGACTTTCCAGTCTCCCTATCATCTTTCTTGCTCTTCTCTGCACTCTTTCTATGGTCTCAACATCTTTATTGCATCATGGTGACCAGGAATGGGTGCAGTATTCCAAATAATAATAATAATAATAATAATAATAATAATAATAATAATAATGTAATTTTATTTATATGCCGCCCATTCTCCCGAAGCACTCAGGGTGGTGTACAGCCAGAATTAAAATACAAATATACAAATATACAATATCCTAGTTAAAATTAATTAAAATCATTAAATAGTTTTGGCCAAATTTTAAAACCCAAAATTAAAACCCAATTTAAAATCATTCAATTTGACAGCCCCGCCTGTCAGAACAGTAGGGTCTTGAGGGCACAGCGAAAAACCCGGAGGTCAGAGATGTTACGAATATCCAGGGGCAATTCATTCCAGAGGGCAGGGGCTCCGACAGAGAAGACTCTCCTCCTGGGTGTCGCCAGCCGACATAAGTTGGCAGACGGCACCCTGAGGAGACCCTCTCTGTGGGAGCGAACTGGTCGGTGGGAGGCTGTTGGTGACAGAAGGCGGTCCCGTAGATATCCTGGTCCTATGTGGTCTTATCAAAGGTTGAAGAGATAAAAGACAAAGTTTTGAAGTACTTACTAAAAAAACAAACAAACACTTAGACTAGAGTCTCAAGATCTTTTTTTATATCATGACAACCAAAACTGGATGCAATGATACATTGAATTCTTATCCCTCTTTCGATATGTTCTCATTTCTTAATAATCAGCCAGATTATTAATAATATAATAACCAGCATGAAGCCAGAAGGAATTCCCTAAAACGTGGCTTCCCAGTGAAGCCAATACTTTCTTAGAGCAAAGTGGACACCAGGTTATATTGAAATCTGGCTTCTATTTAATGATGGGCTTGACGTTCTGCTAAATCACCTTCTTCATCATCTCTTCCAGAATGGGAGTTGGATAACGTATTGTCTCCTAAGAATATGAAATGCTGACTCCAGGGGTGGGTTCTACCAAGTGGTGGGTTGCCCCCGGTTCACAAGAACCAGTAGTAAAACCAGCAGGAGGCTCCACCCACTGACCCGGATGTCATCATAAGTGATTGGCACATGCACAGAAGCACGTGGGCACAATGCGAACCGGTAGTAAAGGTAAGTAGAACCCACTCCTGGTTGTACTTACCTTTATTACCAGTTCGCATTGCACATGCGCAGATCAACTATGATGATATCCAGTCAGTGGGCAGAGCCTCCTGCCAGTTTTACTACTGGTTCTTGCGAACCGGTCCAAACTGGGGGCAACCCACCACTGGCTGACTTCAGTTAAGAGTCTAGTTCCTACGTGCTATGCCTGATATTTCTTCTGTGTATTTTATGAAGAACTAGCTGATAACCCGGTGTTGCCCGCGTATTTATTTATCCCAATCCTGTATTAGACAGGAAGAGCAACTTCACCCTGAGCCCTGATTTCGGGGAGAATTAAATTAGCTAAAAATGTTTTCCTTGTGCCCCCAGAAGCATCAAGTAAAATGATACCGCCTTGTTGTTTTGCTAGCTGATCCATGCTCATTTGGTATGCATTTTTTCTGATCTTGATTTAGAAGTGGCTTCTTGCAGTTCTTTTCTCGTATGTAATCTGCGTGAAGTACATCGTGTCGGTCTCTTTGTGATGCAGGCAGGTTGAGTTGCAGTAATGTTTCATTGATCATCAAAGCCTTGTTGAAAATGTCCGGACCAAACGTAATTTCTAATGTTGGATTTTCCCCCTTACCAGAAGGAGCCCCCTTATGGAGTACTGTGAAGCCATTACCATGGTAACTCCACTGTGCTGTACAGTAGAAGCCATTTTAAGGCAATCCAATAGAAGCCATTTTAAGGCACAACAGGCTGTATCTTAACAGAACACACACCCTGAGTGGTGTTAGGGGTGTCTTACCCCCCACAGTATTTCTTTCCAGAGAGAAATCTGTGTACCAAGTTTGGTTGAAATTTCTCGAGGCGTTCCAGAGTTATGCTGGAAAACACACACACACACATCCATATACCATATCCAATCCAGGAGCCCTCAAGCAGTCACATTCACGACAAGCCATTTTATACCAAATTTATATTTCGCTGATAAAGAAATAAAGGGAGACTAGTATAGATCTATTTCAAGCTAGTTAGCTCTCATCAGCTACCCATACCCTTACTTGGATATATATATTCTCCAGCTAGAGGAATGAAATGGAGCTTCTTCCCAAAATATAGCAGAACAGGTGGTCTTTTTGAGGTATGTGATCAGCTATTAGCATCTTCTTCATTGACTCAGACTTAATTAGAAAGAAGATTAAAAACCTTGCCCTACGTACATTTACCTTCTGATCAATGAGGGCCAATAATAGCCCATTTCCAAGATATTCCAATCTAACATTTTTCACGTTTCCATTAACCTACTTACTCAGTGTCTGTAACATCGCTGATTCCTTGAGGCTTTCCACGAGACTATCGCATTCACATGTAACTTTGTGCCCTCAAAATGGCTGAACTGTGTTCCTCACTTTCCATTAACCACGGTTGGGATGGGAAGTTCATAGGACCATAGAAAGGCATCTTGAGATTTGCATGTCTTCCCAAGATTGCAGTTTGCTCATCCAGGGTTAAATAATTAATATCTGGTTGGTGCTATTGGCAAAGTGTTAATTACACTCTATTTGAGTCATGCGGTTTCATCAGAACAAAAATAGCACAGCAAGAAAGGCAAAAATTACACTTTATGGTTCCTCCAAATTCGGTGTTTACATCTAGGCAAGTAGAGATATAGAACACAGAATAACGGAGTAGGAAGGGACCTTGGAGATCTTCTAGTCCAATCCCCTGCTCAAGTAGAAGACCCTATACTCAGGGGTGGGTTCTACTTAACTTTACTACCAGTTCGCAATGGGATCGCTCATGCGCAGATCACCCATGACGACATCCGGGGCGGTGGGCAGAGCCTCCCACCAGTTTTACTACTGGTTCTTGCAAACCGGTCCGAACCGGGGACAATCCATCACTGCCTATACCATATCAGACAAATGGCTGTCCAGTCTCTTCTTAAAAATCTCCAGTGTTGGAGCATTCACAACTTCTAGAGGCAAGTCATTCCACTGATCAATTGTTCTCATGGTCAGGAAATTTCTCCCTAGTTTCTAGTTACTTCTCGCCTTGATTAGTTTCCATCCATTGCTTCTTGTCGTGTCTTCAGGTGCTTTGGAGAATAGCTTGACTTCTTCTTCTTTGTGGCCGCCCCTGAGATATTGGAACACTGCTATCATGTCTCCCCTAATCAGTGGTGGGATTCAGCCAGTTCTCTCCGGATCGTGCAAACTGGTAGTGATGACTGTGGAAGGCTCCGCCCACCCGCCTGGACATAATGCGTGACTACTGTGTTTCCCCCAAAATAAGACCCTGTCTTATATTTTTTTGAATCTGAAATAAGCACTTGGCCTTATTTTCAGGGAGATCTTATTATTTTGTGGCATGTGGAGCAAGATGGGGCTTCTCTTGCCATCTTACCTGATTTCCCATTTTGCATTTAAATATTTTTGGGGAGGGCTTATTTTCGGGGGAAGGTTTATTTTAGCGCACGCACTCAAAAGCCCCATTGGGCTTATTATCAAGGGGTGTCTTATTTTCAGGGAAAGAGGGTACTGCACATGTGCAGAAGGCCATGTGCATGCACTCACATTTGCGAACTGGTAGGTAAGGTAAGTGAATCCCACTTCTGCCCCTAATCCTACTTTTCACTAGACTAGACATACCCAGTTCTTGCAACTGTATTTAATAATTTAATTTAATTTAATTTAATTTAATTTAATTTAATTTAATTTAATTTAATTTAATTTAATTTAATTTAATTTAATTATTTAATTTAATTTAATTTAATTTAATTTATTTAATTTAATAATTTAATTTAATTTAATAATTTAATTTAATTTAATTTAAATTTAAAATTTTATTTTATTTTATTTTATAATTTAATTTAAAATTTAATTTAATTTAATTTAATTTAAATTTAAAATTTAATTTAATTAATTTAATTTAATTTAATTTAATTTAATTTAATTTAATTTAATTTAATTTAATTTAATTTAATTTAATTTAATTTAATTTAATTTAATTTAATTTAATTTAATTTAATTTAATTTAATTTAATTTAATTTAATTTAATTTAATTTAATTTAATTTAATTTAATTTAATTTAATTTAATTTAATTTAATTTAATTTAATTTAATTTAATTTAATTTAATTTAATTTAATTTAATTTAATTTAAATGCCCTCCCTCTCTGAAGACTCAGGGTGGCTCACAATACATTTTTAAAAAATCATTATAAAAAACATTTAAAAATTAAAAACATTAAAAACTCATTCACACCATTCATACCCGTTTCTCACCAGATCACAAGATATGTTCTTCATATGTTTCTGCCTCCAGACCCATAATCATCTTTCTTGCTCTTCTCTGCACTCTTTCTATGGTCTCAATATTTTTATTGCATCATGCTGACCAGAATTGGGTGCAATATTCTAAATGTGGTTGAAGAGACGAAAGACAAAGTTTTGAAGTACTTATTAAAAAAAAAAAAAAACAACTTAGAAACATGCCATTTTCTGTTAGATGTCTCAACAGCATCTAAGCTTGCAACAAATTTATCAACAGAGCTTTAATCTTGAATTCTGGAGTTACTGAGATAAGAATTCAAGAGTTTTCCAGTGTGAGAAATTGAGTATTTTTAGAGCTAAAAGGGGAAATAAATGTTGAAGTTTCCAAACAGTAACTTGAACTGACCTTGTGGATGCAAATATATCTTTTGTTTCTTTAACTTTCTCCTTTCTTTTCTACTTTAATGTGATGGGTACATTTATTTATGGATTTAAAATATTAAAGTCCAGCATCCCTCCACCCCAAATTTCAGCAGAGCATTTCAACCTGCTTTATTTTATCTTATGAATGATTTAATACTCTATTCGTATCTAAAATAGATGAATTTTTAAAAATGGCTTTTAAAAGAAATTGGAATAAACCAGAGTGTGTTTTTCTACACTTACGACCTTTGCAGCATCCCCAAGGTCACATGATCCAAATTTGGGCGCTTGCCAACTGACTCATATTTATGACAGTTGCAACGTCCCGGGGGGGGGGGGGGTTGTCACGTGATCCTCTTTTACAACCTTCCAACAAGCAAAATCAATGGGGAAAGCCAGATTCACTTAAGGACTGTGTTCCTAACACAGTGATTCACTTAACAACTATGGCAAGGAAGGTCATAAAATGAGGCAAATTTCACTTAATTGTCTTGGTTAGCAACACAAATTTTGGGTTCAATTGTGGTCATAAGTCAAGGGCTACTTGTATCATTGACGTTGTTGTTAATGCTTTCTTCTACATGCTTCCTAAAATCAATTCTGTTACCCTAAGCAACTGTCTTGCTTAGCAACATAAATTTAGGGCTCAGTTTTGGCCGTAACTCCAGGACTAACTGTCAATAAAGGCCAGATCCATTCTGGAAATATGCACATCCGATTTAATCAGTTGGAAATCCCTATATCCCACCTACGTCTATTTCTTATTCGGTCTTTTTTTCTGAAAAGCCCTTTATGAACTATTGATGGAGACCTCCTGATCTCCTTCCCTGGCAAACTTGAAGTCCCTCCATTGACAAATAGATCAGAAAACCCACAGATTCCCTTCAAAGGTATTTGGCTGCCTGCAATCCAGCAATAAATAACTTTATGCCCAAAGCAATTTCTCTCTGCATTTGTCATAATGTTCACAAACAAATGACGAAACGGCAGCCAGGCATGGCTTCTCAAAGAATTCACTACCAGTTATCTTTTTAATTAATTGTAGAATTCATAAAAAGAAATAAAGGGAGACTAGTACAGATCTATTTCAAGCTATTTAGCTCTCATCAGCTAGCCATACCCTTACTCGGATTTGAACTTGGGCTGCCTGCATGTTAGGCAGTTGAATTAACCTCTGAGCCACAAGTTCTCCTGTCTTCATCTGCTTGAGCCAGGGGAGAGATTAATTGTTTTTCTATCGAGACACCTGGTCTACCCCAGCATGTGGAGTAATCTCTCCCCTGGCTCAAGCTAATGAAGAGAGGAGAACTTGTGGCTCAGAGGTTAATACAACTGCCTAACAGGCAGGCAGCCCAAGTTTGAAGGGTATGGCTAGCTGATGGGAGCTAAATAGATCTGATGAGAGCTATATAGATCTTGGAATAGATCTATACTAGTCTCCCTTTATTTCTTTATCAGCGAAATATAAATTTGGTATAAAATGGTTTAGTTTTCTGGTCTATGCCATACTGAGGGGATTTCATCCTTTGGAGGCGGTGTTCGATCATGGTTATTTCTGTTATTATAATCTCCTTTCGCCGCGAATTGAAGACGCGGCTCTTCCATCAAATAAACTGATCTGCTAGGGGTTGCACAAACTGTAATAATTTTAAATATGGTTTTTAAGGGGTTTTTAACTTATTTTGTTATTTTGTGATTTGTATTATTGATTGTTGTTGTAAGCTGCCCTGAGTCCTTCGGGAGAATGGCGGCATATAAATTGCAAAAATAAAAATAAAAATAAATAATAATATATTTGCTCCTTCCCCCCCCCCCCCTCACATGTCACAGGGCACCCGATGTTACACCATGTGCATTCAATGGTCCCCAAAATACTCACACTTGTTTTGCACAGTCACTTACTAAATTTATCCTGACAGTACGGGGCCTTCTGCATCGTAAATTATTATTATTTTTCCCCACAATGAGAGTGAGTGTGAGAGAGATTGTGGGGGAGGGAGAGGGAGATAGAGAGAGAGAAAGAGTGAGTAAGAGAGAGAAAGACAGAGGGAAGGAGAGGGAGAGGGAGGGAGGGAGAGAGAAAGAATGAGAGAGAGAGAAACAGGAGGGAGGGAGGAAGAGGGAGAGAGAGCGGGAGGGAGGGAGAAAGAGAGAGAAAGAAAGAAAGAGAGAGGGGGAGGGAGGGAGGGAGAAAGAGGGGAGAGAGAAAGAGTGTGTGAGAGAAAGAGAGTGATAAAGAGAAAGAGAGAGAGAGAGAGAGAAAGAGAGAAAGAGAGAGAGGGATGGAGGCAGAAAGAGAGAAAGAGAGAGAAAGAGAGAGAAAGAGGGGGAGAGAAAAAGTGAGAGTGAGAGAGAGAAAGAGAGAGAGAGAGAGAGAGAGAAAGAGAGAGGGAGGGAGAGGGAGGGAGAGAGAGAGAGGGAGAGAAACACAAATAAATGCTTATACCTCTGGTTTTATTTACCAAGCACATTTAAACTATAAATCAAACGTTGACTCATAGCCAACATTTGTTGTTTTCTTTCTTTTCATGCGATATCATTTTGATGGATCAGCCTACGTATTTCCCTAATGATTTTTTAAAAAAATCTTTTCCTCTAGGAAAAAGAAAAAAAAAAAAAGATTTCCTTACGTTTTTGTTTGTGGCGTGAACGTTGTAAGTCACGAAACACTGACTGATTCTCAGCCTGTCAGGATTGCTTGAGAACAAAGAACACGAAGTAGATGATGTACAATTTATTATACTTTAGCACACAACGATGTTATTCAGATGAAAAACGATTGCTTAAATTTTGCATTAAAAAAAAAAATGACTGTGTTTTGCCCAAGTCAGATGCCACTTGGAATACTCTTTCTGGGCACCAAAATTCAGAAAGGAGAATGAGAAGAACAAAATAAGAGAGTTGGAAGGGACCTTGGAGGTCTTCTAGTCCAACCCCCTGCCTAGGCAGGAAACCCTACACCACTTCAGACAAATGGTCTGAAATGGTTCTTAAAAACTTCCAGTGTTGGAGCATTCACAGCTTCTGATGGCAACTTGTGTTCCATTGAATATAGAATAACAGAGATGGAAGGAACCTTGGAGGTCATCTAATCCAACCCCTGCCCCAGGCAGGAGACCCTACACCATTTCTGACAGGTGACAGCCTGGTCTCTTCTTGAAAGCTTCCAGGGATGAAGCTCCCACAACTTCTGAAGGCAACTCCTGTTCCATGGGTTGATTGTTCTCACTGTCAGAAAGTTCCTCCTCATTTCCAGGTTGAATCTCTCCTTGATCAGTTTCCATCCATTATTTCCTTGTCTGGCCTTCAGGTGCTTTGGAAATAGGTTGACCCCTTCCTCTCTGTGGCAGCCTCTCAAATACTGGAAGACTGCTATCCTGTCTCCCCTGGTCCTTCTCTTCACTAGACTAGCCAGGCCCAGTTCCTGCAACCTTCATTTAAAATAGTATAAATTCTTTTGTACTCTCAATATTCATTCCTGCCTTGCCTCCGGTTATTGCTTTGTCCTGTTGGTAATGAGATTTTTTTTATTTTAAGCTGCATTGGGGTAATTTTGTTTGTTTGTTATTGTCGCAAATCGTATTAAGCCTTGCGGGACTGAGGGGCATATAAATGGTGGAATATAAAAAATAATAAACCAGCCGAATCAATAATTCAAAACTCACTTCAATATCCTGCTTATTGTGCTTTCAGGATTGCCTGCGATCAAATTTTCCAACAGACTTTTCAGACATACAAGGGAACTAGGAGGGGTATCCCGATATCCTTAAGATGCTAAATTTAACAGGAAAAGGTGGATTACTTTCACATTTAACTTGGAACGGATAAAAACTTGATCTTTATGCACAGCGGGTCATTCTTTTCATTCCAGATCCTTCATTCTTGTTCCCATTCAGCTGATCAGTCCAAAGTTGACAGCTGCTTGCTAAGAATCCAATTTTTGGAGGTGATTAAAAACAACAACAACAACCAGCACAATCATGGACTAGGGGAGACATGATAGCAGTCTTCCAATATCTCAGGGGCTGCCACAAAGAAGAGGGAGTGAAGCTATTCTCCAAAGCACCTGAGGGTAGGACAAGAAGCAATGGGTGGAAACTAATCAAGGAGAGAAGCAACTTAGAACTAAGGAGAAATTTCCTGACAGTGAGAACAATTAATCAGTGGAACGACATGCCTCTAGAAGTTGTGAATGCTCCAACACTGGAAGTTTTTAAGAAGATGATGGATAACTGTTTGTCTGAAGTGGTGTAGGGTTTCCTGCCTAATCAGGGGGTTGGACCAGGGGTGAAATGCTCCCGGTTCGGACTGGCTCGGGTGAGTAGGTAGCGATGGCGGTGGGCAGTTCGGAGAACCAGTAGTAAAAACCCTGCCCCCGCCCCCCCCGTGCCCAGCTGAGCCGCGCGATCATCAGAGCTTTTTCTTTAAAATGGCTCTGACAAGCCAAGCTCCGACGATCCCAGCTGAGTTGCCTGCTAATCAGGCAACTCAGTTTGGATCTCCAGAGTCATGTAAAAGGAAAAAACTTTTTCCTTTTAAATGGCTCTGACGATTGCTTACCTTAGTTGCTGGTCACAATGCCTTGCTGTAATCATGCAATCCATTGCATCAGCAAGCAACTGAATCTCCCTGCCTGCAATCAAGCAGGCAGGGAGTTGTGGACTTCAACTCCCAGAATTCCTCAGCCAGCAAAGCAAAGCTGGGTGAAGAATTCTGGGAGTTGAAGTCTACAAGTCTTAAAGTTGCCATGGTTGGAGACCCCTGTTCTATTGAATAAGTTTATTTCCCCTTTGGGAGCTTTAAAAAAAAAATAGTTAATTGGAGTTTTTTTTAGTTGTTCTTTTTTTAGACCTAGCCATTTAAAGTTTAGGAAGTTTTAAATTTAGCTGCTTTTTTATAAAAATAAAAATAAATAAAAATAAAATAACATTTGTGCAGCTTTCTGAGATTTAGTGTGTTTCTGTAGTGTTTCACTCTAACTACACAAACACACAGAATCTCACAAAGCTGTATGTGGAATTTTGTGTGTGTAAAGTGTGAAAGTTGGTTTTTTTGGGCTTTTTGTGGCTGTGTGAGGTTCCTGCTTGTTGCAGGGGCCATTATGGGTCTAGCACTGCTGCTTTTACATTGTGGGTGAGCCAGTTGTGTTGTGTTGTGTTTTGTAGGTTAAAAAAGGGCAAAGAAGTGACAGTGACTTGGCCACGCCCACCTGACCAACAAGCCACACCCACTAATTAAGCCACGCCCACAGAACCGGTAGCAATTTTTTTTAGATTTCACCCCTCGGTTGGACTAGAAGACCTCCAAGGTCCCTTCCAACTCTGTTATTCTAAATCATGAAAAGAATAGAAAGCCAAAACTGAAGCGGTGAGATCTCCAAAATATGGCCGACCTACAATGGAATATGATGCTATAAAATGAAAGACTGTCCACCTTGGTTCTATTATGCGCAGATAAACAGGAAATATTATTTTCAGTGTGGAATAGGATCTTAGAGCATAGAACATAGAATAATAGGGTTGGAAGGACCTTGGAGGTCTTCTAGTCCATCCTCCTGCTCAAGCATGCTCCTGAAAGTTTAATTTGGCGAGTTGGAAGCTCTCAGGTTGGAAGAAGGGAACTCAACAATTATGAGTGGTGTTTATATTCCAAGGAACAGTATCCCAGTCAGATACAGCTATAATGTTAAGTTGATATCAAGCACCAGGGAAATCAGGAGGTTCGGGCAGTTCAAATGGGTATAAAGATTGATTGCAAGCTTAAGCTCTCTACAAAAATCTGAGCTACTAATAGTCGTGGGAAGTGAGTGGGAATAAGAAGTCATTCAAGTTGGGCTAGACTGAGATCTCTTGCGGGCATGCAGGGACTCGTGATTTAGGACACATTTGACCTCTCCCTCAGGCTCAGCCAGGTCATCTCCTACAGTTAAGCAGCTGTAGGAACTAATAAATTCTTATAAAGCTCAAATACTTTGGCCATCAAATGAGAAGAGAGGGCTCCTTGGAGAAGACCTTGATGTGTTGAAAGATGGAAGGCAAAAGGAGAATGGGATGGCAGAGGATGAGGGGGTTAGAGTCATAGATGCAATGAACATGAATTTGGGGAAACTCTGGGAGACAGTGGAGGACAGGGGGTCTGGCGTGCTGTGGTCCATGGGGACACAATGAGTCAGACATTAGCAACTGAACAACATCAACAAAAATTCCTAAACACCATTGGCTGGTTTTGGCAACATCATCTTGAAATGCACAAATAAATTAGTATTAAAAGAACACATGCATTTTCATGTAAAAAAAAAAATCCATACAGAAATTCTGATTATATAAAGCACCACACAAAGCAAAAAAAAAGCACAGTCACCATGTGTTTTACTGCTCAACTATTTAACTGGAATAGGAAACAGGAAACTCTACTTAGGACAAGAAAGCATATACCCTAGATCCAAATTTGTAAATACTGCCATCTACTGGCTGAATACTACTGTAGTTGTTGCATAAAAATACATTCCAACAATGAATTCCAACAAGAACGGTTGAAATGCTAGCTACCTCACAGCCTCTTTTAGAAGCGATATTTACTTCCATTGCAAATAGTTAAATGATTAAGAACTTAATGTGGTAGTGCAGATTATGTTTCATTCTAAATCCTGATCCCATTATCGGTTTACTCAGAAAGGAAAAAGAATAGAGAAAGCATTCAGCTGTTTTCCACTCTATGTTAGAAAACAGTAGAGATCAGACTGGTTGGATTCTTAATTACTGGAAATACCATTAATTTTCTGCACAGGAACTATTTTCTTTTATTACAGCTGTAAATTTATTGGCCGAGTCACTTGAATCATACTGCAAAATAAATTGCTGTATATCCCGAATTTCAGGGTAGCTATAGAGATTTGACTCATTAGGTTTATTGCTTAGACACAGACATACACTTCTCTTTCCAAAAAGAACTAAAATAGTTAAAGTTTTGTACTCATTTAAAGCTCAGTGGTTCAGAATTGAATCCCAGACTCAGGTTTTGAGTGACTCGTGGTGTAGATTTTCAACAGGAAAAAACCTTGTACAGATAGTCCTTGACTTACAACCAATCATTCACTTAACAACCAGTTGAAGTTTCAACAGCACTGAAAAAAAGTAAGCTTCTATCATTACACAGCAATGAAATTGCGCCCAGTTACAGGAAAGCAGTTTTCAGAGTTGGTGTTACATCATTTCGTAGCAAATACTCATAATACCAATTTGTGTCGTAATATATTTTCTCCTGGTAGTCTACAATTGCTAGTTCAGCCAAGGAGGTGCCTTAGCAAACTACCAATATCAAAAAAGATGTTGGGACTCTGGAAATAATGCAGAGAAGAGCAGCAAAGAGGATTAGGGGGCTGGAGGCTAAAATATATGAAGAATGGTTACAGGAATTGGGTATGTCTAGTCTAATTGAAAAGAAGGACTAGGGGAGACATGATAGCAGTCTTCTGATATCTCAGGGGCTGCCCCAAAGAAGAGGGAGTCAAGCTATTCTCCAAAGCACCAGAAGGCAGGACAAGAAGCAATGGATGGAAACTAATCAAGGGGAGAAGCAACTTAGAACTAAGGAGAAATTTCCTGACAGTGAGAACATTTAATCAGTGGAACAACTTGCCACCAGAAGTTGTGGATGCTCCAACACTGGAAGTTTTTAAGAGAGATTGGACAACCATTTATCTAAAACTGATATAGGATTTCCTGACTGAACAGGCATTTTGGACTAGAAGACATCCAAGGTCCTTTCCAACTCTGTTATTTTATTATTCAGTTGGACATTTGTACATATAAGCTTTTTCATCAATGATATGTTTCCTGGTTTCTATTTGGTATCAGCTTACCAAATTTCAGTTATATATGAAGGTTGTAAGGATGCTTCTATAATGTTCTTCAGAGAAGTTCCACAATTAGTTCATTCTCATTCTTTTTTTTTAGGAGAGAGGGGTTGCAACTGAGAAAATGGAATAAATTTGTTTTTTAAAACTAAAAAGATAAAGGTTCCCCTCGCACATATATGCTAGTCGTTCCCGACTCTAGGGGGCGGTGCTCATCTATGTTTCAAAGCCGAAGAGCTAGCGCTGTCCGAAGAGGTCTCGGTGGTCATGTGGCCTGCATGACTCAACACCAAAGGCGCACGGAACGCTGTTCCCTTCCCACCAAAGGTGGTCCCTATTTTTCCACTTGCATTTTTTACCTGCTTTTGAACTGCTAGGTTGGCAGAAGCTGGGACAAGTAACTGGAGCTCACCCCATTATGCGGCACTAGGGATTCGAACCGCTGAACTGCCGTCCTTTTGATCGATAAGCTCAGCGTCTTAGCCACTGAGCCACTGCATCCCTGATTTTCTAAAACTAGCGTATGACTATTTAGAAATGAAGTTAGGAAACATCATAAATGTCATATCAAGAAAATTCCTCCTTTTTATTTTAACTCCATTTTGCCCGGGTGTGATTTCCCACAATGGGCCCCATCTCTGACAATATATTAAAATTATTTTAATATGCTAACATCTATTATGAATAAAGTGTTAAACCCATGTATTGTTTTTCTCATTGATTCTCACATTGGGCAAGCCAACTCTACAAATTAATTAAACTTAAATAAAGTATGAAGCATATTTATTGCTTTTCTCACCGAGTATCACATTTGTAAAGGAAGCCATCTCTACAAACTAATTAATTTAAAGGATAATGAGATATTGCCTTTTTTTCTTGACATCAACTTCCAATTCAGTTACTAAGTTTTAATCTAATGTTAATTTTCTGCTTGGAAAGCTTGCTGCTTATGATGCAATATAAGAAGGTAGAGATCATGAATTTTAAGCAACAAGGATTGTCAATGTTTGTGTACGTTGAAATTCAGTCAGGGCTTTTAACAAACTAAAGTGATATTTATTTCTTTTTGGTTAGTAGCACTGATGCAAGTTTTACTCTGTCACTCACGAGATTGATGTTCTTCTTACATGTTAAAATATGGAAATCACATTAAAAATATCCAGCCTTCGCTACTGAAGCAAACGACAATACAAATACTCGAGGAACACAAACCAATTTCAAAGTGTCCAGGAAATTCAAAAGCTTTCAATTTATTTGCTCATATCCAAATGGCAACCAGTAACTACACAATGAGAAATCAATGCAGAGGAGGACAGAGTCAACCCAACAAGGTCTATATTATTAATTCTTTTCTTTTTTTTAAAAAAAACAACCCTTTAAATATGATCAAATGAATAATTCATTGAAGCATTATTCTTGATTAAGAAGAATGAAGACTGAAAGGCGCAGTGCTTGAAAACTCAGAGTCTAGCATGAATCTCATTGAACAAAAGCAGTATAGAAATTCCCTTTAATCATGCTTCAATGTGCATGCCCTCTCCCCATTTAAACATTTTTCTCTTATGGCAGAGCTGTCAAACTCAAGGCCCGTGGGCCAGGGGTGGGTTTTAAATTTTTTTACTACCGGTTCTGTGGGCGTGGCTTATTTTGTGGGCGTGGCTTGTGGGGGGTAATGTGACTGGGTGGGCGTGGCCACCTTTTTATTTTTTTACTTTTAAAAGCATTTTTTCTACAACCTTAAGAGGTTGCAGAAAAAAAAATGCTTTTAGAAGCCTCTGACGATCAGGCAACTCGGCTGGGCTCACCAGAGGCTTTTAAAGGCATTGTTTTTTTCCTACAACCTCTTCGGCTGAAGAGGTTGCAGAAAAAAATGCTTTCAGAAGCCTCTGACGATCAGGCAACTCAGCTGGGATCGCCAGAGGCTTTTAAAGGCATTTTTTTTTCCTACAACCTCTTCGGCCGAAGAGGTTGCAGAAAAAAATACTTTTAGAAGCCTCTGACGATCAGGCAACTCAGCTGGGATCGCCAGAGGCTTTCAAAGGCATTTCTTTTCCTACAACCTCTTTGGCCAAAGAGGTTGCAGAAAAAAATACTTTTAGAAGCCTCTGACGATCAGGCAACTCAGCTGGGATCGCCAGAGGCTTTTAAAGGCATTTTTTTTCCTACAACCTCTTCGGCTGAAGAGGTTGAAGAAAAAAATGCTTTCAGAAGCCTCTGACGATCCCAGCTGAGCCGTACAATCATCAGCGTGTTGAGGGAGGAGGCGCACTGAAGGAGCTCCACCAATCTCATTGCAGATATGTTGTGCAGTGACAATAAAAGTTATTATTCCAAACACTGAATCTGTGGCTTTTCTGCATCAGAATTCAAGGTTATATCCCTCTTCTTCCAATCCTGTGTTCTGAAATCAAAGACAGAGAGCTGAAAACTGTGAAGACTCCAAGCTTGCTACTTAATTGGCCAAAAATGGAAATTGCTACCTAATTGTATCACGGGATTGCTCTCTAACCTGTATGAATTCTCAGCAGCTATACAAAATTCATTTGGAAGAAGCACCGATGAATTTTGTACTCTCCCTTCTCGGTAAACGTATTTGGGAATGGATTATGAAGTGTCCGTGAGCCCACTGTTGAATAAACATGCGGTAAGTTTATAACTTTAGAGCAGCTGAAATCTTCACTTGCAACCCTCAAGGAATTTGATTATTTTATGTAAGTCCCGGTAATAAAACTGGTATTGCTCCGTTTGTAAAAAAAGCATGACTGCAAATATTACAACATGTGAAATATTGTGAAATATGTGTTGCTCTTTTACAATCAGGCTCCTTCCTTGCAAATTCATTCCAATTGCAGATACGCTTCAGTTGCTATCATGAATTCTTAACATCAGAAGATGGATTGCATCACTTTTAAGATTCAGCTTGACGTAATGTCTTCCTGAATTGAATGAGGCAACATGATCCAATACATCTGAGAGAGAGAGACCTGGTATTGGAAAAAAGGGAGGGAAGGTGGAATATATTAAGAATATATTGCATATATAAATTGCATTCTGGTGGGGATAACAGAATAACAGAGTTGGAAGGGATCTCGGAGGTCTTCCAGACTATCTATCTATCTATCTATCTATCTATCTATCTATCTATCTATCTATCTATCTATCTATCTATCTTGTTTCCCCCCAAAATAAGACACCATCTTATATTTTTTTGAACCCTGAAATAAGTGCTTGGCCTTATTGCCATGTGCTCAAAAACCTGATTGGGCTTATTATCAGGGGATGTCTTATTTTGGGGGAAACAGGGTAGTTTTATTTTTCATTTGCCACTACTCGTTTCCCTGCTAACTGAAAAACTGAAGCTGTTTTTTTTAATAATCTCAAACAGAAGAAAAATAATTGCAACTTACATATTACTTTCTTTTCCAATTATTAAAAACAACTTGAACTCTGCAATTTATGCAACACAGTTTAATTCCTCTTCAGCATAAAAACAAGAGAGTTTTGTTCTTGCTGTTAGATATTTGACATGTTTTTGACACGTCTGCCTGATTATTTAATTTAGTAAAAATCTATCTTCAGTACTGTACAAGAAACTTCACCTTAATTAAATATGTAAGCAATATCCCCCCTCCTTCATTAAATTGCCAGACAAGTAGATTATAAGCTTTATCAAATATCTGTATGACATATAATTCAGTTCCATGGAACTGGCTAGCCATAAAACCCATTTATATCACATGTAGCATGATATCATCATAAAACCAGGTGAATTTCTGAATCTATTTGACAAATGGTTAACACTATTTTGGTGCTAGATAAGGTTCAATGGAATTCAAGAAGAGTTGGTCTTTGTGGCTACTTAGAGATTCTAGTCTGTTTCCTCTTTTGACTCCACCCCCAGTTTCTGCCTCATCTTCTCTTACAATTTACACTATACTAATAGACTAAATTCATATGAAGAGTTGTAAATTCACTCCTGCTACACAGCAAAAATGGGTGAAATTGTGGTCACCAGCACCAACCAAGGACTGAATTTGGCTTGATCCATCAAACTAAGAAGTCATGAGTCTAACTAAACCAGGAGTCAGCAACCTGTGGCTCTGGAGCCGCATGTGGCTCTTTCATCCCTCTGCTGCAGCTCCCTGTCACCAGTCAGCTTCACAATTGATAGGGCTTTCAGCTAGGATAGGTAGAGGAAAAAGGAAGCCGTGCTAGGAGGAGACTCTATGGTGGTGGTGGGGAACCAGACTTCCAGTCGGCCAAGGAAAAAGGATGCCATGCTAGGAGGAGACTCTATAGTGGGGGGAAACAGACTTCCAGTCAGCCGAGGAAAAAGGACGCCACGCTAGGAGGAGACTCTATGGTGGGGGAACTGGACTTCCAGTCAGCAGAGGAAAAAGGACACCACACTAGGAGGAGACTCTATGGTGGGGGAAACCGGACTTCCGGTTGGTTCCAGAATTGAACAGGGGGCTTCTGGTTAGGGCCATTGGGACTCTTTGAGTGTTTAAGTTTGCTGACCCCTGTACTAAGCAGATCCCTGATTCCTTTCCAGCTACTGCTTGAAAGTTTCACCTTTCTCATCACACTCTTACTTCATCAAATATGCACATATCTTGTCCTTGAGTCCATGATCTTCAATATAGTTATTTTTTTAAAGGAGAAAATGAGAATATACAAGGAAACACAGAATAGGAAAAAAAAAATACCGTATGTAAACATCTGAATATGTGGTGACATCCTTTTCAAGAAACAGCAAAGGACTGTCAGAGAAAGATCTGAATTACTAAAACCTGGGTGAATCATTTAAATCTCAAATTTAAAATAATTGATGTGGCAAAATATATGGCCGTGGGATAGGAATCCATTTATGTTCCCATGGCATATGCTGAATAATGTGAAATTCAAATAACTTGTAAAAAAATATGCAAAGTACCTATAAAACGTAAGACCTTTTTGCATTAATTGCAATATTTTTATCATGTCAAACATATTCCATCTTTGAAACTGATAATACCCAGACATAACCAGACATATCTGGTTGTGTTTTTAAGTTAGCAAATGATTTGCATCTTGCTATAGATGATTACCATAACATGGCGATTAACAGAACAAAAATATTTGATACCGTCAGGACATATTTTTGGATCTCCACTTAGATGAATTATGCCTCCTAGTAAGGTTTTCCAGACAGGTGAAAAAGTACGACCTGATTTTCCTAACCCCCAATATGATAATTCCCTTCCCTAAAACATCCCAAAGGTGTTTTTTTCAAGAGGCAACTGGGCTCTCTGGTTTTTCTTCGAAGACGTTTCACTTCTCATCCAAGAAGCTTCTTCAGCTCTGACTGAATGGTGGGAGAATGGAAGGATTGATACTCCTTGCAGACAGCTGGTCATTTGCATCCTTTTTAGAGAGTTGTTGAGGCAACTTGGAGGTTTATCTGTGTCCTCAGGGCCATCTGAGTAGTGCAAATGGTGTGGAGCCTTCTTGGAACTGCTGAAAGGACTGTCTTGTAGACTGGAGATAGATGATGTCAAACCCTCCCCCTCTGTAGAGGGAGGGCTGATCAATTTTGACTTAGATGGACTCTTGGACCCCTCTTTCAAACCAGCAGCCCTCTCTGTTCAAAATGTGGACTTTGCTATCTTCAAAAGAGTGGCCTTTGTCTTTTTAAATGCAGATGGACTGCTGAATCTAGTCCTGATATGTTTGTTCTCCTACGTTGTGCCCAAGGGTGAAATCCAGCAGGCTCTGACAGGTTCTGGAGAACCTGTAGCAGAAATTTTGAGTAGTTCAGAGAACCGGCAAATACCACCTCTGGCTGGCCCAAGGAGTGGGGAGGGAATGGGGATTTTGCAGTATCCTTCCTCTGGAGTGGGGAGGGAATGAGGATTTTGCAGTATCCTTCCTCTGGAGTGGGGAGGGAATGGAGATTTTGCAGTATCCTTCCCCTGCCACGCCCACCAAGCCACGCCCACCAAGCCACACCACACCCACCAAGCCATGCCCAGAGAATCGGTAGTAAAAAAAATGTGGATTGTGCCCTGCGTTTATGAAGTTTATGACCAGCTGTCTGCAAGGAGTATAAATCCTTCCATTCCCCCACCATCTAGTCAGAGCTGAAGAAGCTTCTTGGATGAGAAGCGAAATGTCTTCAGAAAGTCCAATTGCGTCTTGAAAGAAAAAAAAAACACCAAACCTTTGAGACAACCCATTTCTTCATTGGATCATAGGAAGGCTGTTAGAAAATCAGAAAGCACCCACACCCAATTTGTTTCTAATGGGAAAGAGTTCAATTCTTCTAACCCCCCAATCCTTTTTCCTCAATCTTGCTAATCTTCCTTCCTAAATCTTGCTAATGAGAACTTGTGAAAAATGTGCTTCAAAAAGCATCTCTTACGAGTTTTAGACAGCTGCCAAAAACTCTTGACAGCAGCTCAGGTTCATGCCTAAGTATAAGCCTGGGCAATGTTCCAGAAAGTTGTAAAAGTATTTTTAATCACCAATCCATAATGAAGCAAGCAGAGGATAGAAGGCTGGCAAATGCTGTCTTAAGCTGTTTGCTCTTTGCTGGCAAGTGTGGGATAATAGAGAGAAACAATGATCAAACCGAGATGTCCAGTTGGAAAACAACTCTTGATATGCAAGTCACACTACCCCGTTGGCCAAGGTTTTATACTGTTCTGAATATAAACTCCGTGGTGAATATAAGAGGAAGGTGGGAAGAAAGGATGAGAGAAGCACAGGACATAGAGTTGGAAGGGACCTTGGAGGTCTTCTAGTCCAACCCCCTGCTCAATCAAGAAACCCTATTGAATTCCAGACAAATGGTTGTCCAATCTCTTCTTAAAAACCACCAGTGTTGGGGCACCCACAACCTTTGGAGGCAAGTCATTCTGCTGATTAATTGTTCTAATTTTAACAGGAAATTTCTCCTTCGCGCTAGGTTGCTTCTCTCCTTGATTAGTTTCCATCCATTTGTTTCTTGTCTTGCCTTTTGGTGTTTTGGAAAATAGTCAACTCGCAAAGCATCCCTGGCCTGCTCTTGAGTTGCCATAGGCAAGGGGGATGGGAAACCGATGAAGCAACATGGCAGCCAAAGACAGGAGCACATTCCAGACATACCTTTCTCAAGGCTGTCTCCCAGGGTTACCCACAGCAGCTGGAGGGGAATGATCTCTACAAGCCACGAAATTGCTCCATTGGGAAATATGATTGATGACACACCCTGGGGGTGGGGGGGAAGGGGGGAAACAGGGTTATGATTAGTGCAGAAAATTACATGGGGTCAGAGTTGGCTTCATTTGGGTATGTGCCAACATGGAGCTCTTAATAAATAATTGGATTTCTTTGGAAGCTTGGCTTGAGGCTCATGATTTAATTAGGGCATCTGTCAGAATGGCATCCTGACATTGACTTCCTCCTCTTTGTTGGAGTCTCTATGTTAAGGCCAGATGTTGTAAAGAAATGTAGAGATGACCTTGGGGAAGAGGTGGATGGTCTGCTAAAGTAGGAGAAAAAGCAACATAGTCCTGAGAATGAAGAAATTAGGAGGACAATGTGAGGAAAGAAATTCAGATAATTTTTCCTTGACTCTGAAGGTTAAAAGAAGGAAAAGGTCAGGTTTTCAAAATGGATGAGTTGCTTTGAATTTCTCCTCCTGTAACAGCTCATCAAATTCTTCATCTTAATATTCCTTTCAAGATACGTTGTCTACAGGTTAGACTGGAAATAAAAACAAAATGAAAGTTGGACCACAATAAATAACTTCTACACTGTTGTCACAGGGTAGGATTCGAATAATTTAACAACCGGTTCTCTGCCCTAATGACCAGCTGGGTGGGCGTGGCCATGGTGGGCGTGGCCAGGGGGTGTGACAGGCAGCACTCAGCCTCCTGCACCCCTCTGGGAGCAAAAATGGGCTGTGGGGGGAATGTGCCGCCCCGCCTGCACCTCAGTTTGGGCCTAGGAGGACTCCCTGAAGCCTCCTGGGAGCAAAAATGGGCCATGGGGGACGCTGTGCTCCCTGTGCCCCATTTTGGGCCTAGGAGGCCTCCCTGCACTTACTTGGGAGCCAAAATGGGGCACATGGGGACATAATTTGTCCAGAAAAAACTACTTAGATGTGTAACCATCAGGAATTAAACAGAACTTGAAGGAGATTTAAGACATGGACCAGAGTGATTTGTGGGACGACATTAGCCTGCATGTCTTAATTCTTTATGCAGCTTTTGTATTTCCTCAACGTGATGTTGTGGTTTTGTGGGTTCTCTTGATTGATTTTTATTTTATTTATTATTTTATTTATTGGTTCGATTTATATGCTGCCCTTCTCCGGAGACTCAGGGCGGCTTACAATGCGTTAAGCAATAGCCTTCATACTTTTGTATATACCAGCTTAGTAGGGCTTTTGGCCCCCTCCTAAGCGGTGTTCTTTTTTTATACAAAGTCATCTTATTGCCCCCATAATCCGGGTCCTCATTTTACCTACCTCGAAAGGATGGAAGGCTGAGTCAACCTTGAGCCTGGTGAGATTTAAACTTGCAGTAATTGCAGGCAGCTGGTGCTACTTAATAGCACTTTAGTCTGCTGCGCCACCAAGGCTCTCTGTTTTCCGTCTTATGTTGTGTTTTTACATTCTTGTGTACCGCAATGAATTATTCCAGTTGGTTGGCTGATAGACTCAATCAAATAAATAAATAGTATCAATACAGAGCACATTATACTTATTTTAACAAATAAATGTTTCCCTAGAAATGTTTCCATTTTCTCATTACAGGAATGTCCGCGACTCACAGAAAAAGTTTGGGGTTTTTAATCACATGGATTTTTTTTTTTTTTTTTGGACATCTTTCTTTCAAGCCTTTTTAAATATTCCTCTCAACAACGAAGTACACCAACCTCAAATCTAAACTGCATCTTTTGTCAGCGGAAATATTCTTTAAGGGATGACTTAAATTGCCGCTGTCCCTCTCGGTATAATTACCCAACATACAAAGAATTGCATTGTCAGAACATGTCACTGACTTTAGTAATAGCTCATCATTTGCATTCAATATTTCCAATTTTTTTAAAAAAAAACAAATTAAAATTCTCAAAGAAGATATTTTTATTATCTGATCTTCGATGTCCCCATTCCCATCCAAATTGCCAATTGTCAATTTTAATGAATAGACATTTTCACCTTTTTAAAAAATCGTCACGTGCTAAAAGTTATTTGGCTCTTTTCATGGTCTTTTATTACTGGTGTTAAAACCCATTATTTTAACTGTTAAAATAAAGACATTTGTGGAGACAAAGATGACACATCTGGTCCAAGATAAGATTTCCGAAATTTGCACTAATGGAAGCCTTAACTGTCTCTTAATGACAAGATAAGACAATACATTGTTCACAGAGACAAAATATTTTTTTGAAAGTATGAGATGAGGATCGAATGATCACTCAGTGCAGGAACAAATTCTACTCTAGGAAGTGTGGAGAAAAGAGCAACAAAGATGATTAGGGGACTGGAGGCCAAAACATAGGAATAATGGTTGTGGGAATTGGGATTTGTACAGTCTAAAAGAAGGACTAGGGGTGACATGATACCAGTATTCCAATATTTGAGGGGCTGCCACAAAGAAGAGAGGGGGGTGTCAATCTATTTCCAAAGCACCAGAAGGCAATACAACAAACAATGATGGAAACTAAACAAGGAGAGAAACAACCTAGAACTAAGGAGAAATTTCCTGTCAAAATGAGAACAATTAATCAGTGGAACGACTTGCCTTCAGAAGCTGTGGGTGCTCCATCACTGGAGGTTTTGAAGATGAGATTGGACAGCCATTTGTCTGCTATAGGGTCTCCTACTACTTGAGTAGGGGACTGGACTGACAGACCTCTAGCGCACCTTCCAATTCTGTTATTCTGTAATTCTGTAATTTTTGGTGATAACAAACCTTAGATTGCAGATTTCAGGCAATTTCCCAACATTCATTCATGGAGAACTTTAGATCAATGGATGGACAATCTGATAGATTGAAAGGCCATTCCTATATTTCTAAATATATGAGAAACTACCAATAGGGAACTTCAAACCAGGGCTAATGAATTGATGTTTAGAAGCTGATTTGGTGGACCAGACAGGATAGAATAGAATAGAATAGAATAGAATAGAATAGAATAGGGTAGGGTAGGGTAGGGTAGGGTAGGGTAGGGTAGGGTAGATTAGAGTAGGGTAGGGTAGGGTAGGGTAGGGTAGGGTAGGGTAGGGTAGAATAGAATAGAATAGAATAGAATAGAATAGAATAGAATAGAATAGAATAGAATAGAATAGAATAGAATTCTTTATTGGCCAAGTGTGATTGGACGCACAAGGAATTTGTCTTCAGTGCATATGCTCTCAAGTGTACATAAAAAGACAAGATACACTCGTCAAGAATCACAAGGCACATCACCCAGTGAGAGTCATACGGTACAATAAGCAATCAAATCATACTAGGAAACAATCAATATCAATATAAATCGCAAGGATTCAAGCAACAAAGTTACAGTCACAAGTGGGAGGGAAGGATGATGACTTACTACAGTTTGAAGTAAATCAGATCATACCAAGACCTTTATTAGGGCCTTTAGTTTGAAATAAAGATCTGACTTCCTACAGATGAAGTTAATAATACTTCGTTCTCTCTGAAAGGAGGGGCACCCTGAAGGGATCATTAAGTCCAGAATCCAAAATCATCTATTATTAAGAATTATGTTTCCTCAATTAAATTCAACATTAGACATTTCTGAAATGGATCATTATGCTTTTAGAAATGCATGTAACGTTCTCTATCGGGGCTTTGGAACTTCGCATTCTACTCTACCCATTTCCTCTAATGTGAGGAAAGAAATTCAGATAATTTTTCCTTGACTCCGAATGTTAAAAGAGGGGAAAAAAGTCAGGTTTTCAAAATGGATGAGGTGCTTTGAATTTCTCAGTTCTAACTGTCAGGAAATTTCTCCTAGCTTGACAAGACAAGAGGTCCTTCCAGTGGGCTGTAAATCCAGAGAAAATCTTGGACCGTCGTCTTTTCAAAACTTGCCTCTGAAACAGGACCTGAACTGAAAATGAATTTTCGTAAGCCTTGTGATGTCAAAAGAAACATGGGGAGAGAAGGAGAACATTCTTAAAAAGTGATCACAGCACCTGCGTGGAGGTGAGCCTGACAATGGGGAATGGGCCTTTCAGAAGGAACTCAACATTTTTCTATGCCAAGGAGGACTAAAATAGCAAAAGGCTGCTCTATAAACAGACTTGCTAATTTGCAAGCGTCTTATGACATTAATGTCTTGGCACGAATTGAAATTGTGAAATATGAGTCAGGAAGTGTGAAAACACGATGAAGCAACTACCTATTCCAGTCAAATGTTCTCACCCATCGAGGAGACACGGAAGGCTGCTCAGGTGGGCTCGCCAAGAACAGCTTGAAGGCGAAAAATAAAGATTAACCACCGTGGCATTAAACTATTAGTAGTAGCAATAATAATAATAACAATTCCTCTGAGGCAATTTCCTTAATTTTAGCGTTAATTGTTCTTATTAGCTATCATGTCAAATAACTATTAAAGTTGGTTTCTCTCCACAGACAAAAGGACTCTGTCAGGTTCTGAACAGGCGCTTTGAAAAAAGATAAACATGATTTCTGGGTATAGCAATCTTTATCCAGCACTTCGGCACGTTCCAAGAATCAATCACAGTGAAGAAGATATAGTCAGTGCTATCGCGCAGTGCTCCCCTTCAGCTTTTAATGTCTCACGTACTCCATCCATGACTCCACCCCCTAGCCACGCCCCCAACCCAACTTCAGCCTATCACACAGCCAATACGCCACCCCTAATCCAGGCTGGCTGGCTAGTTCCTTAGACAAGCTGAGACTCAGCAAAGCCTCCATGGTTTTGCTCCGTCGGCTGTTTATTGGCCTCTCCTCCTAGTTGGGCTGCGAGGATGACAGCTTCAGCTTCCGGGAACATGGCTGCAGGTGCAGCCATGGTGAGAGCTTCATACCGTGTCTGGTATGGCGACAGCAGCCCCAGTGACGGCGTGGCTGAATCCACAATCGGCGTTGGCCCCGCCTGAATGACAGCCCCGAGTATCACCGAGTCGGGGCTGACAGACTCATTGAGAATTGTGTTCTGCCCCATGTAAGTTGCGGTTGAGGAGCAAATAAGGCAGTTTCCTTTTCTAATTTTCTTTTCAATTTAGGAAGCCGGATTCATTCCCTTTCTAATATTTTCAGAATATGCTCTCCTTGGGTAACTGAAGACAAGTACACAAAAACAACACTTTTAGCGCATGGCTGGTCACCGCCAGCTCTGCTCTGATTGGTTATCATAATCTATTAAACTGTGCTCTAGGCTGTGTCAGAATAAGGGCTTTGTGTTGTGACTCCGACCCCCGAGGCTGACTTATCGGAGGGAGAAGGCTCCGAACATGAAGGAGAGGAGTTGGCCAGGCCTTCCTCTCCAGGACACTCCTCTCTGGCAATGCCTCAGGTGTCTCCCGTAGGAGAAGAGATTGGCCAGGAGCCAGGTATCTCCTCGCAGTCGGACAGTGACAGAGATAAATCTTGGCTGGATCCACGCCAGCGTCGGAGAGACAAGCGCACACAGCAGAAAAGGAGGCGTGCCAGAGATTAAGCTGAGTAACTGGACCACACCCCACAGGGGATAAAAGGGGGTGAGGTGGCCATTCAGACTCTGTGACGGACAAAACTAACTATTAGCGAGTCACATTGTATCTTTGAAACAACGTTATCTGCCTTGGATTTAATACGGCCTGGACTTGACAATTCTTGAACTGTGTGTATCTTGTTTGGCTTTATCTGTCAAAGGAACACCCCTCCCTCTATGAGTAAAGTTCTTGGCAAGCAGCTACTGGGTTGCTGCCAATCCTCTTATCAAAAGAATTTGTTGTCTGCCAGTTTTATTTAACCCCTGACTATCTGTTTGTGTGCGTGTGTGAGACGGGGACAGAACACTTTGCATTTACATCCGAGGCACTTTGTACTGGAAATAGGGGAGTCTAAAATTAACTAAGTGAGCTTCTGAGAATTAGCAGGATGCAATGGAAGCCATTGTTAGGTCTTCCTGGGGAATGGGTCATTTACGTTTAGGTGGTGCCAAATATTTCACGTTGGTGCATTCCAGCTTCAGCTCACTCCTTGATCTGAACAATCTGGAATCTCAACCAACAAATGCTCTGTCTTGCACAGGTCAAATCCAGCAACTTAACAACTGCTGTGCACGAAATAACCGGTGTCGCATCTAACACGAACCTTACAATCCCACAGCATTGTAATTTAACGGGGTCAGTCTGAAATGTGGATAATTATAAATACTATCTAAAATCATCATCGTCATTTATAGACCCCTGCAGGGTGGAGTCTGGGCAACTTAATGGAGCTAGCAGAGAGTTTACTGGCCAGATGCCCTTCCTGTTGCCAACGCGGAGTTTTGTTCGGCAGATATATTCTCACTGTGCCCAGAGAGAGAAATATCTGTCTCTACCTAGGATCAAACTCACAGCCTCCTGATTGTGAGGCGAGAGCTCCCCCTCTAGGCCACCACACCATTCTATAATTACTACCTAAAATGATCCATTCTAAATCTTGCCCAACACAGAGCTATTATTCTTTCAAAGCCTATTAAATCACTGCCCTGTAGATGAACTTGTACTTAGTTGTGTTGGTCTTTTTTTAAAATAATAATAATAATAATAATAATAATAATAATAATAATAATAATAATAATTTTATTAATTTTCTTGAAGGACACAATTAAGAATTATAGGTTGGAATGAGTTTTTCTTTAAGAGTCAACTGGTATTTGCTTCCTGTACTTTAAGGTCATTCACTAAATGTCTAAGGTTCTAAGTAATAAGCCTTAATCAAATTCTGTATGTTGGGTGTTTCAGGTTTTAGCTAAGTGATATTAAATCTTCCTGCTTTTCTCTCCTGAAGATTAAGCATGCCCCTTTTTTCTTCCTGTTCTCTCTCTAGTGTTTAGTTTTCAATCCCCCGATTATGCTTGCTTCTCTGAATCCATCCCAGTTTGTTTGAATCCTGGTTCCTTTTTATTGCTTCATTGTGAATTCCATATTGAATCCTTCAAGCAGAGAAACTGATCAGTTAGTTATAGGCAGCCTGAATTTTTAATGTCACGAATTTAGTTTATATATAAAATACAAAGGAAAGTGAGAATAATAGGAGAACAGGAAGAAAGAAGGGAAGAGGGTAGGGTAAAAGAGAAAAGAACAAGAAAAGCATTGACTTACGATTCTTTTCGGCACAACATACAACCACAACTTTTCTACTTTGATATAATAATAAATACTAGCTATTTCGAGAGCAACAAATCTATCTAATCGGTAGAATCCAAAATCAAAGTTTCCTTTGTTTCTACTTGGAAACCACTTCTGGACTTCATGCTTGAGAGAGCGTCTTGGATTCTTGATCTCAACAGCATCATCCTGCAAGCAGATTGGTTTACAATAAGTTTAGGATTGCACCACTAGAAATTTCTAGAGCAACAATTCTATCTAATCGGCAAAATCAAGCAAAAAGCTCCATTTGTTTCTACTTGGAAACCACTTCTGGACTTCATGCTTGAGGGAGCGTCTTGGATTCTTGATCTCAGTAGCATCATCCTGCAAGCAGATTGGTTTACAACGAGTTTAGGATTGCACCACTGGCAGACTCCTTTAATTGTGTCCATCAAGAGGAATTACGGAACCAGTTTATCAAGGGACAATGCTTCCTTTCAATTTTGGTTCAGATGAGCAAAGTGGGAAGTTATTTCTTGCCATAAATAAGCACCTTCACACACTCCCTTTCACACACTCACACATGCTAGTTACGTAATTGCGATGCCTCCTTAATGAATAGACAACTGCCAGAGCTCCTAAATAGGAAACGTATCGCTGGAAATGTAAGAGGTATGTAAATGTCCTTCTTCCTTTGTCCCACCTCACTGCAGAAACAAGGGACAACAGCTCCCTTGTGCTGGAGCTAAAAGAGCTAATACTAAAGTAAAGAGAGCTTTAGAAAAAGCTGAAGTCATTAAAGTGATGCAAGGAAGATCATTTTGCATGCATGGAAATGCATTCTTCTCTAAAAACAATCCAGGGTCTGTACCACATCATCCGACTGACATCTTGAAAATAAATGTAGGCAATTTAGATGAAGGATGAAGGTATCGTCTTCAATACTCTATAATATTACATAAAATGTTTTTTTTTTCTTCTTGAGCTCGGTGGGTTTTCTAAAGGTTAATTGTCCCCAATCAATCTGTTCAGATGACATTACTGGGGGAATATCGGTCTGGATGTTTGCCTAGTACATGACACCTGAGAAGACGGAAAGAAAAGAAAGAAAGAAAGAAAGAAAGAAAGAAAGAAAGAAAGAAAGAAAGAGAGAGAGAGAGAGAGAGAGAGAGGAAGGAAGGAAGGAAGGAAGGAAGGAGAGGAAGAAGTGGAAGGAAAGAAGGAGTGCTTAAAATCAGAGAGAAGGACAAATTTCTCACGGTTTTTTTTTTTCATGTAAAGTTCTTCTAATTTTGGTTATAAAGATATTTGTGGTTAAGTTTATATAGAGAGGCATATATACACAAATATAACTGAAGCAAAATTCTGATTCACCTTGATTGTTCATATTAAACAGGAGTAGCAAAGACACAGATGTTATTATACATCCTTAAAATGTACACCTAAAGACGGTCATATCACTTGCATCTTCAGCCTTCCATTGTTACTATTTAAATCTCCGTTTTAGTCTCTGTTTCATATACGTAAACCACGTTTAAAGATGAAAATTCCATGAAGTCTTCATCTATTCCAAATGAAACATTACGGTGTTACCTTCAGTTTGGTGCTTAAGGTGCTGCCCTAAAACCAGGAGAGTGTGAGTTGCAGTTCCTCCTTAGGCATGCAACCTGGCTGGTTGTCCTTGGTCTCCTCACAATGTCTCAGGCCAACCCTCCTCACAGAGTTGTTGTTGTGGGGAAAATAGGAGGAGGAAGGAATATTTTATTTATTTATTTTATTTTATTTTATTGAATTTGTATACCGCCCTACTCCCGAAGGACTCGGGGTGGTGAACAGCCATAGAATAAAACATATAGATACAAAATTTAAAATAAACTAAAACGAATTAAATAATTTGGCTGAACAAATTTAAAACCTCAATAATATAAAACCAAATTTAAAATTTCCATTTAAAAAGGGGAAAGACTTAGGTCAGGCCAGCTTGATGAAATAAGAAAGTCTTGAGCGCGCAACGGAAGGTACACAGATCCGGGATCCTCCGTATCTCCGGGGGCAGCTTGTTCCAGATAGTAGGTGCCCCCACAGAGAAGGCTCTCCTTCTCTGTGTGTGAATATGGTGTGTGTTCGCTGCCTTGTGTTATTTATAAAAATAATAAAGGCAGAACAAACATCTAATAATAAATAAATAAAAACAAGCATATTTGTTGGATAATGACAATATCCTTGCATGACAGATAAAACAGATTATGCTGCAAATATTAAACTGAAGGTATGTATGGAAAAATAAATGAAATATTAGACGTTTTGTAATAAATGTGACTGAATGATGGCTATTATGTCTTGTTCAGACCATCTGTCAAATAAGAAATTTTGCTTTTCTCTCATAGGGTGGTGGAGTGGCACATGGTTCAGCTATTAAGACACTGGGCTTGTCGACTGGAAGGTTGGCAGTTCGAGACCCAAGCGCCACAAAACAGGATAAGCTCCTGTTCGAGACCCAAGCACCACAAGACAGGATAAGCTCCTGTTCGAGAGCATGCAAATGCGAGTAGATAAATAGGTACCACTTCAGTGGGAAGGTAACAGTGCTCTGTAGGGGTGGGTTCTACTTACCTTTACTACCAGTTCGCAACGGGATCGCATGTGCGCTGAGCTTCTGCGCATGTGCAGATCGCCTATGATGACATCTGGGGCTGTAGGCGGAACCTCCCGCCGGTTTTACTACCGGTTCTTGCGAACCGGTCCGAACCGGAGGCAACCCACCACTGGTGCTGTGATGTCATGCTGGTCACATGACTGCAGAAATGTCTTCCGACAGGGCTGGCTCAACCGCCTTGAAATGGAGATGAGCGTCGACCCCTTAGTAGAGTAAAATCTACAGGGCGTCCTTAACTTTTGTTTTTCTTTTTACTAATAGGGTGGAAATAAAAATAGGGGGGGGGGGGAAACCAAAGCTACTAGCACAGCACTGATCTTCTCTTCCTATCGCTCCCCCACCCAGCCCCATCACCCCAAAATAGACCAAGTCAATTCCACACTTCTCACATTTTCTTTTTTAGTGTTAAAATACAGCCCAGGGAAGCTGTTCATTTCAAATTCAATTATAAAAGTTATTCTTCTTGTTAACAATATCCTAGTGTTTGACAATTAGTCAAAGCAGGGGAAAAAAAAAAAGCCAGAATCTATACTATCTCTCCCCCCCTCCTCTCAAATGCCTTCAGGACCTACTCAAAAAGCAGGAGAGTTGACAGAAAAGGGTAAACATTGAAAGCGGAGTAAAAACTCCAGAGAAATGCCAACATTCAAATAAACGTGGACTTTGAAGAAATGCAGAACGTTGCTTAAGGCAGTTGCTTCCTCTCTTGCATTGCTCAAGTCTAGCTAATCCCAGCTCTCTCCTTGTTGTTTGCCGAGTATATAATATTTGAATATATCATGTCATTGAAACGACCTGAGCAACAATATTCCTTCTGCGCATGTGCAGAGGCTTAAAATGTCACAAAAAAGCGACGTCATGACGTCTGCATGGGTGGGCGGAGCCTCCTGCAGCCGCCGCTACCAGTTCGTGCGAGCCGGATAGAACTAGTTGGATTTCAGCCCTGGATTCGACTTAGTGTGACAATTTGCAGGCAATTGCTTTTTTTCTAATATTACATATTACTTTGGAACAGAATCGAATAGAAAATATGGAACAGAACGGAACAGAACAGAACAGAACAGAACAGAACAGAACAGAAAGTCTATGGAGATTCTCAGTCATCCAGGTCACGGTTGTCCCAAAGGTACTTTTTCAAGAGGCAACTGGGCTTCCTGGTTTTTCATTGAAGACGTTTCGTTTCTCATCCAAGAAGCTTCAGAAGGATGCAATTTAGGATTGCATTGGCTTTTTTGGCTGCCGTCCATGAAGCAAGGAACAAGGCAAGAAGTCCTGCAAACTCCAGACGTCGGCAACAGCACACCAAACTCCACAAATTCAGTGTTTGTTCCCAACCAATGCCCCTCCCCACAGCGTCTCCTTAAGTCTCAGACCCCAGGTGTGCCTTGTGAAAGAGGGGAGTAGTGCTCTCGAGTAGTTGGATCAGCCTGCGCTGTTCCCTGCCTCCTCTCCACTCTCCATGCACAGGGATCAGGAGGGGGCGGTCCTTGCTCATCAACTGAGCTCTGTCACTCTCTCAGTCCTCCTGCCGTCCTAATCCTGAGGAGCCCGAGGCTGCTTAGTCTTGCTCCTTCCCATGTTCCTCCAAAGCCAACAAGGCCACCCAGTGGTGGGATTCACCAGTTCGCACCACTTCGGGAGAACCGGTTGTTAACTTTCTGAGCAGTTTGGTGAACTGATTGTTGGAAGAAATCATTAGGGCAGAGAACCGGTTGTTATATTATTTGGATCCCACCACTGAGGCCACCCGCTCGACCTCCATTAGCCCCAGCTCTGGCCCAGCCTCTTCCGCAGATTCAGGCTCCGACAGGGACATGACAGATACATGGTATAGCCACAGTTCCTGGTGAGCCTCTGCAGCCAAGTCACCAAAAAGAGGATGGCTGAGTTGAAGGGACTTTCTTTAAACTCTCAGATTGAGAATGCTACTTTTTTTAAAAAAAAAATTGGGATTTTTCGAAGATCAGGACTCAGATGACTAAGCCTTTCCATTTTAATTTGTAACAAGTCAGGGTGGGGGGGCAGGAATCATTAAATTGTAGTTGATCTTAAGAAAAACGCCAGCTGTTCTGCCCCAGCTACGGACCCCAAAGAACGCAGCACACACAAAGTCTGTACAAACCTTAGTTTACTAAATTAAACCAGTCTTTTTCAAACAAAGGCTGTTAATTAACTTTCTTAACAGCCTACAAGAATCCAAAGAATAAAAAAATTGTAATCTTACTATGGTTGGCAGAAAGCCCAGAAGCAATTTGCAGAGAACTAAGATCAAGATGCGAAGGAATATGAACGAAGTTGTTTCCTGCAAATTGCATCAGTCGTCGTCCTTCCTTAAATAGGCTTGGGGGAGTGGCCAATTAGCCCCTCCCACAAAACCATTCCCTCCCCTCACCCCCCCAGTCTGGGCCACTAACGCGGAAGTTTGGTTTAGAAGATTTTCAGATTCCATACTAATCCCAAAAATTCCTGTTCAGGACTAAGGATGGAAAATCTCCAGATTGGGAGGGTGAAATCCTTGGTTTTCTTGAGATTAAGCCTTCGCTTCAACCTCTGGTTTCCCTTCCTGACCCAATCAGCCTCCAGATACTAAGATAAAGTCTTGAGAACATTCCTTTGGTCGCTCAAAGGTTGAGATATAAAACTGAGTAGATAACCTGACTGGTTTCTTGTACACATTTAGCAAGAAGAGGAAAAGAGCGGTAAACCTAGAGGCAGCTCACAAATCACGGGCTTCATGTAGCTTAGATAAGCAGGAAATCTTTTTGCTCTAAGAGCCGGGCTCAAGTTTTCTGCTTAAATAAAAAGTGGGGAACAAAAATGTAAAAGGATACCTTAGAAATAGGCACGCAAGGAGCTTTTTCAGAACTTAGGTGAAACCTGAACTATTTGATCATCATACATAATATCGCAAGAAGAATACAACTACATGTGGTTAAAAATAATAATATACCGTATTTTTCAGAGTATACGATGCACCTTTCCACCCCCTAAAAGTGGGTGAAAATTTAGATGCATCTTATAGACTGAATATGGGCGGCTTTGGCCTCCCGAATCCTCTGTGCATCATGTTTTCACCCTCCTCGGCCCCCAGCAGCACTCTGCAGTGTTCCGCACGGCCCATTTTTACCATAAATGGACCTGTTTTTGCCAAAAACGGAGCCATTTTTGGGCTCCCAAACCCTCTGTGCATCACATTCTCACCCTCCCTGGCACCCAGAAGCACTCTGCAGACCAAAAATAAGCCCATTTTTGGCAAAAACGGGCCCGCTTTTGGCAAAAACGGGCTGTGCGGACCACTGCAGTGCTTCTGGGAGAAAACGTGATGCATGGAGGCCAAAAACTATTTTTTTTCTTGTTTTCCTCCTGTAAATTTAGGTGCATCTAATAGTCTGGTTCATCCTATAGTCCGAAAAATATGGTAACCACCCATCAGGGTTTCCATCTGTGTAAAAACCTCAGCACACGCAAGACTCCGCCTGATTTACTTTGGCCCTGTCACGCGTGCAAAGTCAATGATGCTAGGTGTGGTTAGTGGAACAAGAAGAAGGGCAAGGAAAGGATACGCTGGCTTGATAACATCAACTCTGATATAAAGTTGAACATCCCACAATTGAAAGAAGCCGTGCTTGACCAGGAAGCATGGAGAGCACTTGCCTATAAAGTCACCAAGAGTCAGACATGACTGCACGGTTAAAACTAGCATTAAAACCACAGCAGACTGTGAAATCTGAAGACATCCCACAAATCAAGGGCTTCAAGTTGGATGTCTCCTAGAGTCAATACCATCTTCAACCAGGGAAAGGAATAGAATAGAATAACAGAATTGGAAGGGACCTTGTAGGTCATCTGGTTCAACCCCTTGTTCAAGCAGGAAACCCTGTACCATTTCTGACAGATGGTTGTCTTGAAAGCCTCCAGTGATGAAGGTCCCACAACTTCTGTTCCATTGGTTGGTTGTTCTCACTGTCAGAAAATTTCTCCTTATTTCTAGGTTGAATCTCTCCTTGATCAGTTTCCACCCAGTTTATTCCTGGCCTTCAGGTACTTTTGGAGAATAGGTTGACTCCCTCTTCTTTGTGGCAGCCCCTGAAATATTGGAAGACTGCTATCATGTCTCCCCTGGTCCTTCTCTTCACTAGACTAGCCATGCCGAGTTCCTGCAACATTTCATCGTATGGCCCCTAATCATCCTGGTTGCTCTTCTCTGCACTCTTTCTAGAGTCTCAACATCTTTTTTATACTGTGGTGACCAAAACTGGATGCAGTACTCTAGGTGCGGTCTTACTAAGGCTTTATAGAATGTATTAGTACCTCATGTGATCTTGGTTGAATTCCTCTGTTGATGCAATTTAGGATTGCATTGGCTTTTTTGGCTGCCACCGCACACTGCTAGCTCATATTTAATTGATTGTCCACTAAGGCTCCAAGATCCTTCTCACAGTTACTTATGGAGAACCACCATAACACCATGTCTACCACTTGCCTTCTCCATAGAAGGTCCAGAAGAAGCAGGCCAAGATGTAAACCATGACTGATGGCACTGAAGACAGTTGGGAAATTAAGAGAGGCAACTATCATCTCCTATAACTTCATCTCATCTCCACCCTACCTAGGTCATCCATAAGCAGTTCCTAAATTAGCAATAGTATCAAATAGTATCTTGCCTCACAATCAGGAGGCTGTGAGTTCGATCCTAGCTAGAGGCAGACATTTCTCTCTCTCTGGGCATAATGAGTGCGGCTGCGCGGGTGGTAATGGGAGCGAGAGGGCGCTCCCATGTAACACCTCTCCGTGCGAGCTGCACTGGCTCCTGGTGGTCTTCCGGGTGCGCTTCAAGGTTTTGGTTACCACCTTTAAAGCGCTCCATGGCTTAGGACCTGGGTACTTGCGGGACCGCCTACTACCACCAATAGCCTGCCACCGGCTGGTACACTCCCATAGAGAGGGGCTCCACCGGGTGCCGTCGGCCAAACAATGCTGACTGGCGGCCCCCAGGGGGAGAGCCTTCTCTGTGGGGGCACCTACTATCTGGAACGAGCTCCCCCCAGAGATACGGAGGATCCCGGATCTGCGCACCTTCCGCCGCGCTTTAAAGACCTTATTATTTCACCAGGCGGGCCTGGCCTAATTTTCTCCCTCTTTCATAAAAGATTTTTAATTTTTAAATATCTTTTAGTATTTTATACATTCAATTTTAAAATTGGTTTTAAATAGTTCGGGGTTTTAAATTTGTCGGAGCCAAAATTATTTAATTTGATTTTATTCTTTTTTTAAATTTTGTATGTATGCGTTTTATTGTTTGGCTGTGCACCGCCCTGAGTCCTTTGGGAGTAGGGCGGTATAGAAATCAAATAAAATAAATAAATAAAATAAATAAATATTTCTGCTGAACAAAACTCCACATTGGCAACAGGAAGGGCACCCAGCCAGTAAACTCTCAGCTCCATTCAGTTGCCAGGACTCCAGGGATTATGGGATCTTTAAAAGAAGAAGATGATGATCAAAAAACATGTCTGGACAAAAAAACTCTCAAAGTAAAATCAAATCACCTCCAATCTAGTGATGGCAACTGTACATTTACATAGTTGGAAACAGATTGGCAGTTAGATTGTTATTTTCATCACATTAGTCAAATTCTTCATATGATGTTATGCACGACGATCAAATATTTCAGGTTTGACTAACAGAACGCTGGAGCTTCCAAAAGAGCTTCTTGTGTGGTATTTCCAACGTATCCTTTTACGTTTTCTTTCTCATTTCCATTTAAGCAGAATTTTTTTTTAGATCGGCTCTTTTAGCGAAAGTTTTTTTTCCGCTTATCTGAGCTTGATGGGGTTTTTTTCTCTTTTTTCTGCTGTTCATTTGCTCCTTGCAGGATGGTGTTTGTTGTGTCATTTATTCAATTTGTACAGCAACAGGGTATTTGCTGCGCTTCATGATTGTAATAGCCTAACGGAGCAAACAGAACGTAGACTCGCCTTGTGGTCCACTGTAGGTTCTCTAGCAATGAATCATCAAAGGACAAAAATTATTATTTGGATTCGGAGCATCTTTGCAGTACAGAATACATGTGGATAAATTAATTATTTCGGTCGCACTTAACTTGTCCTCAGTTTTTTCGAATTTATGCAACAACCACATTCCACGTTGGATGATACGGTATTTATTTATTTATTTATTTATTTATTTATTTATTTATTTATTTATTTATTTGTTTATTTATTTAATTTCTATACCGCCCTTCTCCCGAAGGATTCAGGGCGATGAACAGAATAAGATTTCATATACATATAATAATTTTTTTTTTAAACAGTAAATAATAAATTGAGTCAACTTAGTGTATCTGCTAAGAGCTTGGCATAGAATTTAGATGTTTATGCTAGCCCTGCTTGTTGAAACAGAAAGGTCTTCAGGGCACGTCGGAAAGTGCGAAGATCTGGGATTATTCGTATTCCAGGGGGTATTTTGTTCCAAAGAGTAGGTGCCCCCACAGAGAAGGCTCTCTCCCTTGGAACTACTAGACGACATTGTTTTAATGATGGTACTATGAGTAGGCCTACTCTGTGAGAGCATATTGGTTGGTGGGAGGTTATCGATTACAGCAGGTGGTCTCGTAAGTACTCAGGTCCTAAGACATGGAGAATTTTAAAGGTAAGAACCAACACCTTGAAGCGCACTCGGAAGGCCACCGGAAGCCAGTGCAGCTCGCGTAGAAGGTGTTACATGTGAGCGCCATGTTGCTCCCATAATTACTCGTGCGGCCGCATTCTGGACCAGTTGGAGCTTCCGGGTGCACTTCAAGGGGAGCCCCATGTAGAGAGCATTGCAGTAGTCAAGTCGGGAAATGTGCTACGTGGCCATGATGTGACCGAGCTACTCATAAAATGGGCCTAAATCAGGACTCCCCGACTCCACAGGCCCACATATCAAAATCACATGAAGTATTAGTACCTTTTTGTAAAGCCTTCAGGGGTCGGCAACCTGCGGCTCTGAATCCACATGTGGCTCTTTCACCTCTCTGCTGCGGCTCCCTGTCACTCAAAATATACGTCACAACTGCCAATGTGCGACACCCACCGGCAGGCGATTTATTGAGCTTTTCAACCCCCGGTAAGTCAACCATGGATAAATCCAAGAAAAGAAAAGTTTCAGAAGAAAATAGAACTACATATGCTAGTTTTGTGGCCGCTCAAGAAATAGTCAGGCCCGGGAAGAGTTTTGTGGCTCCCAGTGTTTTCTTTTCTGTGGGAAACGGGTCCAAATGGCTCTTTGAGTGTTTAAGGTTGCAGACCCCTACCTTAGTAAGACCACACCTGGAATATTGCATCCAGTTTTGCTCAATGTCAGCTTTGGAAGCCATATTAGGCTTCCGGAAGCTTCTATGCTGCCACCTTCTCATGTGTGGGAAAGTAGGAGGGGGGATTTAGTAGAGGGGTTGTCTTTAGACATAATAGCATTCTTCCTGTCGGTCAAGGTCAGGCCTATCCTGCATCTGGAGAAGGAGTAGTCGGAGTGCTGTTGTCTCGAGATGGAACAGATGGTGATTGGGGCATGTGATTGACTAAGGAGTGAGAGGATGGTTTTGGGGGTTTTGATTTACTGAGGGAAAACCCGAACCTCTCAGATTCGGGTTTTCCCAGATGTGCCAGTTTACCTATTCTAGTAAATAGAACTTTGAAAAATGCTTGCTTCAGAGTTTTTACTTGGAGTTGAGGGGTTTTCTGGAACGCTGACACTCAACACATTACAAAAAAAGCTGTTGAGACTTTGGAAAAGGTGCAAAGAAGAGAAACTAAGATGATTAAAGGCCTGGAGACTAAAACATATGAAGAACAGTTGTAGCATTTGGATTTGGCTACTCTAGAGAAAATAAGGTCCAGGGATGACATGATAGCAATGTTCCAATATCTCAGGGGCTGCCACAAAGAAGAGGGGTCAACTTATTTTTCAAAGCCCCTGAGGGCAGGACAAGAAGCAATGGGTGGAAACTAATCAAGGAGAGAAGCAACCTAGAACTAAGGAGAAATTTCCTGACAGTGAAAACAATTAATCAGTGGAACAACTTGCCTCCAGAAGTTGTGAATGCTCCAACACTGGACATTTTTAAGAAGAGATTGGATAGCCATTTGTCTGAAGTGGTGTAGGGTTTCCTGCCTAAGCAGGAGATTGGACTAGAAGACCTCCAAGCTCCCTTCCAATTCTGTTATTCTATGTATTCTATGAAAGCAGTATTCTTGTATTTGAGAGGCTGCCACAAAGAGGAGCTGGGACAACCTATTCTCCAAAATCACCAGAAGGCAAGGCAAGAAATAATGGGTGGAAAGTAACTAAGGCAAGAAGCAACCAGGAATTAAGGAGAAACTTTCTAACAGTGAGGACAATTGGTGGGACTGCTTGCCTTCAGAAATTGTGGATGTTCCATCATTGGAGACTTTTAAGAAAAGATTGGACAACCATCTGCCTGAAATGGTACAGGGTCTTCTCCTTTAGCAGCAGGTTGGACTAGAAGACCTCCAAGGTCCCTTCCAGCTCTATTTTGATTGATTGATTGAATGTTGCACTAATAACAGAGAAAACGTAGAAAAAGCATTGCTATGAACACATTCTACAAGCTTTAGCGGGGATGGAGCAATCATCTCAGAAGGGACCCTTCCTAGATTTTAGGAGAGTAAAAGGAAGGCAGGGATGAGACCAGTGGTTAAATTCAGCCGGATCTATCCGGATCAGGTGATCCGGTAGAGCCAGCAGCGGGAGACTCCTCCCACCTGCCTGGATGTCATCACGTCCTGTTTTTTTACCCTCTGTGCCAGTGGTGGGTTGCTCCCGGTTCTGTCCGGTTCTTTAGAACTGGTAGTACCCTTTCCCCCCTAAAATAAGACATTCCATGATAATAAGACCAATTGGCCTTTTGAGCGCTAAAATAAGCCCACCTCCTGAAAATCAGTCCTCTCCGAAAATATTTAAATAAATGCGCAGCTGGTCACTGCCATTTCCTCTGGTTAGGATTAAGGAGACAGAGCTGGAAATCAGGTAAAATGGCAAGAGGAGCCCCGTCTTGCTCCACATGCCCCAAAATAGTAAGACATCCCGAAAATAAGGTCAAGCAATTATTTTGCAGTTCAAAAAAATATAAGACAGGGTCTTATTTTTGGGGAAACATAGTATAAAAGTGGCAGGAGGCTCCGCCTACCCACCCGAATGTCATCATTGACAATCTGCTCATGTGCAGAAGCTTCTGTGCATGTGCGCTCCAGTGGTGGGTTCCTCCCAGTTCGGTCCGATTCGGCCAAGCCGGTAGCGGTGACGATAAGACGTCACCGAATTGGTTCTCCCCCCGCCCCCCACCCTCCGACCCCCCCACCCCCCATGTTATTCTTACCTTTTATTTGGTCCCACCCCCAATCTATTGCTGCCTCCTGACTCCCAGCTGATGACTAGAGGGAAAAAAAACTGTTTAAACTCGCTGCAGGGCTTCAAAGGGCCACCCTACAGCTGATCAGTGTTAAAAGCAAACAAATGAGTCGGGTCGTAAGTGCGAGGACTGGTGGTAAGTGCGAGGACCTTCCAGAAATGACTCTGACCAGCTAGCCACGCCCACCTAGTCACATGACCTCCAAGCTACACCCACAAAATAAGCCACGCCCACAGAACCGGTAGTAAAAAAATTTAGAACCCACCCCTGACGCGCTCCCATTGCAAACCGATAGTAAAGGTAAGTAGAACCCACCCCTGCTCTGTGCATGCATGGAGGAGGCATGTGGCCTCCCATTTGCAAACCGGTAGGGAAAGATAAGTGAATTTCACCGCTGAATGAGACACTTTCAAAATTGATTCTGTTATTTGTAACTTTTAAATATAGGTGGCATTAGTTCTCATGTTTGGTGCTTCTTGTTAGAACTACCTTTGAAGAGCTGACACACAACCTCACACCTACCCCGACGCATCCAACTTTATTGAATTTTGAAGCAAGGCTAGCGTCAGCGATGTGAGCAACCCACTAATCAAACAGATCTATTCTAATTCTGGCTACTCATCACTCACTCAAGTTTTAAAATAAAAAGGCCTTGTGAATAATTTAACCGATATCAAATTACTGTTTTATGTTTTGTGTGAAGGCAGCACACTACCATCCCTTTAATATTGCATGGCCTGCTGCGTCATTTACTTTTCCCTAAAAGTTAATTATTACACACTCCGTTCTTTGCATCTAGCAATAACCCGCTTCCCAATCAATTGCAAATATACTGAGTTAGAACCAACGAGGCCAGCACAAAAAGATTCGTAGCAACATTTTAGAGTGGATTTTAAAAAAATAAATAAATAAAAGCTTCATGAATATCTGCCTAGGGGCAATTTTTAGTGATTACAAATGACCAAGCAAGCACCTTTACAAGTTTGTATTAGATGGCTTCTATATTAACAGCTCCTAAAAACCACAGCACTCTGTTTCCCACTGTAAATTCAAATGTTTTATCCAGGGGTGGGGCTGCTGGGGGTTCGCAGGGGTTCGGGAGAACCTCTGGCTAAGATTCTGTGCAGTTCGGAGAACCCCCAAATCCTACTCCTGGCTGGCCCTGCCCACCCCTCCCCTCCCCTCCCAGGAGTCCCCACATGGCCCATTTTGGATGCAGGTAAGTGCAGGGAATTTGCGGAGGCTCGGGGAGTGTGAAAAACGGGCCTACCAGAAGTTTGGGAATGCCGTAAACAAGTCCGTTTCTCACCTCCAAAGGGCCTCCAGAGCCAGGGGAGGCTGTTTTTGCCCTCTCGGAAGCTCGAGGAAAGCCTCCGGAGCCCAGGGAGGGCAAAAACACCCCACCACCACCACCATGGTTCAGGAAGCCAAAGAGGCCACGCCCACCATGGCCACGCCTACCCAGCAACTGGACAGAGAACTATATCTATATCTATATCTATATCTATATCTATATCTATCTGTATCTACTGTATCTATATCTATATCTATATCTATATATACTGTATCTATATTTATATCTATATATCTACATATATCTATATCTAATCTATATATCTTCATATATCTATATCTAATCTATATATCTTCATATATCTATATCTATATCTCTATATACTGTATCTATCTATATATATATCTACATCTCTATATACTGTATCTATATATATCTACAGAAAATAGATATATTTGTTTCAGAAAACAAATATATCTACATCTATATATATCTACATCTCTATATACTGTATCTATATTTATATATCTATATACTGTATCTATAGCTATAGCTATATTATATACTGTATCTATATCTATATCTCTACATCTATCTATATCTATATCTACATCTCTATATACTGTATCTATATTTATATATCTATATAATGTATCTATAGCTATAGCTATATTATATACTGTATCTATATCTATATCTCTACATCTATCTATATCTATATCTACATCTCTATATACTGTATCTATATCTATATCTATATCTCTACATCTATCTATATCTATATCTACATCTCTATATACTGTATCTATATCTATATCTATATATCTACATCTATCTATATCTATATACCTATATACTGTATCTCTATATCTATCTATCTATCTATCTATCTATCTATCTATCTATCTATCTATTATCTATCTATCTATCTATCTATCTATCTATCTATCTATAAAACCTCTAGTGATGAAGAACCCATAACTTCTGAAGGCACACATTCAGCTGAACTGTTCTCACCATTAGGAAATTTCTCCTTACTTCTAAGTTGCTTCTCTCTTTGGTTAGTTTCTATCCATTGCTGCTCTCATCCTGCTCTCAGATGCTTTGGAAAATGGGCTGTCCCCCTCATCTTTGTGGTAGCCCCTTAAATGTTGGAATACTACTATCATATATCTATATAAAAAGCTGTATCTACTGTATATCTACATCTATAGACAGATATCTACAGATACCTAAAATCTATAAATTATTTTTTTGTTTTGTTTCTGTGGCCCAAAAGACCAGTTCCCTTTGCAAGGACCGACCAGAGCTATTCAAAACTCATTTCTCCTACTTGGAGCACATTATTACTGCATTATCGTGGAAAATGGAAGTGCTGGAAAATAGCATTGGTTATTAGCCATGAAAAACGTGAGAGCCCTGAGCTGATCTGATCCTTTAAATATCACCTGGCATGTTAATCTATGCATTTATGCAAATATTTGCTGTTTTAGCATATTGTCCCTGCTACACTGCATACCCATCTTCAAACCACAGGGACAACATTTTTCATGCATTGTGTTACAGCGCCCTCTATTGGCTAATTTAGGGAAGTTGCTCTTGAAAAGTTTTAGGAAGAGATGCGGCCTTCACAGATCACAAATACAAATCAGAACCCAAACTGATGGCACAGTCAGAGTGTGACATAGCGGTTCCGTGTTGGACACACAACAAAAACTCTTCCAGCTGTTGAAATTCACTAAGGGTCATTTGCAGGGGTGGGTTTCAAGGAACATCGCTACTGGTTATCTTGTGGGCGCGCACGTGGGCGCAATGCTTCTGCACATGCGCAGAAGCATCCGGGCAGTTGGGCAGAGCCTCCCACTACCGCCACTACCAGTTCGCCTGATTGGGGGTGGGAAATGGTAGCAACCCACCACTGGTTTTTTGGGCACTGCCTCAACCCCGGTCTACTTCACTGGTGGTGGGGAGAAATTATAGGTAGTCCTTGTTTTACAGTCTTTTGTTTAGCGACTGTTCGAAGTTACAATGGCATTGAAAACCATGACTTAGGACCGTTGTTCATACTTATGACCCTTGCAGCATCCCCCATGGTCACGTGATCAAAATTCAGATGCTTGGCAACTGACTCAAATTTATGACAGTTGCAGTGTCCCGGGATTAGCGACCTTCGGATAAGCAAAATCAATAGGGAAGCAAGATTCATTTAACAACTAGGTTACTAACTTAACAACTGAGGTGATTCACTAAGAATTGTGGAAAGAAAGGGCTTAAATGGAGCAAAACTCCCTCAACAACTGTCCCGCTTAGCAACATACAATTTTGTACAATTGTGGTCAATTTTTGCACAATTTTAATAAGCAGCCAAGTTCTTCGGTTGTTTAGAATTAAACTGTGTTACATGCGTTGCAGAAGCTAAAGTGTATTTTTTTTCTTTTAAAGATATTATTCACATGTGCGTGTATAGATATTCTCATTCATTCCATTCTTCGAGGACCGTGATGGCGAACCTATGGCACTGTGCCAGAGGTGGCACGCAGCGCCCTCTCTGTGGGCGTATGCAAGCACGCTTTGGGCACTCGGTCCGGAAAAGGTTAGCCATCCCTGTTCTAGGAGGTTCAAGATGGATCATCCTCGCTGGATCCTAGCTGGATCTGCTAGTTACATTACGCTGAGGAATTAAAGCAGTGGTGAAATCTAAAATTTGTTACTACTGGTTCTGTGGGCGTGGCTTGGTGGGGGGGGGTTAATGTGACTAGGTGGGCGTGGCCAATTTTTTTTTTTTACTTTTAAAACCATTTTTTCTACAATCTCTTTGGCGAAGAGGTTGTAAAAAAATGCTTTCAAAATGCTCTACCGATCCAAGCTGAGTTGCCTGATCAGCAGAGGCTTTTTTTCTTTTAAAAGCCTTTGATGATCCCAGCGGAGCCGTGCAATCATCAGAGGCTTTTTATTTTTATTTATTTATTTTTATTTATTTTTGCGATTTAAATGCCGCTATTCTCCCGAAGGACTCAGGGCGGCTTACAACAACAATCAATAATACAAATTACAAAATCACAAAATAAGTTAAAAACCCCTTAAAAACCATATTTAAAATTATTACAGTTTGTGCAACCCCTAGCAGAATTTTTACTTTTAAAAACATTTTGTTTTGGCCCGAAGAGGTTGTAGAAAAAATAAAATAAAAAGCCTCTGATAATTGTGTGGCTCAGCTGGGCATGGGGGGGGCAGGGATTTTTACTACCGGTTCTCCGAACCACCCGCTTTCATTGCTACTGGATCGGGCGATCCGGTCCAAACCAGGAGCATTTCACCCCTGAATTAAAGCCAACTCAACTCAACTCTCCACAATCTGCTTTCCTAGCCAAATTATTGAATATCGCACAACATTCAATTTGTTCCTGAGGTTTGTATCACAGCCAAGTCTCCACTGCAGAGCCCAAATATTACACTTCTCCAAAATGTCAAAATCCTTGGCCAAGGTGACAAAACCTGTAATTATGAATTCACACAGGCATTCAATTCAAAGAGTGTTTTCTTAAATTGCTAGTGACGTAACGATCAAATGTGCACTGAAAAATGGCCTCAACTTACTGTCAACTTACTAATGGAACCCAAAATTTCCTTTGATCAGTGAAACATTTGTTAAGCAAAAGACTGCCTCATTTTATGACCTTTCTTGCCACAGTTGTTAAACAAATCACAGTTGTTAAGTGAATCCGGCTTCCATACTGACTTTGCTTGTCAAGTCACAAAAGGGGATCATGTGACGCAGAGGTGGGTTTCAGCAGGTTCTGACTAGTTCTGGAGAACCTATAAAGAATTGCTAAATAATCAAGGGGAACTAAGAACAAGAGAAGAATTGAAGGAGATGGGTACAGACATTGACTGGTGGCCATACTTACAAATAAAATCAAGGTATAAGAAAGATTCGGCTCAATTTGTATTCCAAAAAGGCCAATACGAATTAGATAAAATTTTACAAGGATCACAGGACAAATTGATAAAACAAGTTTATAATTATTTACAAGGATATAAATTAGAAGAAGAGGTGAACAAAGAAAACATGATAATTTGGGCAAAGAATTTTGGTTATAATATTGAATTGGACAAATGGGAAAAATTATGGACAATAAATTATAAATTAACTATGTCTGTACCTTATAAAGAAAATCTGCACAAAATGTTTTATAGGTGGCATCTCCCACCGGCCAGACTGGCAAGAATGTTCCCCAACACCTCCCCAACATGCTGGAAATGCAGACTCCATAAAGGAACCTACTATCACATGTGGTGGACCTGCCCAAAGTCAAAACAATACTGGCAAATGATTAGAACACAAATAGAAGAAATTGCACAACAAAGAATAGAAATGAGGCCAGAAACCTTTCTACTAGGTATAATAAATGGACAATACGAAAAGGAAATAAAGTATTTAATCATTCATATAATAACAGCAGCATGAATAATTTTTGCACAAAATTGGAAGAGTAATGATATACCAACAGAAGATAGAGTAATTTGTAAAATCATGGAATGTGCAGAAATGGACAGACTCACAAAGGAATTACAAGAAAAAGAGGAACATGACTATTATTTAGTATGGGAAAAGTGGTACATTTGGTTGGAAGATAGAAAAGGAAAAAAAGATTAGGAAGTAACTGGAATGACCTAATATAGGGATAGGAACACAAACCACTAATGCAGGTTAACAGTGAACTACAAAGATAGATATAAGAGAAAGACCAAAACAAGGAGGAACAAAAGCACAAATAAGAACATAGATTACAGTTGCGACAACTTTGATAAGATGTATATTTAAATTTTTGTTTACATGTATGTTTTGTTGTTACTTGTTTTGTTTTGTTTGTATTTTTAAATAAATAAAATTTAATTTCTTAAAGAATAGAATAGAATAGAATAGAATAGAATAGAATAGAATAGAATAGAATAGAATAGAATAGAATAAAAAAGAATAGAATAGAATAACAGAGTTGGAAGGGACCTTGGAAGTCTTCTAGTCCAACCCCCTGCCTAGGCTGGAAACCTTACACCACTTCATACAAATGGTTATCCAACCTCTTCTTAAAAACTTCCATTGTTGGAGCATTCACAACTTCTGGAGGCAAGTTGTTCCACTGATTAATTGTCCTCACTGTTAGGAAGTTTCTCCTTAGTTCTAAATTGCTTTTCTCCTTGATTAGTTTCCACCCGTTGCTTCTTGTCCTACCCCCGGGGGCTTAGACATGTCCAAGACATCATGAATCTAATAGAGCTCGGAAAAATTTTTTACCTTGGCAGGTGCATGCGTTTTGAAATGCCACAGTCATTTAAATAAGAGACCTTCAATCAATAGCAATTTACACTTCAGAGGAGAAATAAACAATCATTTCAAATACTTTCTTGGGATTTTTAAAATATATATTTGTAAGCCTTCATTGCACTCTCATCTGCTAAAGATACATTTTTTTTTTAATTTGATTTATATGCCGCCCTTCTCCGGAGACTCAGGGCGGCTTACAATGCGTTAAGCAATAGCCTTCATTCTTTTGTATATTTTTTTTTATACAAAGTCAGCTTATTGCCCCCACAAACTGGGTCCTCATTTCACCTACCTTAGAAAGGATGGAAGGCTGAGTCAACCTTGAGCCTTGGAGAGATTCGAACCAGCAGAAATTGCAGGCAGCTGTGTTAATAACAGGGTGCATTAAACCACTGTACCATCAAGGCACATATGTGACAGAGGTGGGTTTCAGCCGGTTCTGACCAGTTCTGGAGAACTGGTAGCGAAAATTTTGAGTAGTTCGGAGAACCGGTAGTAAATATTCTGACTGGCCCCGCCCCCATCTATTCTCTGCCTCCTGAGTCCCAGTTGATCGGGAGGAAATGGGGATTTTGCAGTATCCTTCCCCTGCCACGCCCACCAAACCATGCCACGCCCACCAAACCTCACCCACAGGACCGGTAGTAAAAAGGTAGTAAAAAAACCCGGATAAAGCCAGCTAAATACCGCCACTGGGTGACATAGACACTTAATAAATAGACAGTAAGTTCAGACTACATTGAAGTCTGAATAAATTGTACTAAATACACTGAATATAATTACTTCTCAACTTTCGACCGCAATTGAGCCCAAAATTTCTGTTGCTAAGTGAAATCTTTGTTAAGTGAGTTTCACCCCACTTTACGACTTTTGCTTGGTAGTATTATTCCATCTGACAGTTGCTTTCCAGTGCAATATGGGCTGATCTTTTTCCCAGCACGAGGAATTTTTCCAATTTTAACTGGAAATGCCAGGAACAGCGCTTCAGTATATGCCATTGATCGATGTACCGTCAACGTGCCAATTATTTGTAGTTGGCAACATGTCTTTATCTTGTTCGGCACAAACGATACAGTCCCATTGACTGCTGCCAATCTTATTCTATTTTTATTTTCATGTTATTATATCTCTATGATCTGTATCTTGGTTGGGTAATTTGTTATCAACTTTTATATTTTCTGTAATGACCGACATCTCAATTTTACCATGGACATTTTAATTGTATAATTGTTTATTTGGATCGTTGCAAATGGGTATTGGTTTGGCAGCCTACAAGTAGAATACAAGTAGAATAAGCAAAGAACTAAATGCATGTTATTTTATGTTAATTGCATGAGACACTTGGCAAAACCCCACATTATCTTAATCTGTAGACTTTGTCAAATATTACTAATAAACTACAACCATGCGGCCAATTTTTTTTAAAAAATATTTGCTTTCTACCAAGGTTAGCGACTTATCTGCTTTATCAAATTACTTTCAGTTATTAATTTTTTGTTTTAATTTCCCAGTACCAATTCCATAACCAGATCACTTGTTTAATTAAATTTCCCTTTGTTAAGCTAAATTCAAATATATTTTGTAAAGTGACCTCTCTCTCTCTTTCTCTCTTTCTCTTTCTCTCTCTCTTCCTTCCTCACTCTCTTTCTTCCTCTCTCTCTCCTCTCTCTCTCTCTCTCTCTTTCTCTCTTTCTCTATCTCCTCTCTCTTTTTGTCTCTCTCTCTCTCTTTCTCTCTCTCTCTCTCTCTATCTCCTCTCTCTTTTTGTCTCTCTCTCTCTCTTTCTCTCTCTCTCCTCTCTCCTCTCTCTTCTCTCTCTCTCTTTTTCCCTCCCCATTTCCACTTTGAGGGGAAAAAAATCTTATAATTCCAAGTTTCATTTTGCAATCAACAAATGTATGAACAAGACTTTAAACCAGGGGTCCTCAAACTACGGTCCGCAGGTCGGATATGGCCCACTGAAGCCATTAATCTGGCCCACATGGGACCATGAGGCTGCTCCGCCCACATTGCCCTGCATACCTGCTGGCTCCCAACCGCCTTCTGGAGGCCGGGGAGGCCAAAAACCGGCCAATTTTTGGCCTCACCGGCCTCCAGAGAGAGAGAGAGAGAGAGAGAGAGAGAGAGAAAGGGACATGGACATACACACACACACACACACACACACACACACACACACGTTCCTCATACACACCCCAAGGCAGCCACATCCCTTCACTAACCTGCTTTCCACCCCCAGGAGCATAACAAACGAATTGTTTAATGGACTGCTAAATTGGCCATGCCCACCCAGTCACATGACCACCTAGCCACACCCATCCAGTCACATGACCACCTAGCCACGCCCACCCAGCTGGTCCAGCCCCCCCAACAGTCTGAGGGACAGTGAATTGGCCCCCTGTTTAAAAAGTTTGAGGAACCCTGCTTTAAATGGTGCAGCTTTGTAAATACAACCACTCATCTGGAGAAGAATGTTCAACCAGCATATATGGAAGGTCACATACCAAAATCTTGCTTGTGCTGTCAACAATAACTCGGGTTTCTGTCAACTACCAGTGTCGGTGGTCAACCAAGTTTTGTTTTAGGACTGCATGGCCTTACACTGCAAACCCTTGACCCAAAGCAACGAGACCCAAACTCATTGCAGTGAACAAGGACATGCATTCAATTTCACAGCTACTAGCGACTGTTGGCTGAGCAGGGACAAAAAAAGGCAGAGAAATGATTGATGCCTGGGAAACAGATTGCTTGTCCATGAAAAGGAAGGTTAATTTTTCACCAGCTTATTGGGTACTTAGGAGGCGAGGGAGTGGCAGCACAAGGAAACAACAACCAACAATTTTATAGCCAGCCATCAACAACTCTAAGAACTAAATAGCTACACACAACCACAAATAACACAACTGCGTAGAATATATTTTGGAAAGAGAGGAGTTCACCTATGATGGGTTCCAACATGAACTGGAAAGCTTGGAAGAATAAAACTTTGGTCTTAGTGATCGATTCGGATCGGATCCTGAAAAGCAATTTATCTCTAGCATCATTGACATTTTGGTTGCATTATATTTTTATATAACTAGCTGGTTATATATGGCTGCTTCGCTACAAAACTATGTGATTGGGCATGATAAACTGAACTAGCCAGTTCTGGAGTAACACCTGGGTAGATTCCACAATGGATGTCCTCTCATTGTCATCATCACCAACAAAGTACTGTATTTTTTTGACATTTTGGTGAGGTACCAACATTTAGTACTGTAAGGAGCTCTAGACCACTCCTGAGAGAAGGAGTGGAACGTCTGCCAGTTTGAACTGAGGTAACAGAATGTGAGGCAAGTGGCAGTTGGAACAGAGTTCTTTTCAGGTGGGGAGGGGGAGTAGAACGTCTAAATCCTTAGCATCACAGCATGTTAATATACTGTATACAAATATACTATATATGAAATACTAATGATCTGATAGTCATTTTATTAAAAAATCCTTTCTTACTGAGCACCTAGAAACCAAGAGGAACATACGTGCCAAATTTCAAATTTGTAGGCTTTACTGTTCTGGAGATTTCATGATGAGTGAGTGGATTTCGCAGAGATAGATAGGTAGGTAGGTAGGTAGGTAGGTAGGTAGATAGATAGATAGATAGATAGATAGATAGATAGATAGATAGATAGATAGATATGGATGGAAGATGGATGGATGGATGGATGGATGGATGGATGGATGGATGGATAGATAGATAGATAGATAGATAGATAGATAGATAGATAGATAGATAGATAGATATGGATGGATAGAGAGATAGAGATAGATATATAGATTAGATATAAATTAGATATAGATATAGGTATAGAGATTTAGAGATTGCCCAACTTCAAAAGACTCTGCATCTTCTACTTTAAAAGCAAGAAATCATAACCACAGAGAAATAGATCATGATTCCCAGAAGGAAAAAAACAACAACAACACAACCCTGTGCATAACAACAACAACAAAAACAACAACTGACAGGGGTTCAACAACCATCTTGTTCCAGGACCTGGAAGGACTTTTGGATGACTATTAGGAGGAAGTCCTACAGATCTCTTGGAGGATACTATCCCAAGTGCCACGACAGAGAAAGCATGTTTCCTACGCCAACAAAAATGCAAAATAAATAAATAAATAAATAAAATCCAAAACAAATGTGGCTGAGACAAGAATGAAAACATGATTTCATTAAACAGTTTATTGTTAGCATCTTAGAAACCCTAGCTTAGAGACCCAAAGGAAATGTGTAACTCCCACTGACAAATTTTATAGTCCCTGTGTAGGGGGACAATACTTGGGAGTAGAACAGCTGTCAACAGCCTATGGAGGCCACCTACTTCGTACATCATCCGGAAGGCAGCTGGAATTCCAATCCCTGATCTCACCCCCAGGATTAGGATCATGGTTCTAGACATCCATCAATTGATGGAAAATCAAAGGCAGAAGACTTGGTATGGAAACACCAAAGGAAAATAATAAAAAACAGAGAACTTGGCTAAAGGCTCTTTCCAAGGTGCGGACAGAGTGATGGAGCTCATCAACATACAAAAGTTAGTGAGTAGGCAAAACCATAGATACATCCCAATAAAGACCAAAAGGAAGAAACACTTTGTCAAGTTTTATTCTCCCCTCTTGTTGTGACCCAGGTCCAAGTAGGTAGTAATCGACGCAAACAGTTCCAAAACAAACAGACTTTATTAGAACAGCTGAGAATTAACTCATTCTCAGCGTAGTCCAAACTAAATTAAAACAAACTCGTCATAACACAAATTCTTCCATCTAATCACCAACCTTGGTATAATTAGGCAAACTGCCAAAGTCTTCTCTTGGCAAAAGTTCAAAAGCAGAAGACGCCGACAAGAGATAAGTGCAGCAAGACTATCAACGTTGTTTTCCAACAAAGAGCCCAAGAGCCATTGCTGGTCTTTTAAGCCTTATGGGAGGGGCCAATCATCTCTTGGTCCTACTCCCGAGTCGTCCTCTTTGCTGTAGCTGCTCTTGTCTTCTGGCAGTTCTTCTCATACGTGGACTAGGAACAGGCTCCTCCTGTTCCTCTGCCTCTCTACTGTCAGCCTCTGGAGGCTCCAGAGTCTGCACATCACTCCCCAATGGCCCTATCCCCATCTCTGTCTTTGACATAGAGCCCTCATCCGGGCCTTCCTCAGCCTCCAGGACTGGCCCATGTTCTTCCTCAGCCTCATCGCTGTCCGACTCCACTGCCAGCTCTGCAGGCTGCTGGCGGACACAACACCTCTCTAGAATCCACTAGCAAAATCTAAACCCTGGAATGGCACAATATTGTTCCTGAGAATCATCTAGCAACCGTCTCATTTCCCCTGTGATCCAGCAGGCATTCGGATAAAGCAGGGAATCCAACATATTTACACCTTCCTTGTTATTTATATTCTGTTTGGTTTTCACATCTGAGATAACATAAAAATAGAATGATAGGAACTACTAGGATTGTTTCGTTCAATTTTAGGCAGCCTCTTAACTTTGGAACAATTGTGCTTTTATCATTCAGGAGGTGTGTTTCAGATCATTTGTTTACTGACGAACTTTAACTCTTTCCACTTTAAAGAAAAGATATACACGTTTAAGTCTTTTTTTTTTACACAATTATTTTAAAAACTCAGTTCCGAGCTTTCCAAATATTTATACAATACAACACAAATAACAGCCACAAGGATCTTCCGCTAATCACCCTGTAATGTAAATTTAGCAATCCTAATCAAGAATTAATTTCCACTGCTGGTTTAAAAGCATTTATCAAGAAAAATAAATCCTCATTTCAATTTTCTGATTTATGAAACTACAAATGTATGTGGCTGTTCACCACCCTGAGTCCTCAGGGAGAAGGGCGGTATACAAATTCAACAAATAAATAAATAAATAAATAAATAAATAAATAAACAAACAAACAAACAAATAAATAAATGCTGCCTCCATTCTGGCTGTTATTAAATCCATGTTTTATATCTCCACATGTACCCTTATATGTCTTTATATATTAAATAAATTTATATGGTCGTCCAACTCACTGACGGCAATTCTCGTTACCAAATATTGGAATATAATGTATGTATATCAAACATTTGCAGATCAAAGGCAACATTAATGTTTTTGGTGTTAAAAGTATACAAGTATATAATCTTAAATAATGCTTTTGCTAAAAGACAATGTTCCCTCAATTCTTTAATCTTCCAAAATCTTTACATGTGTAAAAATTTACAGATCCACTCAGTCACCACTGAAAAAAATCTGCGTACAATATATGGCTATTCCACCTGTTATAGGATGCCACTTGTTACACCCTATAATTTTTGTTTTTAGCAGAATTAGTCAACTCATTAAATATTTTATCACACCCGACATGAAACTTTCAACACCAGCTGAGCCCAAACCGTAAGAATAAATCAAGATGGCCAGACAAGCGTACCAGAATGAAAACACGACTCCTATTGTTCATCAGGGCACGCGTAAAAATCCATAGACTTGACACGCTATCAAAAACCCAAAATGTATACAGTAGCGGCCAAAATTGTGGAAACCTTTTGGGGAAAGTGTATTTTCCAAAAGTAGCTAATATCAATGGAAAGATAATTGAATCAAGAATGTAATGCAATAATTTTTAGGAAGGATTTGCTATTAGAATAGCAGTTACGGTATAAAGAAGAAAAGTGAAGCACATAGAAAAAATGAAATATACAAAAATGATCACCGTAGAAAAAAGGAGATATACAAAAATGATCCCCATGTCAGTTAATACTTCATTGGGTAACCTTTAGCATGAATTACAGCCTTACAACATCTTCCCATGGAGTGAACCAAGTCTTTGATTTCTGCAGCGGTTCTTATGTGAAACCAAGATTGAATGATGGCTTCTATTAACTGGGTTTTATTGCTGGGTCGCTTCCGACTAACAAGTTTCTTTAGTCGGCTCCCTAGATTTTCAATTGGGTGAAGGTCTGGGCTATTCCCAGGCCATTCCAGCAGCGGAATAGGATTATCTTGGAACTCCCCCCCCAAAAAAAGTGGTGTTATTAGCCATCAAACCTCAAAAATACACTTTTCCCAAAAGGTTTCCACAATTTTGGCCACTACTTTATTTTGAACTCACATGGCACGGTTCGGAGGTAGAGGTTGTCTCTTATGATCTGCTGAAGCTCGTGATCCACCGAACCCTTCTGGAACCGCAGATTGAGGTAGTGACGGAGGTCCTTATCCACAACGCCTCCTGAGGAAAATAATAATAATCATAATAATAATCACACTCATATTAATAGGAAAACAGGAAGCTGGACTAATAAGGTTATTTCCTTGCAAGTTAAAAGTTTTTGGTTCACTTATAATTGCATCCATTAGTCACTTCCTAGCTTTGTAGCCTCATTTTCCTTGTTTTTTGTTTTTATTATTTTTTTGTTTGTTTCTGAGTGGTTATAAATTATGTGTTTTCAATTCAGGAAATAAAAACAAAAGAAAGTAATGGACAACAGAAAGCCAGAAGGCGCTTATGGCAAATGGTTATCTTAAAGAAAAACTGATGAAGAATGAAGCATATACGGCAAAATATTTGTCAGGTTCCCAATAATTGGTCTAGGTAAATGGATCCTTGGACAATTCTTTTTCTCACATTATTGGTGTGTGTGTGTGTGTGTTTACCTGTCTGTTTATCATCTGTCTGTCTGTCTGTCTGTCTGTCTGTCTGCTTGCCTGCCTGCCTGCCTGCCTGCGTACCCACCCACCCACATCTCTCCCTCTCTCTCTCCCTCCCTCCCTCCCTATCCATCCATCCTATCCATCCATCCTATCTATCTATCTATCTATCTATCTATCTATCTATCTATCTATCTATCTATCTATCTATCTATCTATCTATCTATCCATCCATATCTATCTATCTATCTATCTATCTATCTATCTATCATCTATCTATCTATCTATCTATCTATCTATCTATCATCCATCTATCTATCCATCCATATCTATCTATCTATCTATCTATCTATCTATCTATCTATCTATCTATCTATCTATCATCCATCCATCATCCATCTATCTATCCATCCATATCTATCTATCTATCTATCTATCTATCTATCTATCTATCATCCGTCTATCTATCTATCTATCTATCTATCTATCTATCTATCATCCATCCATCTCTGTCTGTCTGTCTCTGTCTGTCTGTCTGTCTGTCTATCCATCCATTCCTATCTATCCATCCATCCATCCATCCATATCTATTTATCTATTTACGTATAAGTTGAAATGTTTTAAAAATTTTGATCTTCAATTTCAACTTCTTTATTGTTTCACGCTAATTTTTAAACATGTTTTCAGACAGATTAGCTTTGGAAAAAGGTTGCATAGAAATGCTTCGCTAATCATTATAATTAGTAGTTCTTGGCTGAAGTGCGCTGAAGTCCTGTAGCTTTTCCTTACAAAATGTGTCAGGGATGTAAATAGTTCCTAAAAAACCCACCAACTATTAGAATGTGAATCACTCATCTTTGCAAAGAGCATACGTAGGTGTGTAATGTGTAGCTGTGGCCCAGAGTTTAAGATCTTGCTTTATTATTTTTGAAGAGGAAAAAAACACCCATTTACTGATTCAAAACTAGCCAGTTCTATATGCATTTTAAGTTCACGTGTTTCTACTTTTGGAAATAAGCTTGCTTGCTTCACTTCATGTTCTAGATACAGTCGTAGCCAAAATTGCGGAAACCTTTTCAGAAAAGTGTATTTTTGAGGTTTGATGGCTAATAACACCACTTTTTTTTTTGGAGTTTCAAGACAATCCTATTCCACTGCTGGGATGGCCTGGGAATAGCCCAGACCTTCACCCAATTGAAAATCTATGGAGCCGACTAAAGAAACTTGTTAATCAGAAGTGACCCAGCATTAAAACCCAGTTAATAGAAGCCATCCTTCAATCTTGGTTTCACGTGATAACAGCTGCAGAACTAAAAGACGTGGTTCACTCCATGGGAAGACATTGTAAGGCCGTCATTCATGCTAAAGGTTACCCAACTAAGCATTAACTGACATGGGGATCATTTTTGTATATCTCGTGTTTCACTTTTCTTCTTTATACTGTAACTGCTATTCTAATACAATGTTTTCCCCAAAATAAGACCCTGTCTTATATTGTTTTGAACCCTGAAATAAAGCGCTTGGCCTTATCTTCGGGGAGATCTTAATATTTTGGGGTGCATGGAGCAAGATGGGGCTCTCTTGCCATCATACCTGATTTCCAGCTCTGCGTTTAAATATTTTCGGGGAGGGCTTATTTTCAGGGGGACACCTATTTTAGCTCATGCGCTCAAAAGCCCGATTGGGCTTATTATTTATTTGTTTGTTTGTTTGTTTGTTTCCATTTCTATACCGCCCTTCTCCAAATAGGACTCAGGGCGGTGAACAGCCAAAGTAAAAAAAGAAGAACATACAAAATTTAAAAAACAGTTTAAAATAATTAAATATTTTGGCCGTAAATTAAAACAATCCAATTTAAAATCAATTTAAAATTTAACTCAAGCCAGCCCAGCTAATTGAAATAAATAGGTTTTCAGGGCCCGACGAAAAATCCGAAGGTCTGTTATTGTACGTATCTCTGGGGGGAGATTGTTCCAGAGGGTGGGCGCCGCCACAGAGAAGGCTCTCCCCCTGGGGGTCGCCAGCCAACATTGTCTGGCAGACGGCACCCTGAGGAGGCTCACTCTGTGCGAGCGTACTGGCCGGTGGGAGGCTATTGGTGGCATAAGGCGGTCTCGTAAATACCCCGGCCCTAAGCCATGGAGCGCTTTAAAGGTGGTCACCATCACCTTGAAGCGCACCTGGAAGACCCCCGGGAGCCAGTGCAGCTCGCGCAGGAGAGGTGTCACATGGGAGCACCTCGTCGCCCCCATAATCCCCCGCGCGGCCGCATTCTGGACCAGTTTATCAGGGGATGTCTTATTTTTGGGGAAACAGGGTAGCAAATCCTTCATAAAAGTTATTGCATTACATTCTTGATGCAATTATCTCTCTATTGATATATAATTTTATGGTACTACTCCAAAAAAAGGGAGTGTTATTAGCTAGTTTTAGAAAATACACTTTTCCCAAAAGGTTTCCACAATTTTGGCCACTAGTGTATGTTCACAAATCCAGCAAAGAAATTCACATCTTATTACAGAAGATTCTCAAAGTGGACATAAAGATAAAACCAGAAACTTCTGTTTTGGGTTTAGTGGAAAAAGACTTGGAAAAAAATGGGGAACTTTGATGTTATATATGTTGATGGCAGAAAAATTACTTTATGCACAAAAATGGAAAGACATTTTGATCCCCAAGATGGATGAATGGCTGCAAAAATTGGTGGAGTTAGCAAAGATAGCTAAATTGACTGCTTTGATCAAGGAAAAAAAAATAGAATTATTTTTTGTTTCTACTTTGAAACTGCTTCTGGATTTGGTGCCTGAGGTGGAAAAAAATGAAACTTTGATTAGGGGTTTTACCGGTTAGATAGGTTTGTTGTTAGAGAAATGGCTGGTTTATACTATTATGTAAAAGTAAAAAAGTTGAGGTTTGATGCTATTATCTTATTCTACTGCACCAAAGGGAGTCAGAAGTCAAATGCCTTTTCTTTCTTTTCCCCCCTTTTCCCTACACTTTCCCTTTCTTCCCTTCCTTATTTTCCTACTATTTTCTTTTGTATTTTATATTATAAACTAATAGATATTTCATTAAACTACCATGTTTCCCTGAAAATAAGCCCTCCCCAAAAATATTTAAACGCATGTGCAGCCAGTCCCCGCCATTTCCTCTGGTTAGGGTTAGGGAGACAGCTGAAAATCGGGTAAGATGGCAGGAAGATCCCCCGTCTTGCTCCACACGCCCCGAAATAATAAGACCTCCCTGAAAATAAGGCCAAGTGCTTATTTCAGGGTTCAAAATAATATAAGACAGGGTCTTATTTTTGGAGAAACACGGTAATCAATAGTTTAATGAAAAGAAGGACTAGGGGAGACATGATAGCAGTGTTCCAATATCTCAGGGGCTGCCCCAAAGAAGAGGGAGTCAAGCTATTCTCCAAAGCACCTGAAGGCAGGACAAGAAGCAATGGGTGGAAACTCATCAAGGAGAGAAGCAACCTAGAACTAAGGAGAAATTTCCTGACAGTGAGAACAATTAACCAGTGGAACAACCTGCCTTCAGAAGTTGTGAATGCTCCAACATTGGAAGTTGTTAAGAAGATGTTGGATAATCATTTGTCTGAAGTGGTGTAGGGTTTCCTGCCTAGGCAGGGGGTTGGACTAGAAGACCTCCAAGGTCCCTTCCAACCTTATTATTCTATTCTATTCTATGTTCACAAATCTGTACATTCTGCAGACTTAAACCATCTGAAGGCCACATGGGCAATCCAGAAACAATGAAAGACGTCAGGGAACTAGAGAAAATTTGGAAAATTTGGAAAATTGATTTATCCATAGTGTGGGGTCCTGAAAACACTCAGGGAAAAAAGTAGGAAATAGGGCAGGGGTGAAATCCAGCAGGTTCTGACAGGTTCTGGAGAACTGGTAGCGGAAATTTTGAGCAGTTCGGAGAACCGATAGTGGAAATTTTGAGTAGTTTGGAGAACCAGCAAATACCACTTCTGGCTGGCCCCAGAGTGGGGTGGGAATGGAGATTTTGCAGTATCCTTCCCCTTGTCACGCCCACCAAGCAACGCCCACCAAGCCACACCACGTCCACCAAGCCACGCCGACAGAACCGGTAGTAAAAAAAATTTGGATTTCACCACTGAAGTAGGGAGGGAGTTTGAGAATTTTGCAGCAAAGGTAGGAAATAGTAACAAGAAGAGGATATCCAGCAGAGATTGGGGGGAGAAAGCTTTTCCTAAACAGGGACCGTTGCATGCAAGCCTAACATTTATTTTCCCAACTAATAAAATCAGAGCGATGGTAAATATTGCACTCTGAAAGAATGAAAAAAAAAAAAAAAACCCGGAAATTTTCTAAATAAAGACATTCCTCGTGGCAACCCACAATGCCGTAAAAATGACCAAGCAAGCTAGCAACCAATTACCAACAATCCCCCATTGTATAAACTTCTAATTACAAGGGAAAACATACAATAGCAATTTTCTAAAACAGTGACAGCTTTCGCCGTTAATTTAAGATGCGCCTTGCAACTTAGGAAGTGCTTAGCAAATTGCTTCTGAGCATTTGAGGATTAATGGCTTTTAAGTCACAGAAGCATTGACTCAAACTTTCTCTTTTATTCACAGTGATCGGTTTCGCAGCAGTCAAGCCCCAAATGTGTTTGAAGTGTATGAATTAAACACCCCTATGCACCTTATCTTTCATAATGCAAACCTCTTCAATAAAGCTATCAGCGAAAGGGGCCTATTCATAACTCTACAGAAGTGGACAAAATTGTGGAAAACCATTTGGGAAAAGGTGTATTTTCTAAAAATAGCTAATAACACCACTTTTTTTTTTTGGAGTAGTACCATAAAATTATATATCAATGGAAAGATCATTTAATCAAGAATATCATGCAATAACTTTTAGGAAGGATTTGCTATTAGAATAGTAGTTACAGTATAAAGAAGAAAAGTGAAACACAGAGAAAAAAACAAGATATACAAAAATGATCACCGTAGAAAAAAGGAGATATACAAAAATGATTCCCCATGTCAGTTAATGCTTTGTTGGGTAACCTTTAGCATGAATTACGGCCTTACAACATCTTCCCATGGAGTGAACCAAGTCTTTGAGTCCTGCAGCTGTTCTAATGTGAAACCAAGATTGAATGATGGCTTCTGTTAACTGGGTTTTATTGCTGGGTTGCTTCTGACTAACAAGTTTCTTTAGTCGGCACTATAGATTTTCAATTGGGTGAAGGTCTGGGCTACTCCCGGGCCATTCCAGCAGAGGAATAGGATTCTCTTGAAACTCCCCCCCCCCCAAAAAAGTGGTGTTATTAGCCATCAAACCTCAAAAATACACTTTTCCCAAAAGGTTTCCACAATTTTGGCCAGTACTGTAGTTAACAGGAATTTCTAAGTCTTCAGCACTCCCGTATTTTGCTGATGATTTTGATGATGTAAACATAATAATCTAAAGCTATTTATGTACGTTAAGTGTCTTCCTAGAACCTTTCTTTTTTATATATATAGTTTATTTATACATTTTTTTTAACATACATAAGCGCTTTGTGAACATTGTATTGTCTGGGTCAATTTGCTTACACATAATCATATTTATCCATTTTCTAATCTCTACCTCTATTATCAAGCCGTTGATAAAAGAAGTTCCATGTTAAAGAAAAATATTCCGTATCTTCTTTATCCTTTTATCTTTAATGTTCTGAGAAGGTGACATTTTGCGCAAAACAATATTGAATAGGATGCAACTCATTAAAATTAAAGCAGAAAGAAGTCTGCTTTAATTTCTGAGAAAATCGTAAGAATAATCATTTCCTAGGCTTTTACGAAAGGCAATCTTTTTGCACACCAGAGCAGAGGTGGGTTTCAGCAGGTTCTGACCAGTTCTGGAGAACCGTTAGCGGTAATTTTGAGTAGTTCGGAGAACCGGTAGTAAAAATTCTGACTGGCCCCGCCCCCATCTATTCTCTGCCTCCTGAGTCCCAGCTGATTGGGAGGAAATGGGGATTTTGCAGTAATCTTCCCCTGGATTGGGAAGGGAAAGGAGATTTTACAGTATCCTTCCCACGCTATGCCCACCAAGCCACACCCACCAAGCCATGCCCACCAAGCCACACCCACAGAACCGGTAGTAAAAAAAAATTGAAACCCACCACTGCATCAGATATATTTACAATTAAAGCAATATCGCCGAGTTTTATTTCTTTTCCTTAGGTTTTAGTTTTATCTTTGTCCATCAAAATAAAAACTAATTTCTGTTGTCCGCAGACTAAATTATCAGTTTTAATTATATTTGATTCCCGCATTCATTTGAGGCTGCATGCATTTCTATTTAATCTGTTATCACATTTATACTCTGAACAGAATTTAAGATGCTCCTTTTTTTTTTTAATTTTTATCCCGAGAGAACCATCTAATTCATTTCAACCATAAATAAGTTTCCCGAGACTTCGGATATACTGAGATCAGAAGCAAAACATCCTGAGATTCTAAAAAGCCTTTGTATTAAGTTTTTATAAGCACAGCTTGGGAGTTTAGCAATACAACCCACAGACATAACCAAGACAATATTTCTTGCAATGTAAATTTACAAGATAACAAATGTCACGTGAGAAAGTCGAGCACCGTTTAAGGCTGAAGCGAATGCTGCAAACGGACAAAATACAAGCCATGCGAAGTGGTGCAGATGTGATTTTTATCACTAAATAGCCGCAGCCTTTCAAAATTGACCAACAAATTGGATTTTATTTCTCGTAGAGTTTTTGCTTACATCTTCTTTGCATTTTTTAAAATATGAAACGTGGGCGTGTAAGTTTACAATTGGTCTGCTTACGAACCGAGATGGATTTCTTGAGGCTAGAATGTTACAAAATTGTGATTTTTGGAAGGAACCATGTGCGTATATATCCGGTTTTAAAGGTTTCAGACTTTGAATTCAACAGAGAGACAAAATCAATGGTGAGATAAGACTAGACGACACAGTTCAGGCTTAATTTGTTTAAAAGTTGATTTGCAATGATGCATTTAATCTATTTTGGCTTTTTCCTGGGCTCCAAGATCACCGCACATGGGGACCACAGCCAAGAAATTAAAAGACGCTTGCTCCTGGGGAGGAAAGCTATGGCAAAGCTAGACAGCTGACTAAAAAGCAGAAACATCACCCTGCCAACAAAAGAGCGTATAGTCAAGGTGATGGTTTTCCCAGTTGCAATGTATGGCTGTGAAAGTTGGACCATAAGGAAGGCTGAGCGTCAAAGAATGGAGGCCTTTGAACTCTGGTGCTGGAGAAGACTCCTGAGAGTCCCTTGGACTGCAAGGTGATCCAACTGGTCAGTCCTAGAGGAAATCAACTCCTGATTGCTCTTTAGAAGGCCAGATCTTGAAGATGAAACTCAAATACTTTGGCCACCTAATGAGAAGGAAGGACTCCCTGGAGAAGAGCCCAATGCTGGGAACGATTGAGGGCAAAAGAAGAAGGGGACGACAGAGAACGAGGTGGCTGGATGGAGTCACTGAAGCAGTCGTCGTGACCTTAAATGGACTCCAGAGGATGGTAGAGGACAGGACGGCCTGGAGGAACGTTGTCCATGAGGTCACAATGGGTTGGACATGGCTTCACAACTAACAACAACAATTTAAACTATTTAACATCATAGAAGAATGCTAGTTATTTTTTAAAATCAAAACTCAATTGCGTGACATTGCATTACTAGCTGTGGTTCTTTTTTTCTTTCCTCCTTATGATCTATAGATTTTTCCTCTTTTCTTCTTTTAACTTATTCGTTTTTTAATTCTTCTTCAGTTGTTTTCTTAAATGGTTGACTTTTGAGCGTCTACGATTTTATTACTGTTTTAGGTATAGAACGTAATTTTTTTTTCTTTTTTTTTTCTTTATTTTTTTTTTTTGGTTGAACAACAGACACCCAAAAAGTCAAGTATAGCCAGGACTATGTTTAACTTTTGTTAAATTTGACTGAAGCCTACATACCGTAGAAAGTGTAAATATTATGTAAAGTTTCTGTCGCGATCGTTTGTTGGACTATTCCTTTTTTGTTTGATGTACTGTTTTAAATAAATAAATAAATAATTAAAAAAAAAGGTATAGAACGTAATTTAAGCTTTGTTCTTGTACCATTTTTTTTAAAAAATGTAAATTATATGCACATAAATAAAATCAAGGATGGTTATTTTACACCTAAACTCAACACACCGTTAATATATAAATCAATGTAGGAATGGTGACATGAATAAGGACAGGTAAGGCTGAGCTACATAGACAAGAATTTTGGGTTATCTAAATTTCTCTCATTGTATACTAGACTAGAAAATGGGAGTCAGTGAGTTCTAGTCCCACCCTAGCCATGAAAGCCAGCTGGGTGACTTTGGGCCAATCACAGGAGATGGTGAGTTCTAGTCCCACCTTATCCATGAAATCCAGTTGGGTGAGTTTGGGCCAATCACCAGGAGATGGTGAGTTCTAATCCCGCCCTAACCATGAAAGCCAGCTGGCTGACTTTGGGCCAATCACCAGGATATGGTGAGTTCTAGTCCTGCCTTAGGCATGAAAGCCAGCTGGGTGACTTTGGGCCAATCACAGGAGATGGTGAGTTCTAGTCCTGCCTTAGGCATGAAAGCCAGCTGGGTAACTTTGGGCCAATCATCAGAATATGGTGAGTTCTAGTCCCGCCTTAGGCATGAAATCCAGCTGGGTGACTTTGGGCCAATCACAGGAGACAATGAGTTCTAGTCCCGTCTTAGCCATGAAAGCCAGCTGGGTAACTTTGGGCCAATCACAGGAGACAGTGAGTTCTAGTCCCGCCTTAGCCTTAGCCGCCTTTTCTCTCAGCCCAACCAGTGGTGGGTTGCCCTCCGTTCAGACCGGTTCTATAGAACCGGTAGTAAAACTAGCGGGAGGCTCCGCCCACCGACCCCGACGTCATCAGGAAGCTTCTGCGCATGCGCAGAAGTGTGTACGCACGTGGCCCCATTGCAAACCAGTAGTAAAGGTAAGTAGAACCCACCCCTGAGCCCAACCCACCTCACAGGTTTGTTGTTGTGGGGAACACAGGAAGATTACGGTGTATTGGATATATTCACCACTTTGAGTTATTTGCAAAACTAATAAATACAAATACATGGCATTGGACCTGGATACCTTCGAGACCGTCTTCTGCCACGAGTAGCCTCCCACCGGCCAGTCCGCTCCCACAGAGAGGATCTCCTCAGGGTGCCGTCAGCCAAATTATGTCGGCTGGTGACACCCAGGGGGAGGGCCTTCTCTGTGGGAGCCCCTGCCCTTTGGAACGAACTGCCCCCAGAAATGTGTAAGATCTCCGATCTCCGTGTATTTCGCTGTGCCCTCAAAACCTTGTTGTTCCGCCAGGCTGGGCTATCAATGTAAAGATTTTAATTGGTTTTTAAATATGGGATTTTAAATTTGGGGTTTTATAAATTGGGCCTACCATTTAATAATTTTAATTCTTTTTAAATTTTATCTGTCCTTGTGCTTTTAATCAGGCTGTACATCACCCTGAGTCCTTCGGGAGAAGGGCGGTATAGAAATAAAACTAATAAATAAATAATAAATAAATAAATACATAGCAATAAAATCTTTTATTCAAACCCAATTTCTCTTCAGACCATCCCAGTCTTTTTGCTAAACCTCTTTTCGCTTTCTTTGTGCCATTTACTCCCTGATTAAAAGTCTAACGCTACTTAGCTGATTTGTATTGAGTGGTTGCCATCCGAACAGTCTGTAAGCTTTAAAAGGTATTGCTTTTGCAGGGGTTCTCATGATTACACTGGAATCAAATTAGTTTAGGGACTAAGAAACCCTCTGTGAATAATCTCAGGTTATAATAATGAACCGCCTTCGAAGACAGCTACTGAGAGATGAAAAAAAAAATCTCCTTTCTCCAGCGTAACCTCACTTTATTCTGGAGATTTATGGGATCCCTCTATTTACCCAAATCATTTACCATTTGGGACTGGCTTTGAGTCTTATATTGATGCAAGCACTGTCTGGTTAGTTTTGTACCACTCTTTTAAGGAACGGCCAATAGATTCATTTAGTGGCAGGGTTTCCATTCATTGATTCGTTTCTCTGTTATTAGATCAAGCTGGCAACAGGGCTGCGATTCAGCAGGTTCTGGAGAACCGGTAGTGGAAATTTTGAGTAGTTCAGAGAACCGGCAAATGGCTGGGTCCCAGAGTGGGATGGGAATGGGGATTTTGCAGTATCCTTCCTCTGGAGTGGGGTGGGAATTAATTAATTTGTTTGTTTGTTTGTTTGTTTGTTTATTTATTTATTTATTTTTGCTTTAATTTATATGCCGCTCTTCTCCGGAGACTCAGGGTGGCTTACAATGCGTTAAGCAATAGCCTTCATACTTTTTTATATTTTATACAAAGTCAGCTTATTGCCCCCACAATCTGGGTCCTCAATTTACCTACCTTAGAAAGGATGGAAGGCCGAGTCAACCTTGAGCCTGGTGAGATTTGAACTTGCAGTAATTGCAAGCAGCAGATGTTAATAACAGTGCTTAGTCCACTGTATACAGGTTCTTTATTTATTGGTTTGATTTATATGCCACCCTTCTCCGGAAACTCAGGGCGGCTTACAATGCGTTAAGCAATAGCCTTCATACTTTTGTATATACCTGCTTAGTAGGGCTTTCGAGCCCCCCTTAAGTGGTGTTCTTTTTTATACAAAGTCAGTTTATTGCCCCCACAATCTGGGTCCTCATTTTACCTCCCTCGAAAGGATGGAAGGCTGAGTCAACCTTGAGCCTGGTGAGACTCGAACTTGCAGTAATTGCAGGCAGCTGGTGCCAGTTAACAGCGCTTAACTGGAAACTTAACTGTTTTAAATACAAAATATCACTATTGATAAATGTTAGGTATAAAGTTTCACTATTACTAGATAGCAGGAGAGAAAGAATGATCAAATTCTATTCATTTGCCGAAAGTGGCAAAAGGAAAAAAAAATTAAAACAACTAATTTGAAAACTGTTCCCGTGAATAGATTTAGAACAGATTTTGCAATTTGCAAAGTAGATCTGAATAGATTTGGCCATTTGCTAAGACACAATAGTAATGAAGATTGTCCTTAAGAAACCGGGTATCTCATATATCCAAACAGAAGGTTTGCCAGCACTAATAGGGGAACTGAATATTGTGGGATAGTCCAGTGGATGTTGGCAAGCATTTCATCTGTATGGAACGATCATGTTCCATACAGATGTTTTTAGTGGAAACGTTTCAGAAACTAAGCTGTTGGGCTCAATATTACTACTACAATGTGGCAGTAGATTTCTGTGGGTGTGGCTTGGTGGGCTTGGCAGATACTGCAAAATCTCCATTTCCACCCCACTCCAGGGGAAGGATACTGCAAAATCCCCATTCCCTCTTCACTCCTGGGGGAAAGATATTGCAAAATCTGCATTTCCACCCCATTCTGGAGTCATCCAGAGGTGGCATTTGCCGGTTCTTTGAACGACTCAAAATTTCCACTACCGGTTCTCCGAACTGCTCAAAATTTCTGCAACCGGTTCTCCAGAACCGGTCAGAACCTGCCAGAACCTGCTGGATTTCACCCCTGCAACATATGTTCCAGCCATCTAAGATTGTAGGGCTGTGATGGCGAACCTATGGCACGTGTGCCACAGGTGGCATGCAAAGCCATATCAGTGGGCACATGCGCATGCCAGCCAGCTGATTTTCGGGCCTTCTGGGCTCCCTGGAAGTTGGCAAACAGGCAGTTTCCGGCCTCCAGAGTGCCCCCAGAGGGTGGGTGGGGAAGGCCGTTTTCACCCTCCCCAGGCTCCTAGTAAGGCTCTGGAGCCTGAGGAGGGTGAAAAAACGGGCCTACTGGGCCCACAGTGCCATCACGTGGCAAAAGCGGGGGAAGCGGGGGGCGGGGCGCACACACATGTGCGAGGGCAGTGTGCATAGAATTATGGGTGTGGGCACATGCACGCACGACCCCTCTGCACTCCCCCCACTTCTGGCACGCGATGGCAAAAAGGTTAGCCATCACTGTTGTACGGTTTGCTTCAGACAAATTGGCTGAATCTGGTCCTAATTTGACATTTTAGCAATTGCATCGACTGACAGAAAAGCGGCTTAAAGGCATACAATATTCATGCCATGATCACTGTTCTCGACTCTAACAACCCCTAGGAGAAAAACGCCATGTGCGATTTTCTCGGAGATCGTAAACAGCGTCTGCAAATTTGCTGTAAACAATACAGGAGGAAACATTTGAGGCTCATTTTGGTGGATGTCAAAATGGCATTAAGGCATATCTGCCAACCAATTTTCGAAGTTGCTTTAATTATTTGGAGAGGCATAATGAAGAACTAATCATAACTGTATTTTCCTCTCATGAGGAGACTGTATGTAGCTCAAGCTTCATTCAGCTTCTCCACAAAGCAATTATTGACCTAGAAAACATATTTTAGCTACAGCTTTGTTAAAAGGGTAATCAATTCCAGTTCTGGCTTTGCTGAGGTCAATGAGAACTTCCTAGCCGATTTAAATTAGGGCACACTTTCGAATTCATTTATTATTATTATTATTTTGCTTTTTATACTATACAAATTCCGCTGAAAACATTATCCGCTAAATTCAATGCAACTAGACTAGAAGGAAAGTTGGTAGTCAAAATAGAGTTAGGGGGCAATAACATTTTATGCCAAAGAGGGAGGGAGGGAGGGAGGGAGGGAGGGAGGGAGGAAGGAAGGAAGGAAGGAAGGAAGGAAGGAGAAGGAGAGACAAGGAAAGACAAGGAAAGAAGAGAGGGAGGGAGGGAGGAAGGGAGGAAGGAAGGAAGGAAGGAAGGAGAAGGAGAGACAAGGAAAGACAAGGAAAGAAGAGAGGGAGAAAGGAGGGAGGGAGGAAGGAAGGAAGGAAGGAAGGAGAAGGAGAGACAAGAAATCAAGGAAAGAAGAGAGGGAGGGAGGGAGGAAGGAAGGAAGGAGAAGGAGAGACAAGAAAAGACAAGGAATGGAGGGAGGGAGGGAAAGCTAAAGGTCAATCGTAGGACACGCAAGGATTTTTGGTGTTATTTTGTCATGGCTCATGCAAGGGGAAGAGTTAATGACTGACATTAAGTAGGAACTTCAATATCAGGTGTGAGCAATCTCCCGCTCTCCTGTAAAAACCTTGCTCTGCAGATAATGGTGGGGGGGGGGACTGTAAATATTATCCTGAGAAAAGATGATTGGAGAAAGCTTAAGGTAAATCTCTTCTCTGTCAGAATACTTAGCAAGTAACTTATCTTAACCTAGCCCCTTCTTTTAGATAGTGCTACGGTTTGTTCTACAAAATTGTATTTCTCAGGTTCAGGGTTAGGTAACCATTATAGTTTGGCTCAAATGATAATCGGTTTGTCCCTAGTCTTAGCCAAATTAGAGAAATATTCTGTGCAGAAAATCTTGGTCCAAACAAATGAACAATTTCCCCCCTTTGATTCATTTATTTGGCAGTGTTTCTATAGACCTTTTCAATCATAAGAGTCTGGATATCGGACATCCAAGAGGAGACTAAGAAAGCTGGTTTTGCTATTACCCCTTACTTTGATTTTTGTCAACTTATTTTTCATCTCCAATTGTTTGAAAGAGATATCTTTCAATATCCTTCCTTCCTTCCTCCCTCCCTCCTTTCTCTCATTGGACAGAAATGTCCTTCCTCCCTCCCTCCTTCCCTCCTTTCTCCCATTGGACAGAAATGTCCTTCCTTCCTTCCTTCCTTCCTTCCTTCCTTCCTCCCTCCCTCCCTCCCTCCCTCCTTTCTCCCATTGGACAGAAATGTCCTTCCTTCCTTCCTTCCTTCCTTCCTTCCTCCCTCCCTCCCTCCCTCCCTCCTTTCTCCCATTGGACAGAAATGTCCTTCCTTCCTTCCTTCCTTCCTCCCTCCCTCCCTCCCTCCCTCCTTTCTCCCATTGGACAGAAATGTCCTTCCTTCCTTCCTTCCTTCCTTCCTTCCTTCCTTCCTTCTTTTCTTCTTTCCTTCCCTCCCTCCCTCCCTCCTTCCTTTCTCCCATTGGACAGAAATGCCCTTCCTTCCTTCCTTCCTTCCTTCCTTCCTTCCTTCCTTCCTTCCTTCCTTCCTTCCTTCCTCCCTCCCTCCCTCCCTCCCTCCTTTCTCCCATTGGACTGAAATGTCCTTCCTTCCTTCCTTCCTTCCTTCCTTCCTTCCTTCCTTCCTTCCTTCCTTCCTCCCTCCCTCCCTCCCTCCCTCCCTCCTTTCTCCCATTGGACAGAAATGTCCTTCCTTCCTTCCTTCCTTCCTTCCTTCCTTCCTTCCTTCCTTCCTTCCTTCCTTCCTTCTTTTCTTCTTTCCTTCTCTCCTTCCCTCCCTCCCTCCCTCCTTCCTTTCTCCCATTGGACAGAAATGCCCTTCCTTCCTTCCTTCCTTCCTCCCTCCCTCTTTTTTTTAAATTTGAAAAAAAAAACGAAGTAACAATGCATAAACATGTATAGCTAGGCCACTGCAGTTAAGTCTAAGAACTACGGAAAGAAGCAATGCCATAAATCAATTCGTGTAACTCTTCGTTGTTCCAACATCACTCAAGCCAAGCATTTCTGAAGGACACGTATTAAGACTTATTTTCATGGTGAAGCTTCACAAATGATATACTTTAGCCACAACTAATATACCTTATGAACGAAAAGGCAGGCTTTCAAACTGACAAGTTTAGTACAACCTACCTATTAAGCCTTTCAGTTGAGTTACTTGTTGGCAATCTTCTTTTGTATCCGGAAGCAACAAAATTGTAGTTTTCCTCAACAACAATTGGAAGCATGTATAGCCAGCATTTTCTGAAGTACTTAAGAGTTTACCTATTAGCTACCTAGGTGTAGTAAATCAACCATGCATGTTGGGAAACAATCTTATCATTAGGATGTTTTGTGTCAATTGCTCAGATTATTATTTTTGTCAGGGTTTCCAGAGCATGCACAAAGAGGAAGCCAAAGACTCTGCAACAAAGGTTTTTCTCCAAATTACAAATAAATAATGGAATGGAACGGAATGGAATAGAATAGAATAAAAAAATATGGAATGGAATGGAAAGGAACAAAATAGAGAATAGAATATGGAATGGAATGGAATGGAATGGAATGGAATAAAGAAAATATGGAATGGAATGGAAAGGAAAGGAAAGGAACAGAATAGAGAATGGAATAGGGAATGGAATGGAATGGAATAAAGAAAATATGGAATGGAATGGAATAGAGAATAGAATATGGAGTAGAATAAAGAAAATATGGAATGGAATGGAATGGAATAGAGAATAGAATATGGAATGGAATGGAATAGAATAGAATAGAATAGAATAGAATAGAATAGAATAGAATAGAATAAAGAAAATATGGAATGGAATGGAATGGAATAGAGAATAGAATATGGAATGGAATGGAATGGTATGGAATGGAATGAAGAAAATATGGAATGGAATGGAAAGGAATGGAATGGAATAGAGAATAGAATATGGAATGGAATGGAATGGAATAGAAAATAGAATATGGAATGGAATGGAATAAAGAAAATATGGAATGGAATGGAATGGAAAGGAACAGAATAGAGAATAGAATATGGAATGGAATGGAATGGAATGGAATGGAATGGAATAAAGAAAATATGGAATGGAATGGAATGGAATAGAGAATAGAAAATGGAATGGAATGGAATGGAATAAAGAAAACATGGAATGGAATGGAACGGAATAGAGAATAGAATATGGAATGGAATGGAATGGAATGGAATAAAGAATGATAGGAAACATAATATGTGTCCTATCGTTCTATTCTGAATTGTGATAGGCAGCAAGTAATTTGATACAGATATTTTTTTGTTTGCTAGTTTTGTGTTGTGTGTGTTTGTTTTTTTTTAAGAAAGCCAAACAGGAAGAGATGGCATAGTTATGAAGTAAAAAAAAACCCAAAAAATTGCTGAAGCTGCAAGGTCTCCATTACAACCAACTTAAAAAAATTTCCTCTATTTTGCTTCAAGTGCAAAACTGACACAGCTACGTAAATCAAATTACAGTATAATAAATACAATCCCTGGGAAATCCGATACCCCTTGTTAATTCAGAGCTATAAAGAAAGAAACATGATTAGCTCTTTAATAGATCCCCTTCTAGAGAGAAGGGAAGGGAGAAGACAGGGCAGTGCCCTTAGGGTAAAATAACTGGATACTGTGATTACATCAATAGGACTCTCCATGCCCAATAAACTATGGTTAAGGGCAGGGGTGGGCTTCAAAAATTTAAGCAGAGGGTTCTCTGCCTGGTTGCTGGGTGGCTGTGGCCATGGTGGGTGTGGTCTAGTTGGTCTCCTGCAACACGGTGGTGGCGGCGGTGTTTTTGACCTCCCAGAGGTCCCGGAGGTTTTCCTCAAGCCTCCCAGGAGAGCGAAAATGGCCTCCCCAGGCTCCGGAGGCTCTCTGGAGGCCAAAAACAGGCCCGTTTCTGGCCTTCCTGAACTTCCGGTAGGCCATTTTTTCACCCTCCCTGAGCCTCCGCACATACCCTGCACTTACTTGCATCCAAACCAGGCTGCGTGTGAACTCCTGGGAGGGATGGGGTGGAGTGGGTGGGGCCAGCCAGGAGTGGGATTTGCGGGTTCTACAAACTGCACAGAATCTTAGCTAGAGGTTCTCACGAACCCCTGCAAACCCACCCCTGGTTAAGGGGGAGTGAGGGAGCTTCTGTTCTGTCCCCGTACCACACACGCACCCCAACAGACGGCCCGGACTTAATAAGCCAGACGACAAAACTCTTTGAAGATAAAGCTGGTAGCATCCCAGTGGCTAGCTGCCAATTCAGACTTTACTCACACAAAACAAAGATTAGACTGCAAGCATTCCGACAAAACAGGCAGAGTGTCAACAATACAAGGATTAATCCAAATGCAGTCCGATAAAGCAGGCAAAGTCCAGTAACACAGAGATCATGAAGTATTTCCAATTTTTGCTCGTCACAAACTGAACCGGCCACCACACCCACATTTATACCCTGTGGGGTGTGGTCCAGAGCTAATCTCTGGCACGCCTTCCCTTCTGCTGCGCATGCTTCTCCCTGCGCCTCTGTTGCGGGTCCAGCCAACACTTATCTACTTTGTCACTGTCCACCTGTGGCTGCGGGGACGTGCTTGGCTCTGAGCCTATCGTTTGGCCTTCGGTGTCCTCCGGAGGCATTGCCAGAGAGGAGGGTCCTGGAGAGGGAGGCCTTGCCAACTCCTCTCCCTCACTCTCAGAGTCTGCATCTGTCGATAGCCCAGGCTCAGGCAACGGAGCCACAACAGCTTCAAAATTCAAGCCTTTGAGAAAAACATAGATTATTTCCCCACATCTGAGGGGAAATTCACATTTCAGTTGAAAGTTCAAGACGGGATTAACACAGCCGTTAAATAAAAACAAATCTGATTTGTTGTAGGATATTTACTAAAGATGAGAAAATGGACAGAGCACGAATGCTTGTGAACAAATGCAAACAGCTGCGTGTAACAGGTATATATTTACTGGTTTCATACTACAGAAGTGAGTGGTGTAAAAGTTGAATGCAACAGGGAATCAATTCCCTAGGACGTAGTAAAGCAAGAAGAGTAGTAGTAAAACAAGTAGTAGTAGTTTTAATTAGTAGTAAAGCAAGAAGAGGAACGATCCTGAATGATAATGTTCTGAATGAATGTAGACAGGACCCAAATATGAGTGGATCACTATAAGAAGAATCGGTTGATGTGGAATAAATAGAAAGTATCAAAGGGAGAATAAATGCATTAAAAGGAAGAAAAAAACCAAAGACTGAAAAAGGTTACCTTGAGCTGTTGAGATCTTCAAAGACAAGAGAGGGAAAACATTAAATATAATCCAAGTTGCGAAGTGAGAATATGATAATAATAATAATAATAAAAAGATGTTGTATGGAAGAAGGTTACAGAGGTGTAAAACAAATGAGGTTGGTATATATTAATTTAAGTTATAATTCCCTTTTCTTTTGATCTCACGCCTTTAATTTTTTTGCTTTCAGTTTCTTCTGCACTTTCATTATCTCTAAAGAGAATAGCTTTTTATCTTTTATCTCTAAAGAGAACAGCGCGAATGGTTATGTCTGTATGCATTTAGACATGTCACCCCGATATTGTTTCAAGCACAAGAGGGCACGCATGAAACTGGCTCTAAAAATCATCTCTTTTTGTTTTTTATGGTTCTAGAAGTTTTTGAAGCAAAAAAGAAAAAAAAAGGTTTAAAACAAAATCTGGAGAGTCCTTCCTTTTTTTTTTCTCCCTTTGAATAACAGTTCAAATATCCCACAAGCTTTACCAAATTAAGAACAGAAATCTGGAAAATGAAAAGGAAATTAGAAGAAAGGGGAAGCTTAATACAGGTAATCCTCAATTTACAATCATTTATTTAGTGACCATTTGAAGTCATAATGGCGCTGGGGAAAAAAGTTACTTATAGCAGTAGCACTTAGACTTATATATCGCTTCGTAGTGTTTTACAGCCCTCTCTAAGCAGTTTACAGAGTCAGCCTGTTGCCCCCAACAATCTGGGACTGTTGACATGGATTTACGACCATTTTTCACACTTACGACCATTGCAGCATCCCCATGGTCACGTGATTTACATTCGGATGCTTGACAACTGGCTCATATTTATGACAGTTGTGTTTCTGATTAAAAATTCTTGATCCGTGAAACTTGTAGACTGAGTTTAGACAAGGGAAATCCTCTATTATCTCCTATATGCCTTCATATCACACAACATACACACCATGTAAACTCTACTCTTTGGAATATGCATGATGAGATCATGTACAGAGTTTCAACTCGCAAGGCATCTCTGGCCTGCTCTCGAGTTGCCATAGGCAAGGGGGATGGAAAACTGACAAAGCAGCCAGCAGCCAAAGACAGGAGTGCATTCCAGACATATCTGTCTCAAGGCTGTCTCCCAGGGTTACCCACAGCGGCCAGAGGGGAGTGGTCTCTACAAACCACGAAATTGCTCTATTGGCGAATATGATTGATGACACACCCTTGGGGGAGGAGGGAATTGATTAGGGCCATAAATTACGTGGGGTCAGAGTTGGCTTCATTTGGGAACATGGAGCTCCTAATAAATAACTGGATGTCTTTTGAAGCTTGGCTCAAGGCTCATGATTTAATTAGGGCATCCGTCAGAACCCTGACACACAGCTTCTCCTGTGACATCAAGATACACATTTTATTATTTTGACAAAACTCCAGAAACTGGAGCTGTTGTTGATTCTACATCCATTGAATATTCTTTATCCCATTCGACCCTTGAATTTACGTTATTGAATACACTTTCCAAGTCTACAACAAGGCTTAGCGTAGACTATCGTGCTACATAATGTGAATAAATGAAGACAAATAAACCTTCCATAGCAATAACAACGTTCCCCACCAACCTGAATAAAAAAAAAAATTGGAAATCTGAATAATTTTCCAAATGCCATATATACTAAGGAGGCCAAGATTATTAAAATAGGGCAAAATAAATGAACAAACTAGACTCCTGGTCCCGCTGATCTTTTCAGGAGTGAAAAAAAAAATCATAGAAAGCACCATAAAGAAACAAAACCAAAGTTTATTTTCTTTTTCCTATTTCTGAGAAAAGCTACTTTACTCCCAGGTAGATTTTACCTGTAGATACTGTTGCTTGGCCCACACCTGTTCGATATTCAATTAAAGGAAAAATAAACAAGAGCCTTTATACATCACAAATCCTTTTTCCTCATCCCATAAGGGAAAAAGCTGACAATTTCCCAATAAAATAAATCACTCTTTCACGTGTGAATATATATATATATTTCCATCTTTCAGTTACCAAAAAGATATCAAAAGCAATTTATCACTCGGTAAGGCACTTTTCAGATTTAGTAGATTAAAAAGCATAAAATAAATACCTCTTGGAATGCACGACGAACCGTCATCGCTTTTGTAAAAGTTAACGAAACTTTCAGAAGTGTAACTGACTGACTCATTTGCCAGGATTCACATAAAAGAATTATCAGAATTATTTGTGCTACAGTAAAAACTGAACACTAACAATCTTACTCCTAGGTCTTTATTTAAATGCCCTCAGGAAACAGCACAGAATCTGAATAAAAGAATTTCCCCTTTAGTAAATAAAACTCTTTGTGCATCTGTCTTTTTAAATATAGACCATTCTGTATATCAGTAGAGCTTCTATCAATATCCTCCTTCAAGATCTGTTGGGATTATAATTCCAAAAATTGCTAACCAGCTATCAATTCCCATAACCAGAGGTGGACGGCACATGAATTAACAACTGGTTTGCCCAGCACTGAAAATGTGAGTGCACGGGACAGTTTGCACGCATGCGCATGGCTTAAAAAATGTGGTTAAATAGGACAGCATAGCACTGGGGCCGATGGGCATGGTGGGCCCATCCGCAGGTTGCAACAGGTCGCAACTACCGGTTCGCCGAAACCGGTCTGAACCAGCAGCAGCCCACCTCTGCCCACAACCCACAAAGGAACACGCAATTACTGTGATTGATCACGGCACGATCTTTACTAATAACTTGTACCAAACAACAGGACAGCTTTACGGCGCTTCAAAGAAAGCTAGAATCAGGGGTGTCAAACTCAATTTCATTGAGGGCCACATCAGGGTTGTGTTTCACTTCAGGCGGCTGGGGTAGGTGTGGCCAGGATAGGCATGGCCAGCTCGACGTCACTCGTGTTGGGGGCGCAGGTGGTGACTCGAACGCCCTGTCAGCAAAAACAGGCTCCTGAGCTCCGTTTTCAGCTGTGACGGCCTCCTGCAATCCTCTGCCAGTGAAAACAGAGCTCGGGAGGACCGCACGCGATTCTCCCAAGCTCCGTTTTCACCAGCAGAGGCATTGCGGGCCAGTCCTTTGCTTGTTCCAGGGTGGCCCCACGGGCCACATCTAAGCATCCCCATGGGCCGAATCCGGTCCGCGGGCTTTGAAATTTGACACCCCTGAGCTAGATGATGCTATGAAAATACGTTAAATGTCTCGACGGGAAATGGACCAAGAATCAAGTCTCAAGCAGTCAAAAGTACTGTAACATTAAGGCTCAAATCTTGTTCATTGAATAAAGGTAATCCCTGATTTATAACCATTCATTTAGTGACCGTTCAAAGTCACAATGGTACTAAGAAAAAGTGACTTAGGACCTGTTTTCACACTGTGAAAACCATTCCAGTCTCCCCGGGGTCACGTGATCAAAATTCAGACCCTTGGCAACTGTCTCATATTTATGACGGTCGCAGTTTCTGGGGGGGTCACATGATTCCCCTTTTGTGACTTTCTGACAAGCAAAGTCAAGGGGAAGCCCGGTTCGCTTAACAACCATGTGACTAATTTAACCCCCGCAGTGATTCATTTAACAACGGTGGCCAGGAAGGTTGTAAAATTTACATATGTCTTGCTTAGTGATGGAAATTTTGGACTCCTTTGTGGCCATAAGTCGAGGAGTACCTGCATATAGTAGTATCTTCCCTAATTGGTAGAGATACTAAATGAAAAAGGATTTTATCTCTGTTTCTGATGCCATTGCTCCAGTGTAAGAACCTTTTGGGGAGACGTTTTATCAAAAAATAATAAAATTAAAGTCCAACACTTATCTTTTAAAGAGAAAATGGTTCTGTTATCTACCTTTAGGTGAGTTTCTGAAAGAGTCATGCATATATAAAATTGCTACAGCTTATCATTGTAATAGGGAAGCTTTTTTTTAAAAAAAAATTAATTCTGTAACATAATGGATTTATTAAATATTACCATCAAATTCTCACTGATCCGCTAGCCCTGAGATTTCTTTAACTGAACCAATGCATTTTATGAAAAACAAAAATTCAAATAACACTGATTTGTAAAAAAAAAAAAAAAAACTACCGTATTTTTCAGAGTATAAGACACAACTTTTCTCCCCCAAGAAAGAGGGTGAAAATCTGGGTGCGTTTTATACTCCAAATGTAGCCCCACCCAGCTTCTCAAACAGAGTTTCAGAAAAGAAGCCCCCAAACAGAGCTTCAGAAAAGTAGCCCCCAAACAGAGCTTCAGAGGCTTTTTTTCTGAAGCTCCGTTTCGGAGGCTTTCAGAGGCAGGAATTTTTTTTTCTCAAACAGAGTTTCAGAAGTTTCAGAGGCAGAAAATAAACAACCAAAAAAAAGCAAGGCACAGAGTTCATAACCAAGGAACCTCTTGCTAAAATTCACCTCTGGGAACAGCTGATTGGGGGTATTCCGGGAGGCCGATCCACCCACCAATCAGCTTTTTTCTTATTTTCCTCCCCAAAAACTAAGGTGCATCTTATACTCCGGTGCGTCTTATACGCCGAAAAACACAGTAACTCAAAACTGTGCACACTCTATAAAGACATGTATTCTACTGTTGGAAGTGCTGAAAAATCATTGTAAAAATCTATGATGTTTAATCCTTTCTAAAAAATGAGTTCTTAATTCAAATTATAGACTCGTGATGGCGAACCTATGGCACGTGAATCAGAGGTGGCACGCAGCACCCTTTCTGTAGGCACACTCGTCGCTCGTTGCCAGAATTCAGCTCTGCCACATATGCACGCATGCCTCCTGCTGGCCAATTCATCTTCGGGTCTCTGCCATGCATGTGTGGGGTATGTACATGCATGAGTGGGAGGCAGGGCATGTGTGAGGCGCACATATGTGCAGAGCACGGGGCGTATGTAGGGGTGCATGCACATATGCAGGGCGCCATGCATGCTTGCCCGGGGAAGGTGCATGCAGGGGGTGCATGCATATGCAGGGCCAGAGGCTGCACATGCATTGCATTTTGGGGGTTCGGGCACACATGTGTGCTTTGGGTACTCGGTCCGGAAAAGGTTAGCCATCACTGTTATATGTCATCCCTAGTGCCGCGTAATGGGGTGAGCTCCCGTAATGAATCCATGGAGGGACGCGGTGGCTCAGTGGCTAAGACGGTGAGCTTGTCGATCGAAAGGTCGGAAGTTCAGAGGTTCGAATCCCAAGTGCTGCATAACGGGGTGAGCTCCCGTTACTTGTCCCAGCCAACCTAGCAGTTCAAAAGCACGTAAAAAATGCAAGTAGTAAAATAGGGACCACCTTTGGTGGGAAGGGAACAGCGTTCCGTGCACCTTTGGCATTGAGTCATGCCGGCCACATGACCACAGAGACGTCTTCGGACAGTGCTGGCTCTTTGGCTTTGAAACGGAGATGAGCACTGCCCCCTAGAGTCAGGAACGATTAGCCCATATGTGCGAGGGGAACCTTTACCTTTTTACCCGTGTTAAAATACATCCCCTTTTTTGTTTTTTTTTCGAAGAAGTCAGTACAAAGCAAGTGTAATATCTACTGTTTCTGTCTTGAAACGCCATTGTGACCTATCCGTGGGTCTCTTAAGACTCCATTAAATGTCTATTTTCTAATAAATTGCTTAGAAACTCGGAGGTCAGAACCCTACGTAAAGTTTGTCACAGCACCGAATCTCTATATTGATCTGCTAAATTTTCTTTTGCCCAGATTCAAGGTTTAATTCCAGCCATCCTACCCCGTTGACAATATTCCTTGAGCCCCTTAACTGTTCGCCGTAAAAGTTTTATTTGATTCACAACGTATCACTTTTCCAATGAAAGAAAAATGCAACCTCATGAAATTTGGGTTGTAACGAAAGCTCTTTGCTGCACTCCACAGACTGTTTAAAAAACTGCTAATAATTGACATACAAACAGCCACATTTCTAAACGGAGTTTAAACTCGTTTAGCAAATGTGAGATGGAACCAAGATTTCTAATTGATTTATAAAAAAAAAGTAATAAAAATATCTTTTCCCATACATTAAGATATACTGAATAACATGAACTCTTCCCTATCTGCATATATCCATCATTTTTTCTCGGTCATGGCAGCCATTTTCATGGACAGAAGCATACAAACACACCAATAAGGGACACTCCCAAAATGAAAAAGAAAAAAAATAAAATAATGGAAGTTGCATTAGGAAAGGAATGGAACGGAATGGTCATAAGTCAGTCTTTTCAGTGCCATTGCAACTTTGAACAGTTCACTAAATGAACTGTCGTAAGTCGAGGACTACCTGTACTTCAAAACAAAAACAAATGTATAATAATTTTTCTTTCACAGTGTAACATCGCCAAAATATCCATATATATATATGTACGCCAATAATCAGAGAGTAAAAATACGGACTCAAAAATAATTTATAAAATCATGGAATGTGCAGAGTCCGACAGACTTACGAAACTGATCAAGGGTAAAAGAGACTCAGACATTTATGGTAGTTGGAATATGTGACATTATCATTTCCCAGATGTGAGGTCCTTTCTTGTCCCTGGCAGGAGCTAGAGCAAGAGTCTCCAACCTTGGCAACTTTAAGCCTGGAGGTGTTGAAATCTGCCAGGCTTAAAGTTGCCAAGGTTGGAGACTCCTGAGCTAGAGCAAAGGACTGTTCTGACCCAGGCCCAAGTAGGTATTATCAGATACAATCAGTTTGAAAACAAACAGACTTTATTAGAACAGCTGAAAATTAACTCATTTTCAGTGTACTCCAAACTAATTCAAAGCAAATTCTTCATAACACAATTCTTCAGCCTTATCACCAACCTTGGTCTAATTAGGCAACCTGCCAAAGGCTTCTCTTGGCAAAAGTTCAGAAGCAGAAGATGCCGACAAGAAAGAGATGCAGCAAGACAAGAAACAAATCTATCAACGTTGTTTTCCGACAAAGAGCCCAAGAGCCGTTGCTGGTCTTTTAAGCCTTATGGGAGGGGCCAATCATCTCTTGGCCCTACTCCTGAGTTGTCTTTTTTGCCTCAGTTGCTCTTGCCTTCTGGCAGCTCTTCCCATGCATGCTCTAGGAATAAGCTCCTCCTGTTCCTCTGCCTCTCTGCTGTCAGCCTCTGGAGGCTCCGGAGTCTGCACATCACTCCCCGATGGCCCTGGCCCCATCTCTGCCTCCGACACAGAGCCCTCATCCGAGCCTTCCCCAGACTCCAGGACTGGCCCATGTTCCTTCAGACTCCTCACTGTCTGACTCCACTGCCAGCTCCGCAGGCTGCTGGCGGACCACAACAAGGACGGGAACTCAACCCCGTCCCATGGCAGCATTTGGGTCTCAAACATGGGCTTCCTAATCTCCAACCCAGCGTACTAACCACGTCAGCCCCTGTGCTCCTTTATACTTGCAGATAAATGTCTGCCATAAATGATATTCTTCCATTTATAAAATGATGCCTTAGAATCATTGTAAAATCCAAAATAAATATCCACATTGACAACAATCCATGAGTTTCAGGTGCAATATGTTTTTACCAAATGAAATATGTTTTCATTTGGTCAACTGCCATTTGTACAATTTTCAGAAATCCAGATTCCTCTTACAATTACTGCCCCGTGCTGGGTCTTCCTGATGGATCTTGTAACAATCTGTCACTTTGCGGCTTTCTGCAGCTGTGACAGTCTGCAGCTGAAAAAGTTTGTGATTCCAACAGACGGTCAGTAAGAAGCCATTTCTGATAATTTTTCATCAGACATTTGATATAAACAAGTTATACTGATTCACATTATTATAACTCAGCTTCCTGTCAAAAAAGAGGAATAAAGGTCTTTGCAAATATATATATTTTCATTTCATTTTATTTAATTTGTATACCGCCCTACTCCTGAAGGACTCAGAGCAGTGAACAGGCACAGGATAAAACACACAGAATACAAAAATTTAAGAACAGAAGTAAAATCGAATTAAATCAATTTAGCCCAAGACAAATTTAAAACCCCAGGTTAAGAACAAATTAAAATTTACATTAAAATTTACATTAAAAAGAGAATGGGAAAGATTAGGCCAGACCAGCCTGGTGAAATAAAAAGATCTTGAGAGCACGGCGGAAGGTGCATAGATCCGGGATCCTCCGTATCTCCGGGAGGAGCTCATTCCAGATAGTAGGTGCCCCCACAGAGAAGGCTCTCCCCCTGGGGGCCGCCAGCCAACATTGTTTGGCCGACGGCACCAGGAGGAGTCCCTCTCTGTGAGAGTGTACCCGCCAGTGGGAGGCCGTTTGCGGCAGCAGGCGGTCCCGTAAATAACCAGGCCCTAAGCCATGGAGCGCTCTAAAGGTGGTAACCAAAACCTTGAAGTGCACCCGGAAGACCACCAGGAGCCAGTGCAGCTCGCGCAGGAGAGGTGTTACATGGGAGCACCACGTCACTCCCATAACCACCCGCGCGGCTGCACTCTGTGCTTTCCCTCAAGAGGAGCCCCATGTAGAGAGCATTACAGTAGTCCAGGCAGGAAGTGACGAGGGCAGTGACCGTGTTTAAGGAGTCCCGATCCAGAAAGGGACGCAACTGGCGAATCATATATATACCAAATTTATATTTGCTGATAAAGAAATAAAGGGAGACTAGTATAGATCTATTTCAAGCTATTTAGCTCTCATCAGCTAGTCATACCCTTACTCGGATTCAAACTTGGGCTTTCGAGTAAGGGTATAGCTAGCTGATGAAAGCTAAATAGCTTGAAATAGATCTATACTAGTCTCCCTTTATTTCATTATCAGCAAATATAAATTTGGTATAAAATGGTTTGTCGTGAATGTGACTGCTTGACGGCTCCTGGATTGGAGCTGAAAGGCGAAAGGGAAGCAGTTCGCTCCCTCCCACATGTTGAGGTAGACCAGATGCTTCGACAGAAAAATATATATATACATATGTATTTGCTTCTTTTTCTTTCTCTGAGTTCATACAGTCTCTTAGGTCACAGAGGGATAAACTCCATACAACAACAACACCGTAGTATCTGGGCCATTTAAGGCAATGATGCTGTAGAAATGTTGAAACTTGTAATGGCTCATTAAATTAATTGTAGTTCCTTTGGTTGCCCACAGTATGGTTAGCTAGCTAGGCAGGATGAAACAAATTTATACGACCATGTTTTGTTCAGCCTAAACCACAAAGGACTCTCAAATTATGAACAAAGAGTAGGGAAGGGAACACAATATTCAAAATCAAATACTGTATTTTTTGGAGTATAAGACGCTCCAGACTGTAAGATGTATCTACCTTTTTTGGTGAGGAAAACAAGAAAAAGAAATCTGCCTCTGCCTCCCAGCAATTTTGCCTTGTTGCAGCAAACAGCAAACTTTACTTTCATTTTCGTTTTCAGCATAGCTTGATTAGCACAAGGAAAAAAAAAATGCTCCCAGCAATTTACCTCCTTGCAGCAAGCAGCGGAGGCCCATGCAGCAATAGGCAATGGCAATCCCTGCAGCCTGAAACAGCGGAGAGTCGGGGACAATCAACTTGTGCTAATTAGGCTGTGCTGAAGCTGAAATGGGCTGTTTCTTCTTGCTGCTTAGGCAGGAAACCCTACACCACTTCAGACAAATGGTTATCCAACATCTTCTTAAAAACTTCCAGTGTTGGAGCATTCACAATTTCTGGAGGCAAGTTGTTCCACTTGTTAATTGTTCTCACTGTCAGGAATTTTCTCCTTAGTTCTAAGCTGTTTCTCTCCTTGATTAGTTTCCACCCATTGCTTCTTGTCCTGCCCTTAGGTGTTTTGGAGAATAGCTTCTATGTGGCAGCTCCTGAGATATTGGAATGCTGCTATCATGTCACCCCTGGTCCTTCTTTTCGTTAAACTAGACATACCCAGTTCCTGCAACTGTTCTTCATATCCATCTATGAAGAAACCAGAAGCTTCCCTTCCCTATTTCTACTGCAAAGCACATCATACGATACGCACCACACAATATTTTCACCCCTGGGATTGACATTAATGCTAGACAATTTTTGAGTTGCTTTTCTTCCCGAGATGGATAGACCATGATTGCATCAAAAAAAAGAGGACATTCCAGAAACATCCAATGTATGAGGACCTGGGGCTATTGTTAAAGTATAAGAATATGCTATAAAGGAATATTTTCCGATATTTAATTTGTGAGCAAGCACACAGGCCATCCAAACCAAATCAAAAGCAGAAGAAAACAATCTTCAATGCAAGATGGAAAAATTACCGCTTTTCAAGGTTTTATTTGATGTAAAAACAAATACAGCGTCAAAGCACTCACAAATAGCTTATCCATGCTTATCCATACATGTATTTTCCTCCAAATTAAATACAATTCAGTGAGTATACTGTGCAGCAGGGATGAAATCTACTTACTTTCCCAACCGGTTTGGAAGTGCACGCACGGACGCTCTGCATATGTGCAAACCCTTTTGCACATACGCAGAGGGTAAAAAACAGGTTACTTCCTGGTTAAAACCAGGAAGTAACGACGACCGGGCAGGTGGGTGGAGCCTCACACTGCCATCACTACCATTTCTCTGAACCACTGGCTCTGCCATAACTACCGGTTCTGTCGAACCGGTCTGAACCGGGAGCATTTCACCCCTGATGTGCAGGCAGTCCTCAACTTAAAACCACAACTGAGCCCAGAATTAATGTTGCTAAGTGAGAAACTTGTGAAGTGAATCTTGTCCTATTTTTACAACCTTTCTTGCCACAGTTGTTATGTGTATCACTACAGTTGTGAAGTTACTAACACGGTTTTTAAGTGATTCTGGCTTCGCTGTTGATTCTGTTTGTCCGAAGGTCGCAAAAGGGGATCACGTGTCCCAAGGGCACTGCAACCGTCATAACTACCAGGCATCTGAATTTTGATCACGTGACCACGGGAATGCTGCAACAGTCATAAGTGTGAAAAAATGGTCATAAGCCACTTTTTCCAGTGCTGTTGTAGAGTCATGTAATGAATTCTATAAATCCTCGTTTATAGCAGAAAACCACATTTCAACCAGACCAATGAAGAAGTAAAGAAATGTTCAAATCATAGGATGAAATCAAGTGATTAAGAAGTCTACATAACGTAAAAGGGAGTAACCCATATATAGTTACTGTATTTTTCGGACTATAAGATGCACTTTTTTGTCTCCCAAAAGGGGGCGAAAATGTATGTGTGTCTTATAGACCGAATATTGCCCAAGCCCCACCCACCCACCAGCCATTTTTGGTCTCCGCACGCCCCATTTTCGGGTCTTTTTTTGGCCTTTTTCAGGCCTTTTTTTGCCCATTTTCACGGTTTTTTTTCAGCCCATTTTTGAGGCTTTTTTTTTTGGAAAAAACTGGCTGAAAAAGCCTTGAAAATGGGCAAAAAAGCCTCAAAAATGGGCTGAAAAAATGCCTTGAAAATGGGCTGAAAAAAGCCTCAAAAACAGGCCCCCAAAAGTCCAAAAATGGACTGGAAAAGGGCCGAAAGAAGGGCTGAAAATGGAGCATGCAGAGGCCAAAAACCTTTATTGTTTTCCTCTTCTAAATTTAGGTGCATCTTATAGTCCGAAAAATACGGTATTTGTTCCAATCTATAGCCTGGTCCAATATGACATTTAAATGAGCTGGAGATAGGAATGATTCATTCAAACCTAACATTTGTTTTTTCTAGAACAAAAGAAAAAAAAAATGAACATTAAACGTTAAGAAAGAAATCCTTACTATTATATTAAGGAGCAACTACATTGTTCATTTGTGACCAGAATGCTTTGGAGAAATAAGGAAATAGCAAAGATATGTGGCAATTTAACTCTGGCCAGGATCTAGCTGGAAAAACAAAACAAAACTTAAGTTTCTTTTTATGCCGTGGTGTAGGCGGGTATAGAAATAATTTTTCCATTTTAGGGAAGACACAGAATTGAACTTGTGTTTCCTTTCACAAAAGGCAATAATTAGCAGAAGAGCACAGAAGAAAGAGAAGTTTTGCTTATGGGTTTCCCGCTGGATGAACTTTTCCATATACTTAAAGTATCACAGGTGGTTTTATTTTTCCTTTCATTCTTTTATCTCTCTCTCTCTCTCTCTCCCTCTCCCTCTCCCTCTCTCTTTTGCGGAGCTCCTCTTGCTGTCTTACCTGATTTCCAGCTCTGTCTCCCTAACCCTAACCAGAGGAAATGGTGGGGATCAGCTGCGCATGCATTTAAATATTTTCAGGGAGGGCTTATTTTTGGAGAGGGTGTATTTTTGGAGAGGACTTAATTTGGGGGGTTGTTAATTGGGGGGGCTTATTTGAGCGCATGGGCTCAAAAGCCCGATTGGGCTTATTATCAGGGGATGTCTTATTTTCGGGGAAACACGGTACAACCGTACAAAAATTCAGATTTGTGAATAGCTTCACACAAGGTGAATTTGCAAAATCTCTCCTCTGAAATTGCTGTTTTTAACAAGCCCGCTTATGCATTCATTAACCCTTTGTAGCAATTCCTGAAACCACATCTGTGCATGCCTTTAAAAAGTGGCGACACAGAGCTGATGTGGCTAGCACCATTGCAAGCTGCCCAGAGTTATCTTGGGATAAGATGGGCAGCCAATATATTGTACGATAACAATTATTAATTTTGTTAAGAGCCGTGATGGCGCAGTACTGCGGGCTAACTCACTGCTCATTGCCAACAGTTCGATTCTGACCAGCTCAAAGTTGACTCCGCCTTCCATCCTTCCGAGGTCGGTAAAATGAGGACCCAGATTGTTGCGGGGCAATAGGCTGACTCTGTAAACCGCTTAGAGAGGGCTGTAAAAGCACTATGGAGTGGTATATAATTCTAAGTGCTCTTGCTATTCCTTCCTTCCTTCCTTCCTTCCTTCCTTCCTTCCTTCCTTCCGGTGGAGTGGTTGGAATGCAGTACTGCAGGCTAACTCAATGCTCATTGCCAGCAGTTCGATTCTGATCAGTTCAAAGAGGAATCATCTTTTCGTCCTTCCGAGGTGGGTAAAATGAGGACCCAGATTGTTGCGGGGCAATAGGCTGACTCTGTAAACCGCTTAGAGAGGGCTGTAAAAGCACTATGGAGTGGTATATAAATCTAAGTGCTCTTGCTATTCCTTCCTTCCTTCCTTCCTTCCTTCCTTCCTTCCTTCCTTCCTTCCTTCCTTCCTTCCTTCCTTTGGAGTGGTTGGAATGCAGTACTGCAGGCTAACTCAATGCTCATTGCCAGCAGTTCGATTCTGATCAGTTGAAAGTTGAATCATCTTTTCGTTTTTCTGAGGTGGGTAAAATGAGGATCCAGATTGTTGGGGGCAACAGGTTGACTCTGTAAACCGCTTAGAGAGGGCTGTAAAAGCACTATGGAGTGGTATATAAATCTAAGTGCTCTTGCTATTCCTTCCTTCCTTCCTTCCTTCCTTCCTTCCTTCCTTCCTTCCTTCCTTCCTTCCTTCCTTCCTTTGGAGTGGTTGGAATGCAGTACTGCAGGCTAACTCAATGCTCATTGCCAGCAGTTCGATTCTGATCAGTTGAAAGTTGAATCATCTTTTCGTTTTTCCGAGGTGGGTAAAATGAGGATCCAGATTGTTGGGGGCAACAGGTTGACTCTGTAAACCGCTTAGAGAGGGCTGTAAAAGCACTATGGAGTGGTATATAAATCTAAGTGCTCTTGCTATTCCTTCCTTCCTTCCTTCCTTCCTTCCTTCCTTCCTTCCTTCCTTCCTTCCTTTGGAGTGGTTGGAATGCAGTACTGCAGGCTAACTCAATGCTCATTGCCAGCAGTTCGATTCTGATCAGTTGAAAGTTGAATCATCTTTTCGTCTTTCCGAGGTGGGTAAAATGAGGATCCAGATTGTTGGGGGCAACAGGTTGACTCTGTAAACCGCTTAGAGAGGGCTGTAAAGCACTGTGAAGCAGTATATAAATCTAAGTGTTATTGCTATAAATAAATAAATAGCTCTGGATGCAGCTAACAAGGGCAAGCAAATTGTTGCTAAACTTAAAGCGATGACCGGATTTATGCTGTACAAACACTCCCACCCCTGGGGAAAAAAAATACTGCTTGTTCACACAACAAAGAGAGAACCTGCATATCTGAGAGAGTTCACAAGTGCTGGATTCACTCCAGGTAATTCTAGTCCTTCTCTCTAACTACAACTGAACAACAACATTATCAGAAGATTTGATAGTTTTCTTCCAATAATACATAATTGGGATTACCAGCAGAAAAGCTGAGCCGAGTTTTCCTAATATTGTTGCAAATACAGCAGACTTTTAGGAGCAACTTGTGGCCTTTATAAATTGGTCAACTATTAGTAGTAAGGAGCCCCCGCGGCTGGAAATATTGCAACTGCCAATCTGGGCTGTGACTGGAGCATAAGGAAGGAAATATAATTCTGCAAGAGCAGCTGTCATGTTCATTTTTGACGAAAACATCTGCTGCGTAGAATCTGGGTCTTTTTTATTCGGCTGACGGTGCTTGTGCCAACAGATGAAAAGTTGCTTCAAAATGCTCCTCGCTTCTTTATTAAATGTGGGTTTTCATTGCAGACGAGAAGGCAAGATTGTCCAATCAAATTCCCCACCAAAAACTTGTTTTGTTTGATTGCTTTAGGGTAATCAGGGAGAATTTTCTCCTGGATCCATTACAAATCCACCTCTCTTTTATTTTTATAAAATTCTCCCTGTATTTTTACATATACACATACATATACATACATCTATACATCTATACATACCGTTTTTCCCAAAATAAGACATCCCCTGATAATGAGCCCAATCGGGCTTTTGAGTGCATGGTAATAAGGCCAAGCGCTTATTTCAGAGTTTAAAAAAATATAACACTGGGTCTTATTTTTGGGGAAAACATGACACACACACACACACACACACACATCAAATTTATATTTTTGCTGATAAAGAAATAAAGGGAGACTACTATAGATCTATTTCAGGCTTTTTAGCTCTCATCAGCTAGCCATACCCTTACTTGGATTCGAACTTGGGCTTCCTGCATGTTAGGCAGTTGAATGAACCTTCTGAGCCACAAGTTCTCCTCCCTTCATCAGCTTGAGCCAGGGGAGAGATTAAGTGTTTTTCTATCGAGACCCCTGGTCTACCCCAACATGTGGGAGGGAGCATACTGCATCTCTTTTGCCTTTCAGCTCCAATCCAGGAGCCCCCAAGCAGTCGCATTCACGACAAACCATTTTTATACCAAATTTATATTTTGCTGATAAAGAAATAAAGGGAGACTAGTCTAGATCTATTTCAAGCTTTTTAGCTTTCATCAGCTAAAATATAAATTTGGTATAAAATGGTTTGTCGTGAATGCGACTGCTTGGGGGATCCTGGATTGGAGCTGAAAGGCGAAAGGGATGCAGTATGCCCCCTCCCACATGTTGGGGTAGACCAGGGATCTTGATAGAAAAATACTTAATATAGGTAGGTAGGTAGGTAGGTAGGTAGGTAGGTAGATAGATAGATAGATAGGAAGGGTGAAATCCAGCAGGTTCTGACAGGTTCTGGAGAACCGGTAGCGGAAATTTTGAGCAGCTTGAAGAACCAGCAAATACCACTTCTGGCTGGCCCCAGAGTGGGATGGGAATGGAGATTTTGCAATATCCTTCCTCCAGGAATGGGGATTTTGCAGTATCCTTTCCCTGGAGTGGGATAGAAATGCAGATTTTGCAGTATCCTTCCCCTGCCATGCCCACCAAGCCACGCCCACAGAACCGGTAGTAAAAAAAATTTGGATTATTTGAAGTTACAACGGCACTAGAAAAAAGTGACTTATGACTGCTTTTCACACTTATGGCCGTTGCAGCACCTCCATGGTCATGGGATCAAAATTCAGACACGTGGCAACTGATTCACATTTATGACGGTTACAGTGTCCCAGGGTCACGCAATCACATTTCTGACCTTCTGAGAAGCAAAGTCCATGGGGAATCCCGATTCACTTAACAACGGTGTTACTAACTTAACAACGACAGTGGCTCCCTTAAGAACCGTGTCAGGAAAGGTCGTAAAACGGAGCGCAATTCACTTTACTGCCTTGGTTAGCAATGGAAACCTTTGTGTTCAATTGTGCTTGCGGTAGTCTACAAAAATGGGTTTGGATCAAGGAGAAACTCACAAATGGAATGTCTTCCCAAAATTGGAATAAAATACTAACAATGGCTATTATTTTAGGAGCATAAGGTGCAGGAGAACAGGATGTCTTCGTTACCAGATAAGAGAGTTTAAATTTAAAAAAAGCCGGAATGAGAACAAATTAACACCCACATTTTTTCTTCCAAGTTTGATTTCAGTTGGATGTATCCGTCAAGAAGGAGAGCCATCTTCTGCAAAGTGAATGCCTCAAATAATCCCTACCGCAAGGTTAGCTGCATAAATCTTATATTAATTAAAACTTTTGGTTTACATTTATAATAGTAACGATGCAAATCTGGAGAGAAGTTCAACAGCAAAGACAACGTGTTTGTCTAGATTTCTTTACAGATAGTTCTAGACTTTTTTTAAAAAATTTGATTTATATGCTGCCCTTTTCCGGAGACTCAGGGCAGTTTACAAGGCGTTAAGCAATAGCCTTCATACTTTTGTATATTTATACAAAGTCAGCTTATTGCCCCCACAAACTGGGTCCTCATTTCACCTACCTTAGAAAGGATGGAAGGCTGAGTCAACTTTGAGCCTTGGAGAGATTCGAACTTACAGTAATTGCAGACAGCTGGTGTTAATCACAATGCTTTTAGTCTGCTGAGCCACCAGGCCCTTAACAACAGTTTGTTTAGGGACCAGTCAAAGTTACAAAAAGCACTGAAAAAAATGACTTGTGACCAGTGGTGAAATCCAAATTTTTTTTACTACCGGTTCTGTGGGTGTGGCTTGGTGGGCATGGCAGGGGAAGGATACTGCAAAATCTCCATTCCCACCCCACTCTGGGGCCAGCCAGAGGTGGTATTTGCCGGTTCTCCAAACTACTCAAAATTTCTGCTACCGATTCTCCGAACTGCTCAAAATTTCCACTACTGGTTCTCCAGAACTTGTCAGAACCTGCTGGATTTCACCCCTGCTTGTGACTATTTTTCACACTTATGACCTCTGCAGCATCTCTATGGTCATATGATCAAAATTCAGACACTGTCCTGGGATCATGTGATCCCATTTTGAGACCTTCTGATGAGCAAAGTCAATGGGGAAGCCAGATTCACTTAACAACCATGTTACTAATTTAACATTTAAAGGGATTCACTTAATAACTAGGACAAGATAGGTGGTAAAATGGGGCAAAACTCACTTAACAAAGGTCTCACTTAGCAATGGAAATTTGGGGCTCAATTATGACGGTAAATCGAGGACTACCAACAGCTAAAGATAAAGGTTCCCCTCGCACATATGTGCTAGCTGTTCCTGACTCTATGGGGCGATGCTCATCTCCGTTTCAAAGCTGAAGAGCCAGCACTGTCCAAAGACGTCTCCGTGGTCATGTGGCCGGCATGACTCAACGCCAAAGGCGCACGGAACACTGTTTCCTTCCCACCAAAGGTGGTCCCTATTTCTCTACTTGCATTTTTTACGTGCTTTCGAACTGCTAGATTGGCAGAAGCTGGGACAAGGAACAGGAGCTCACCCCGTTACGCGGCACTAGGGATTCGAACCGCTGAACTTCCGACCTTTTTGATCGACAAGCTCAGTGTCTTAGCCACTGAGCCACTGTGTCCCCCCGGCTACCAACAGCTACCAACAGCCAATTGACGACTTAAAATGTTTATAATTTTAGAATTCCTATACTCCATTTGCAGTTCTCGCTCAGTAATCTCACGGTAATAATTTGTTCAGGGAAAAATAATGGTCAAACATTTGTTTATTATTAGCCTGCAAAATGAATTGAAATCCCAGGGAGGACCAGGACAATAAAACTGCATGCATGCTTTCAATTTGCATGATCCATCGGGGAGCAAAACAAAATAATTATTTTTTTTAAAATTGAAACTATCTGAATGTCCTGCCGTTGCACCACAGAATTACAAGTCACCTCATACACTCATTGATTTAGCAATCACATCGTTTCCTAAATGACCAACTTGTGCCCAAACTACTTCAAGGGATTGAGGTTACAGAGAAAACACAAGAAGGGGGGAAAAGTCATTTGACTTGAGCACCTAGAGTAGGGGTGTCACTCCAGGCCCGTGGGCCGATCTGGCCTGCAGAGTGGTTAGATCTGTCTTGCAGGACCGCCCTGAAAACAGTGAAGGATTGTCCCGCAGTGCCTCTGCCAGTGAAAAGGGCCCTCCCGTGACGGCCTCCTGCAGCCCTCTGCCAGTGAAAACAGGGCCTGAGGGGGACAGGAAAGGAGAAAGGGAAAACGAAAGAAAAAGAAGGAAATATGGGAAGAGAGCAAGGAAGGAAAAAGAAGGAAAAAGGGGAAGGAAGAAGAAAGGAGAATGAAGAGGGAAGGACAAAGAAGAAAAGGAAGGAAGGAAGGAAAAAGAGAAAAGGGAAAAGAAAAGAAAAGAAAAGAAAGAGAGAAAGGAAGGAAGGAAGGGAGGGAGGGAGGCGAGAGAGAGAGAGACAGAAGGAAGGAAGGAAGGAAGGAAGGAGGGAAGGAAGGAAGGAAGGAAGGATCCCCCCCCACTCCCACCCAGGTCGCCAGAGGCGTCCCCGACATGAGTGATGTCAATCTGTTCACATCCACTCTGACCCCGCCCCCCTGGGCCCCCCGAGGTCAAATACAACCCTGATGTGGCCCTCAATGAAATTGAGTTTGACACTCCTGACCCAATGGTCGGTTGCTACCGGTTCGCCCCGGATCAGGCAAACCGGTAGGGGTAGTGGCGGGAGGCTCCGCCCACCCACTCAGACGTCTCTGCGCATGCACAAAAGCGTCTCACGCACGCCCACAAGCGAACTGGTAGCGACGGGATTTAAATCCCACTACTGCCCTGACCTAGAGTAAAAGAGAACTATTAATTCCCATCCAGTCAACTAATATTCACATCATCCGAAGTGACAATCGTAGAACCAGAGAACTGTGGAATTGGAAACAATCACGAGGATCATCCAGTTCAACCTCCTGCAATGTGCAGGAAAACCAATTAACCAAGGAATTATCTGAAAAGCAATTTTAAGTTAGCGAAAGAAGATTAGAGCTATATAAAGCTTCCAAGAGTGCTTTTCTTTCACGGCCTTCTAACTTCTCAATTGAAGAGAGAGAGAGAGAGAGATGGTTCTGGAAGTTCCATTAGCTAGAAGAGGCCTAGATTGCAATCCTTGAGCCTTTTTTCATTTCTTCCAGTTGGCATGGAAGCACTGGAGCAGGCTTCAGATCATGGGTAATGACCATGCAGAACCCTCTCCTGAAGGGACCTCAGACTGTGGTCTAAAGAACTTCACCAGGAGGGAAAAGTAGGTCAGTAAATGACCAATTTATGTATTTCAGTTGCATGATGGGGAGGAGGAGAAGGAGGAGGAGAAGGAAGAATGAGGAAAAGGAGAAGGAGAAGGAGACGGAGAGATGGGGGTGAGGAGAAGGAGGAGGAGAAAGAAGGAAGAGGAAGAAGAGGAAGAAGGAGAAGGAGAGATAGGGGTAAGAGGAGAAGGAGGAGGAGGAGAAAGAAGGAAGAGGAAGAGGAAGAAGAGGAAGGAGGAGGAGGAGAAAGAGAAAGAGAAGGAGGAGAAGGAGGAGAAGGAGAAGGAAGAAGAAGGAAGAGGAGGAGGAGGAGGAGGAGGAGGAGGAGGAGGAAGAAGAAGAAGAAGAAGAAGAAGAAGAAGAAGAAGAAGAAGAAGAAGAAGAAGAAGAAGAAGAAGAAGAAGAAGAAGAAGAAGAAGAAGAAGAAGAAGAAGAAGAAGAGAAGAAGAAGAGGAGGAGGAGGAGGAGATGAATAAAAAGGGCGCAGCCACCTGCTGAAAACCGGTTCTTGCTTCTGAACCGAAAGATTGTAAACCTGGGGGGAAAAAGTGTCTAAAAGGATTGGCAAAACGATTAAAAATCTTAGAGGTTATTTCCCTTTTAAAGGTACTATTTTGAGGATGAGGGGACGGAAGAATAGGATATAAATTGATTTAAAAAAAAAAAAATCAGGGGGGCCCAAAAGCAGGATATATATTTTTTTTCCCTGCCTTCCCGTGAGAATAATTCATTCAAGGGTAGATTCAGCAGAGACCGTAGGAAGAATTTTCCTTGCACAGCTAATGTTGTGTTAAAGAATCTCCAGCAGGTTTTGCTGCCATAAAATACGATAACAGTTACAGGGTTTTTTGAACATGGTTAGACAGAGTGGTGCAGCTGTTGCAGCCAAACTAAAATCTAATTAAGAGTTATGAGACCAGGAGCAAAAAGGGCTGTTGGGAGAGCTGGACTGGCATAGTTGGAATTGTAAGGTTGCCCTCCGAGAGTAATCCTACCTGCCTTTTTGATATTCTTACCTCCCCTGCATTAAAAATGCATCCTGTCGGTTGCTTGCCATCTACAGATAAGCTTCTCTATCTCATTCAAATAGGCCTCCTCCTCCTCTCTTCTCCTGGCTTTTCTCAGTCACACCTTTCTATTCCAGTGGTGGGTTTCAATTTTTTTTACTACCGGTTCTGTGAGTGTAACTTGGTGGGCATGGCAGGGGAAGGATACTGTATAATCTCCATTCCCTCCCCACTCTAGGGGAAGGTTATTGCAAAATCCCCATTTCCTCCCAATCAGCTGGGACTCAGGAGGCAGAGAATAGATGGAGATGGGGCCAGTCAGAGGTAGTATTTACTGGTTCTCCGAACTACTCAAAATTTCCGCTACCGGTTCTCCAGAACTGGTCAGAACCTGCTGAAACCCACCTCTGTTCTATTCACATCTGTGATTGCTTCCCATTATAAGCTAGATTCCGTGATGGCAAACCTATGGCACGCATGCCCAAAAGTGGCATGTGAAGCCATGTCGCTCGTCACGCACAGCCTTGTCTGTTTGTCTTCTGGGTTTCTGGCGAGCCTGCGAACGTGACAATCAGCTGTCCTTTGTGTGCGCGGCAGTGCCGAAAACCGGCCAGCGCATGTGTGCCAGCCAGCTGATCTTCAGACACAGTTGCATGCCAGAACCCGAAAGTTCGGTTTTTCTGGAGCACGATCCCTTCAAGCACACAGAAGTACCAAAAACCGGCCTGCGCATACACACCAGCCAGCTGATCGTTGGGCACCCAGAAAGGCCCAGAAGTTGGGCCTTTCCGGAGTGTGGCCCTGATGAGCACTTGCGCGTGACATTTCCGTGCGACCTTTTCGGCACTCAATGCCGAAAAGATTCTCTATCCCTGAGCTAAAAAGACAATTCCCCTCATAGGGTTAACACCAGGGGTGGGATTCTACCAGTTCGGATCGAACCGGTAGTTCCAACGATCAGGTCGGCCCGCCCACCTACGCTTTATTTACCTTTATCTTCTCAGCTGATTGGCATAGCAGAGTGGATTGCTGTGCCTCAGCTGTGTTACTCCCAAGTGGTAACACAGAAAGTATTTGTAAAAATGTGTGTGTGTGTGTGTGTGTGTGCGATACACGCACACGCAAATCGCGCGATCATCGAACCAGTTGTTAAACTGGCAACATCCCACCACTGGTTAACACCTCCTCCCAGTTTCTAGCACATGAATGACATTTTTCCCAAGGAAGCTTTGGCTGAATCAGCACCTTGAATGAGCTGAACTATTATTAAAAACTCCACAGCACGGATTTAAAAAAAAACAAAAAACAGCTGGATGTATTAGGATGAAATTTCTCACTGAATTCTTGAAAAGAGCATATAGGTAGTCCTCGAATTACAACCACAATTGAGCCCAGAATTTCTGTTGCTAAGCGAAGCATTTGTTAAGGGAATCTTGCCCCTTTTTATGGCCTTTTTTTTTTTGGCCACCGTTGAGTGAATCACTAGAGGCGTCTGTCTTTGTCTGACTTGTTCACAAGAGTCTAGCTTTTTTGCATTAGCACAGTGAAATCCCCTGGTTTAACTATTCTGATCTTTGTTGTCATGGAAATCTAAGTTTATTATTGCCTTCATCCTTGGATTAAATTCCTTTTTGTTTCTCCAGCATATTTTACCTCAGAGATGAACCAAACAGACTGGTCTGGGCAAAAGGAAATTCTGGAGAAGTCCCTAAAGATTTGACTTTGCTACTGATGTCTACATAAAAGAGTCTATTTATGTTGCCTAACACCCCCAATGTCTTCATCCTCCTTTTAAATCCTCAAATCTCAAAATCATCTAAAGTCTGTGCAAAGTTTCCAGTGTTTTTTTTTTAGATGTTCATCATGTTGTTGTTTTTTTTCTAAAGCCAGCTTGAACATCTGGCATCTCTTTGACTGTGCAGGAGCTCTAATCTGCATCGGATGATCTTAAACATCATTTCGGTAGCAGATAAAATTAAGGATACTGTACAATAGTTTGTACCTCCATTAAATTTAATTTTTTTTTTCTGGAGCTGGAGTGTAGATTGACCTCTTCCGATCAGTTGGATGCCATGTTCCTCTTTCCTTTTCTTATATGTCAACATCAGGGATGAGATGTCCTGAAGGCTTAACCCAGCCAAGTCATAAATTGAGGCATGAATTAGCCGGCAGTGACTGAGGAATTAGAATGATAAAACAATTAGTGCTGAATTATTCTGTGATAATTTTATGGTTATGTTTTTATGATCATTAGGCTAGTTTGCAATTTGGCGTTTGTTTTACGGTTATGGTAGTTTTCTGTATCGTAAAATTATGTATGGGGGGAAGGCTTGTTAGCCCGTTAGAGTCAAAATGAGGCGGTACAAAATAAGGAGGCTCTCCTCACAGTCACTCATGCCCTTGTCACCTCACAGTTAGATTATTGCAATGTGCTCTACATGGGGCTACCCTTGAAGAGTGTTCAGAGATTACAGTTGGTCCAGAACGCAGCCGCGTGAGCTGTCGTGGGTGCACCTAGGTACACCCACATTATACCAATTCTCCGTGAGCTGCACTGGCTCCCTATTGGTCTCCGGTCACAATTCAAGGTGTTGGTTATTACCTTTAAAGCCCTATATGGCTCAGGGCCAGGTTATCTTCGAGACCGCCTTCTACCGCATAGCTCCCGATGACTGGTAAGATTCCACAGAGTTGATCTCCTCCGGGTCCCATCAGCTAAACAATGCCGGCTGGCAGGCCCGCAGAGGAGGGCCTTCTCTGTGGCTGCCCCAGCTCTCTGGAACCAGTTACCTCCTGAGATCCGGACTACCCCCACCCTATTGGCCTTCCGGAAAGCGGTGAAGACCTGGCTTTTCCAGCAGGCCTGGGGCCATTGATCTCGCTGTTGCGATCTTGTGAGATCCGGCCATGAATGGTGTGCATGGACTTTTAATGTTTTTAAAATATTTTTATAATGTTTTTAAATAATTTTTCTATGTTCATTGTTCACATTATTTTTGCCGTACGCCACCCAGAGTCCCTTGGGAGTTGGCATACAACAATGCAGTAAAATCGTATCTGGAATACTGTATCAGTTTAGGTCACCACATTATATATATAAAAAAAGATGTTGAGATGTTTTGGAAAAAGTGCAGAGAAGTGCAATTAAGATGAGTAAAGGCCTGGAGACTAAAACATACGAAGAACGGTTGCAGGAACTGGATATGGCTAGTCTAGAGAAAAGAAGGACTAGGGGTGACATAAAAGTGCCTTCCGAGTGCACTTCAAGGTGTTGGTTCTTACCTTTAAAGTACTCCATGGCTTAGGACCTGAATACCTACGAGACCACCTTCTGCAACCTATAACCTCCCACCAACCAGTACGCTCCCACAGACTGGGCCTCCTCAGGGTACCATCACTAAAGCAATGTCAACTGGTGGTTCCCAGGGGGAGAGCCTTCTCTGTGGGGGCACCTACCCTTTGGAACAGGATACCCCCAGGGATAAGAATAATCCCTGATCTTCGTACTTTCCGTCGGGCACTTAAGACCTTCCTCTTTCACCAAACCGGGCTGGCATAATTATTTTTTTCTTTCCTTTTCCTAATCGTGTAAATTTTATTCTGAAAGATCCTAACTTAACTGATAAGCCAAATTGATTTATTATTTATTGCTTCTATTCACATTTATATATATATATATATATGTTTATTTTGACTGTTCACCGCCCTGAGTCATTCGGGAGAAGGGCGGTATAAAAAATTAATTAAATAAATAAATAAATAGCAGTATTCCAGTATTTATAGGGCTGCCACAAAGAAGAGGGAGTCAACTTATTTTCCAAAGCACCAGAAGGCAAGACATGTAGCAATGGATGGAAACTCATCAAGGAGAGAAGCAACCTGATGTCATCTTTGGAAACCATATTAGGCTGGAAGCTTCCATGCTGCCACTTTCTCATGTATGGGAATGTAAGAGGGGGATTTAATAGAGAGGTTGTCTGTAGACATAATAGCATTCTTCCTGTCGTTCAAGGTCAGGGCGATCCGGCATCTGGAGAAGGAGTGGTCGGAGTGCTGAGTCGAGATGGGGCCGACGTTGATTGGAGCATGTGATTGACTGAGGAGTGAGGGGATGGTTTGGGGGGGTTTAATTTACTGAGGGAAAACCCAGATCTCTCAGATTTGGGTTTTCCCAGATGTGCCAGTTTACCTATTCTAGTAAAGAGAACTTTGGAAAATGCTTGTTTCCGTGTCTTTACTCGGAGTTGGGGTTTTCTGGAATGCTGACACCTGGAATTAAGAAGAAACTTCCTAACAGTGAGGACAATTAACCAGTGGAAGAACTTGCCTTCAGAAGTTGTGGGTGCTTCATTTCTGGAGGTCTTTAAGAAGTGACTGGACAGCCACTAGGTACAAGATCTCCTGCTTGAACAGGAGGTTGGAACTAGAAGAAGACATTCCAGCTCTATTCTGATTGATTGATTGATTGAATGAATGAATGAATGAATGAATGAATGAATGAATGTATATGTTCTTCCTGGTTTGATTCTGGAGTCCTTCCTCCAGAGTGGGTTGGTTGGTTTTTTTTTTAACATCAGCATCCCTAGGAAAAACTCTTCCAGCTATATTAAATTTCTAAAAAATGGAAAGCCTTTTGTTAAAATCACTAAAATAACATCCTCATCCTAGTTTCAACCACATTTATGGACCTACAATAACTATTATTCTCAGTCAAAATGGCTGGCACCAGCAAAACCTTATTAAGATCCTTTTGGGACTTTTCTTGGTATGGGATAACTGAGATTACCACTCAGAAAATCTTTCCCCCTCCCCTCTTTTTAATAAATCTGCCAAGTAAAGGAGATGGGTCCCTAAGGAACATAGTGTAAAACTCAGATTTGATGAAGCATGCCTCGGTGCCTAGCTTCAAAAACATCACTGATTTTTTTTTTTTTATTTTACTTCATGCAACAGGAAAAGTCCCAATGTGCCCAGCCAGAAAATGCATGGTATATATCTTTGAGTGAAATTAATTTGTTCATATAGATGAATAGGCTGTCAGGAAGATAAGATAACACATATAGGTTACTGTGCAAGACAATCACATGGAAAGTTTATCACTGGCATTTCCAGTATGTGTGAATTTCATTGCCATTGCTCACAAGCGACTAAAAAAAAAATCAGTCACTTTTTTCATGTTCAACAGGAATAACAAGATTGAAAATGCTTTAAGGAGCAATTCTTCAGTCATCCTGGGCTGTTGAAAGAGGTAAAACTAATAGTGAAGGTCTCAGGTAGGAATTAAGAAAGTTTGTTAAAGAAATTGCCTAGACAGGAAGTTGGAGCTGCAATGAGCGTACCAAGAACCAATAACTAACTAACTAACTAACTAACTAACTAACTAACACCAGTCATAAATGGTGGGATACTACTGCCCAGGTAGCAAACCTGTTTGGATTTCACCACTGATTCCATGGTATTATTACTGATTGGATTTTTTTTTTAACCGTATTGTATTATTGTATTTTATGATCGGAAGGTTCATTCTTCCTTGTCACAATGGAGGGTAGGTGATTTAGAAATCAGGAAAAAGCATTTTTAGGCCACATCAGATAGCAACATCCCCATCTGAACTCAAATAATAAATGGCTGAAGTCCACTCTGAAATACAGATCTATTATAGCAAGAAATCAATCAGATTCTATCTTCCCAAAGGAAGATGACAAGGATAAGGTCAGTTCAGAACTGATTAGGATCACTTGGTTAACAGCTCAAATGTTGATAAAAATCCATGCCCTGTAGTTTAACTGCGATTTACATCCTACAAACAAAAGCAGTAATGAATTTGAGTGTCAAGATAAGCTTTAAAAAGACTGAATTCTTCTTTCAAAGAATTGTTGCAGCTGCGTCCCTTCGTAAACTATATAAAAGGCAGAGTGTTTACCAGTGGTGGGTTGCTAGCGGTTCTCCCCGGTTCGTGCGAACCGGTAGTGGGAATTTTGAGAAGTTCGGAGAACTGGTAAATACCACCTCTGCCTGGCCCCGCCCCCAATCTATTTGCTGCCTCCTGAGTCCCAGCTGATCGTCTAGAAGGAAAAAAATCAGGGCTCACTTGACAAAGAAAAGAGAAAAAAAACAACAAGAAGACACCATAGCTTTAAATTGAGAAGCCAAGTAACCTCCCAACTAATCGGCTACAACCGATCCAGTCCTTGTAAACCGCTCGGTGATGGTAGATTGGCAATTGAGGCCAGGCTGCCTGAAAGTGGTTTCTGATGCGCTCGGTGGTGGCAGAGCGGCAAAAAACTGTTTAAACTCTTGCCATGGCACTTCAAAGGGCCGCCATACAGCTGATCAGCAGTAAAAGGCAATGTGGTGGTAGACCAGCGCGCTCCAAAAACAAATGGGTAGACCGGAACACTCCAAGAACAAATGGGTAGACCGGTACAGCTCTGCAAGCAATTAAAAGCGGGGTAGACCAGTATCTCTGCTAAATCCTAAAGAATTGTTTGTCACATGACCATCAAACCACACCCACAAAATAAGCCACGCCCACAGAACTGGTAGTAAAAAATTTTAGAACCCACCCCTGGCGTTTACACATCATAGATTTTAACAGAGAAAAGAACAAAACCTTAAGACTTTGGCAGGGATCAATAACTATCTTTTCTATGTACAGATATCTCATTTTTTTTTAATGTTACACTATAATTTCTCCCCTAAAAGTCAAACGGGCATTTCATTTCAGCGATATATCGGCATGAAAAAGCTTAAAAGCACTTCAAGGAATATTGTTCATGCTTTCCTTTGGAAAATAGATGGCTTTTCTTTTTTCTTAAACAACCCATTCCAAATTCTTTTAGTCTGGATCTAAAAGCATTTTGTTTTTCATTAAATTTCCTAGGGTTTTTTTTTTCCCCTCAGCAATTTAAATGATCTTTCAAATAAAGGAGGAAAATAATGATTATGCATTCAATAAGACAAACCTAGCTAATCAAACAGAGATAATACAATAATGACATTCTGAATTTGGAACAGAGAGATAGAATTATTTCCTTATACTGTTTTGGACTCTGGGCAAATTATAATCCTTGTTAATATCCCATGACAATTGATGAGTTCTGCACATTTTTAGAGAATGAAGACTATATATAATTGGCATCACATATTCTCAGCCAACTGAACTCGTGTACAGTAGTGGCCAAAATTGTGGAAACCTTTTGGGAAAAATGTATTTTTGAGGTTTGATAGCTAATAACACCACTTTTTTGGGGGGAGTTTCAAGATAATCCTATTCCACTGCTGGAATGTCTTGGGAATAGCCCAGACCTTAACCCAGTTGCAAATCTATGGAGCTGACTAAAGAAACTTGTTAGTCAAAAGCAACCCAGCAATAAAACCCAGTTAATAGAAGCCATCCTTCAATCTTGGTTTCACATTAGAACAGCTGCAGAACTCAAAGACTTGGTTCCCTCCATGGGAAGATGTTGTAAGGCCGTCATTCATGCTAAAGGTTACTCAACTAAGTATTAACTGACATGGGGATAATTTTTGTGTATCTCGTTTTCTCTATGGTGATCATTTTTGTAGATCTCATTTTTTCTACGTGTTTCACTTTTCTTCTTTCTACTGTAACTGCTATTCTAATAGCAAATCCTTCCTAAAAGTTATTGCATTACATTCTTGATTAAATTATCTTTCCATTGATATATAATTTTATGGTACTACTCCAAAAAAGGGGGCGTTATTAGCTAGTTTTAGAAAATATACTTTTCCCAAAAGGTTTCCACAATTTTGGCCACTACTGTAAAAGGGATGATTCAGTTCACCATGAGCAGTCTAACATTTCTTATTTATTTATATCTTGTAAATGGATGTTGATTTGTAAACTCTGTGAAATAAATGAAGCAGGAGATACCATGAAAAGGTATTACTTAGCCAAGCATTAAAGACATGATAATTCTTCGCGAAGTATTAAAAGTACAGCAGGAGAAACATCGAGAAGTTTGAAGTGCCGTACAGATAGTCCTCTTTTTGTGACCACAATCAAGCCCAAAATTTATGTTGTTAACTGCGACATTGGTTAAGTGTGTTTTGCCTCATTTTACGACCTTTCTTGCCATATTTATTAAGGGAATCACCGCAGTTAGTAACACGGTTGTTAAGTGAATTTGACTTACCCATTGTCAGAAGGTCACAAAAAATGACCCCTGGGGCACTGCAACCGTCATAAATGTGAGTTGGTTGCCAAGTGTCTTGACTTTTGATCATGTGGCCACAGAGATGCTGCAATGGTCATAAGTGGGGAAAAAATGATCATAAGTCACTTTTTTCAGTGCTTTTGTAACCTCGAACGGTCACTAAACGGACTGTTGTAAGTGTATTTTATTTTATGCGCTCGCTATATCATAAATGTCCAGTTTTCAGCTGTTGTAAATCGGATGCCAGATAAATAAGAAAATGCCTTCCTGGATAAATTATTTAAGCCACTGTCTTCATTAGGACTTCACTATCATCTCATATCTAAAAAAATTTACATTTTTGTCTTCTTTCACTTTTGAAGCTCTTTTTTTCAATGACATATTATTGTAATTAAGATATATTATTACGTATTATGAACAATGGAAGGAAATTTATAAAGCCCAGGATTAAGGCTTGTCCAAATATTTTTTGCATTTTTAAGAAATATGACGTCAGGGATTTGCGCAGCCGGTGTCCAAGTGAAGTCAGAGATGCTGACACGAATTTGTAATTTTATCTATAAATAAATATATTTCAACTTCTATATTTAGAGCAGACAAGATATTAGCAATATCATGAGGTAAATCAATGAGGTAAATCGTAAAACAGCACACACAGAAAAAAAAGGCGGGAAAAAAGGGAAACGCCCCCTTTACATCCAGCTACCAATCACGGCATAAATCACCTCATGCACTCTTCAATCAATCAATTACAACTCTGTGTTTGCCCCATTATATGGTTTACGGTTCCAGCGACTAAATTTACATACCATATCTTTAAAAAAGTTACTTTTTGGTCTTCTTAACTTCCCGAACCTTTTTCCCCCCCAATTAAGTCCTACCTATTATGAACAATGGAAGGAAAATTTATAAATACCAAGATTACGGCTTGCCCAAATGTCTTCGTGCTTTAAGAAATACGATAGAAAGCTAGAACTAGATCCAGTAGATCCCAACCTCTCTTGAATATGTACTCAGCTAAGCCTCTTAATACATCCGCCCATGTGGATGGCACCAGAGAGAAATCCAATCTAATTTTTTCTCCTTCAAAAATGAAGTTCCCTTACATTCTCTCACCGAAGGAATGTTAATGCACCCTTATAGTCCCTGAATATTATCCTAAAAAGGTTTAAAATTGCAATTTGTTGCATGTTTAATCAGAAATGGATCGCATTGAGTTTATACTCTGGAAAAGAGATTTGATTAAAACCAGCTGAGAAAAATATATATGGTTTTCTCAGAGAGAGAGGGGGGGGGACACTGTGGATTTGTGTTGGAGGGCAGCCAATTTTATTATATGCTGTTATTCCATCTAAAGTCTAGAGTAGATACCAAATAATATGCATATATTTTATTTTATTTATTAAAAAAAATTATATTGCCTCCCACTCGCACGTGGTGACTCATATACATATATACACATATATATATATATACACACACACACACCAGTAGTGGGTTTCAATTTAGTTTGCTATTGGTTTGCTCAGGCACGTGTGCTTGCGTGCACACGTGCCACTTCTGCGCATACGCAGATGTGTCCAGGTGGGTGGGTGGAGCCTCCCATCACCACCGCTACTGGTTCGCCCGATCCGGGTAGAACCGGTAGCAACCCACCACTGACACACATACACACACACACATTCCTCCTCCTCCTCTTCCTCTTCCTCCTCCTCCTCCTCCTCCTCCTCCTCCTCCTCCTCCTCCTCCTCCTCCTTCTAACAACCCCATAACCCCTTGCGGAGTAGAGTCTAGGCAACTAAATGGAGCTGAGTGTTTACTGGCCAGATGCCCTTCCTGTCACCAATGCAGAGTTATATTCAGCAGATATATTCTCAATGTGCCCAGAAAGAGAAATATCTGCCTCTACCTAGGATCGAACTCACAGCCTCCTGATTATGAGGCGATATATAAAAAATAAGGTATATTCTTCCATTCTTTCAGAACAGCTGGATCTGCGGTTTGTCTTTTAGCAGAGCTTAACAAACTAAATGCATGAGGACAGGCTATGAATATGAACCGATTTAAGAATAGAATATTGCTACGTGCCACTTAACCGATGCAGTTTTAAAATTATATTTAATTACTTACAGCAGTTATAAATCACTACTAAATAACCGTAAATAAACTTCAGTTTGCCAAACATCTTGGCTATTTTTTTTCTTGGAAATTGCAAATCTAAGCAGAATATCCCACCTGGTCTGCTACTCATTAGAGATTGCAATAAATACACATCACAAAACACTGTCACTTATTCTCGCAATCAGTACTGCCAACGATACGGGACCAATCATTAAAAATAAAGAATACCTCAAAGTATTAAGCTAATTAAATGAAAAAAAAAATGAGACTCTAAACAAAAAGATATTTGTTACCATTGTTGTGATAACCTAATTCTGACAAATCCCAGGACCAATGTTTGCACTGGAAGAAATTTGTATTGGGTATATTGGGGTTTCGGATGTGTATTGCTGCTTTCTGATGTCTTTGAACGCGATGGCTCAACGATTAAAGATACTGAGCTTGACAGCTGAAAAACTGACAGCCTGGGTTCGAGACACTAGCTCTGCAGGACAGGGTGAGCTCCCATTCTTGCCTCAGCTCCTGTCCACCTAGCAGTTAAAAGCAAGCAAATAGATTAATAGGCATGGCAATCCGCTCTGCTGCGCCAATCAGCTGAGAAGATAAAGATAAGTAAAGCTCAGGGGTGGGCAGGCGGGCTGATTGTTGGAGCTACTGGTTCTCCCCAAACTGGTAGAATCCCACCCCTGACTGTGACCAACAGTCAGACACGATTGGACAAGGAAAATCTTTACAAATTACCTTTAGAGGAAAATATGTGTAGGTCACGGTTGAAATGGTACCTTCTGAGTTTGGTGGTTTTCTTGCTGTTCATTGATGACGTTAGCTAGTTTGGTAATGAAATGTCTGCTATCTCAGAGAGCACCAAAGAACTTGCACATGTTAAGGTGACATGTATCAAAGTACGTTCCAAAGCTTATTTCGTTATCACTATATTCTTCATTAAAAAAAAAAATCTGTAAAACAACTCTAGGGCAACATAAATCCCCAATATTTAAAACCAATTCATGAATGAGTGGAGGATAAAATCAGGTTTACAGAGTAAGAGTAGGCATGCATATAGAATTAATTTTATATACTGTATTTTTTGGAGTATAAGACGTACCTTTTTCCCCCTTAAAAGGGGGTGAAAATTTAGTTGTGTCTTATACACCAAATGTAGCCCCACCCACCCACTGGCCCCTACCCTTTGGCCTCTGCCTCCCAGCAGTTTACCTCCTTGCAAGCAAACAGAAAGAAAAAACAGCTCCTTTCAGCTTCAGCACAGCCTAATCAGCACAAGTTGATTGGATCGGCCTCTTGACTCTCAGCTGTTTTGCTCTCAGCTGTTTTGCACGGGCCTCTGCTGCTTGCTGCAAGAAGGTAAATTGCTGGGAGCAGATTTTTTTTTCTTGTGCTAATCAAGCTATGCTGAAAACGAAAATGAAAGTAAAGCAGGCTATTTGCTGTTTGCTGCAATGAGGTAAAATTGCTGGGAGGCAGAGACAAAGGCAGATTTCTTTTTCTTGTTTTCCTCCCAAAAAAAGGTAGGTGCGTCTTATAGTCCGGAGCGTCTTATACTCTGAAAAAATATGGTATATAAAAAAAATAGAATTCAGCTACCTTTTTTTTGTTCTAACAATCACATGATAGGTATGATGTTGTTGGGAAACCATATAACTCTTACTCTGTCTTGATAGTAAATAATTAAACTAACTAACTAAACCCTTCTTAAAAACCTCTTCCTTTCTCAGGTGTGAGTAAGGGCAGCCCTCCTTTTTACAATCACTCTTCTACCTGCATTGTGAAATTGTTTGATTGTACAAAAAGGTATCTTTTCAGTGAAACAAAGATCCACTTTTAGAACCAACGCTACGGTGGATTTCTTCCAATTAACTTCAGAGAAACAATTTTCACTAAAATCTCACAGAAAATGGAAACTCCCTGTCTCTGCCTGTGGCCAGAAAGATCCTTATCCCTTCACTCTGTCTCCAGCAAATGTTTGTTTATTCACTGGTTTATTTATCATATTTGTATAGCTGCGTACCTCCCAAGAAAGTGACTCTGGGCAATGTACTGAATATATATATATATATATTCAGTAAACAGCTCTTCATGGTGGGTGTCAGTCTGCCATGAAGAGCTCGCACGGCCACAAACACGAAGCCAAACAACAACAACCCATCTCACCAGCTCAAATCCTCCTGCAACTCAGACTAAGCTGAGCACAACCAAGCCCCCACCCAAACAGAACACACCGCCAGCCAATCAGAGCACAACCAACCCCCCATCCAATCAGAGCACAGCCAAGCCCCTAACCAATCAGAACACACCTCCACCCAATCAGAACACAGCCAAGTTCCCACCCAATCAGCTCACACCCCCACTAGCAGTTAAAAGGAAGAGACAGCTGCGATCTCACATTGCTCCTGGAAGCACGAAGCCGAGAACACCAGCCTGAAGATGACGAATGAGACTTCGTCGAAACGTTGCCAAGACACTTCCAATTTTACGTGGGAGAAGACCCGAATAACCAAAGACCTACATACAAACACCTGCGAAAACCTGAGAAATCACACACACACACACACACACACACACACACACACACACACATTCTTACTTCTTCATAGGATTTATGTGTGTTTTTCCTCTAGCCAGGTTTTTCCTACGTAACCAAGGTTTTTCTGCAGCCCTAGCTCAGTAGAATCACATTCACTCAATTCTGGGCTTTTTTCTTTTCTGGCAGCCAGCAAGTTCCTGCTGCCAGGTGAGAGACTTATATAGAACTATTTCTAGTTCGTTAGCCTTCATCAGTAAGCCACACCCACATCTCATGTGCCGGTAAAAAGGCACATGAAACAGGGAAGACAATGTTAACCCCAGTAAGGGAGCCATCGCAAAATCTTTTTGGCCCCCTGGAACCCACAAGTCAAGTACCCAGGTAGGTCTTCAGCAGGGGTCTGCAACCTTAAGCACTCAAAGAACCATTTGGACCCGTTTCCACACAGAAAAGAAAACACCGGGAGCCACAAAACCCTTCCTGTGCCTGACTGTATCTTGAGTGGCCACCAAAACTAGCATATGTAGTTGAATTAAATGTTCTGTTTTCTTCTGAAACTTTTCTTTTCTTGGATTTATCCATGATTGGCCTACCAGGGGTTGAAAAGCTCAATAAATTGCGTGCTGGCGGTTGATGCATATTTTGAGTCATAGGGAGCCGCAGCAGAGGGGTGAAAGAGCCACATGCGGCTCCAGAGCCACAGGTTGCTGACTCCTGGTCTTGAGGGACTTGATGTTTTGGTCAGATTAAATCAATCTTTCTCCCAGATTGAAAAACAAAGCCGAAATGGATTCTCACTTTTTTCCTGGATCTGCACCAAACCGTTAAGGAAGGAAACTCGTAGACCAGTTTAGTAAAGCTAAATTGGAGGGTTTTTTTTTTTCTCCAGAAGGAAAATGAATTCATCTTAGCAAAAGGTGTTATCTTAGAAAACAAGCTGTGAGGTGCCAAATGTACCCAATGAATAGTCTTGTCTGGTAGTTAATCTAAGGATGGAGATGTACCACTAGAATGCCTAGGGATGGATGTCAGGTTGAAGTCTCGAGAACATAGCAGCCAATCTGGCCCTAGGCATATTTTTTTTGGGCGGGGAATGATATTTCTTCTCTGGGTAGATCTACTGAACAGGAAAAACGGAAGTTTCAAAATACACAAAGGCCTCGTTAAATCGTGGCTGAATATGCCATGATCGATTGTTCTTTACAAGTGTCACATTCATCAGAAGAAATATTCCATTAATGAGGTGTCACCTGAGAACTTCTGGTTGAAGAACTGGCAAGCTTGCTGAAATCTCCTCTAAAATAACACTAGCCACAGGACTCATCATACAAAAATCCCTCTGTGAAGAGAGAGACTTCAAGGGGAAGGGGAAGGGGAAGGGGAGGGGAGGGAAGGAAGGGGACGAAGAAGGGAAGAAAAGGAAGAAGGGAAGGGAAGGGGAAGGGAGGAAGAAGGGAAGGGAAGGAAGGGAAAGGAAGGGAAGGGGAGGGGAGGGGAGGAAGAAGGGAAGAGAAGGAAGAAGGGAAGGAAGAAGGGAGGGAAAGGAAAGGAAGGGAAGGGAAGGGAAAGGAAGGGAAGGGAAGGAAGAAGGGGAGGAAGAAGGGGAGGGGAGGAAGAAGGGAAGGAAGAATGGGAGAAAGAAGGAAAGGAAGGGAGAATGGAAGGAAAGGGAAGGGAAGGGAAGGGAAGGGAAGGGAAGGGAAGGGAAGGGAAGGGAAGGGAAGGAAAGGAAAGGAAAGGAAAGGAAAGGAAAGGAAAGGAAAGGAAAGGAAAGGAAAGGAAAGGAAAGGAATATATAGCAAGATTATTGTCAGCACTTCAACTTGCATTTACTCTAGTGCTGACATAAGAAGGAGAAGAGGGGGCAGCTGGCAAGAGGACGCTTGACATTTCACCTACTTATTTTCCCTGAAGATAATATCCCCTAAATTTTAAATTTTGTATGTATTGTTTTTTACTTTGGCTGTTCACCGCCCTGAGTCCTATTTGGAGAAGGGCGGTATAGAAATAAGAACAAATAAATAAATAAATGCTTTACCCAAGGAAAGAGCATGATGGGTGTGTACATATATGAGCTAAATTTGCTTTTGGCAAATCTAGACAGCAAAGATTTAGAAGTCCATTAAAAATGGCAGTGAAAAAAAAATGGCAGTGAAAGTAAGTTTACCTGGCTTTATCTGGCACATCCCTTTATCCTGGCACATTCATCACTTTATACCGGGCACATAACTTTATCAGGGAAGAGGCAGTGGCTTATTTTAGAAATAGATGTTGACTAAGGCTTAAATTGGAGATATTGATTCAAATGTGCTGATTTTCTATTAGGAAAGGATTTTAATAGCTTCTTATAAGGAGCTAAGTTATTTATTCTGGAAGACACTAGCTTTGCAAACACTTTTAAATAGGCGCGCAGCATCCACCAGAAATTTAAATGGAAGTCATACATGCTTAGAATTTTTGAGCAGTATTTTATTTTAAATTGAGCCAGATTATGTATGTACACACACACACACACACACACACACACACACACACACACAGAGAGAGAGAGAGAGAGAGAGAGAGAGAACAAGAAGATGACTTCCATATCTATGTTGGTGTTTTTCAAATTATATATATATAAATTTTCTTACTTCTTCTTACTACACATACATACATACATACCAAATTTATATTTGCTGATGAAGAAATAAAGGGAGACTAGTACAGATCTACTTCAAGTTATTTAGCATTCATCAGCTAGCCATACCCTTACTCGGATTCGAACTTGGGCTGCCTGCATATTAGGCAGTTGTATTAATCTCTGAGCCACAAGTTCTCCTCCCTTTATCAGCTTGAGCCAGGAGAGAGATTAAGTGTTTTTTCTGTCGAAGCATCTGGTCTACCCCAATATGGGAGGGAGCATACTGCTTCCCTTTCAGCTTCACCTCAAGCAGTCACATTCACGACAAACCAGAGGTTAATACAATTGCCTAATATGCAGGCAGCCCAAGTTCGAATCCGAGTAAGGGTGTGGCTAGCTGATGAGAGCTAAATAGCTTGAGATAGATCTATACTAGTCTCCCTTTATTTCTTTATCAGCAAAATATAAATTTGGTATAAAAATGTTTTGTCGTGAATGCGATTGCTTGAGGGCTCCTGGATTGGAGCTGAAAGGTGAAAGGGAAGCAGTACGCTCCCTCTCATATTGGGGTAGACCAGGTCTACTTACCTTCCCTACCAGTTCGGAAGTGCGTGCACCATCGTCACGTCCTATTTTTGACCCTCTAAGCTGACTTTGTATAAAATATACAAAAGGATGAAGGCTATTGCTTAACGCATTGTAAGCCGCCCTGAGTCTCCGGAGAAGGGCGGCATATAAATCATTTTTTTTTTTTAAAAAAAAGAAGGCTTTGTGCATGCGAAGAGGGTTAAAACCAGGAAGTAACAACATCCGGGCCACCGGCGCTACCAGTTCACACGAGCTGGACAGAACTGGCAAAATTTCACCACTGGTACAGAAATATATATATATATTACTTTCTTTTTCATTTGCTTTTTATTCTTGGTTTGAGAATACCCGTCTTCCTCTGGCCAGACTGAACAATTTCCCCTTTTACTTTGACCTAATTAGTTAATTAAACATGTTTCTGCATCATCTTCCAAGCTATGAAAAAGCGGATTGTTAAGACTATATATCTGGACATTTTTTTTTCAAGCAGTCAGAGCCGATCTTGCAGATTTGACTTCTACGAAACTAGTGATGGATGAACATATAATTCCTGTATCAGAGTTCTTGGTATCTGAAACTGTCAGTCAGTAGTCTGTCAAATATGAATATGATAAAAGATCTGCGATAAATAAAACATGGGGTAAAAATTTGATGGATGTCTCCTAACAGGACTGAATTGAAATGTAGATAGCTGAGAACTATGTAAGAATACTTCACAGCTGGTATTTCGTCTCCTTTGGATAATAAAACAACATTACAATTTTTAAACACTTCCTGCCAGGTACATATAAATTAATCAGCCTTCATGGAATAATCTTTTTTTATTTAACATAAAGGGAAAAGTAAAGGTTCCCCTTGCACATGCGTGCTAATCGTTCCCGACTCTAGGGGGTGGTGCTCATCTCCGTTTCAAAGCCGAAGAGCCAGCGCTGTCCGAAGACGTCTCCGTGGTCATGTGGCCGGCATGACTAAATGCCAAAGGCGCACGGAACGCTGTTCCCTTCCCACCAAAGGTGGTCCCTATTTTTCTACTTGCATTTTTTATGGGCTTTCGAACTGCTAGGTTGACAGAAGCTGGGACAAGGAACAGGAGCTCACCCCGTTATGCGGCACTAGGGATTTGAACCGCTGAACTGCCAACCTTTTGATTGACAAGCTCAGCATCTTAGTCACTGAGCCACCGTGTTCCTAACTTCTCTGAAAAATAGCAGGGAGAGGAGGGCAGGGGAGGAAAAGAGAAGAGAAGAGAAGAGAAGAGAAGAGAAGAGAAGAGAAGAGAAGAGAAGAGGTTTATTTCAGTTCCCAGTTTACCAGACTGTTAGGTAATTTAATATGTGACAGTTATTTTCCAGCAATAAAGGATAATTAGACTCGTTTCTCCCATTTACTACTTAGCTCTAAAATCTAAAAACACAGCACGTAATTTACTGTATTTTACAATAATGCTAAATGTGCCACAAACAGCAGGATTCAGCATAAGCATTACAAATCTAAGTTGATATTTGTTAAGAAATGCAATGCAGTGACATGCTGTTTCAGAAATGGAAAATTAAGGAATTAGTGGGAAAGATTTAGGGCAGGAAAGACAACAATCACTCAAACCTTTCAGAGAGAGGGGGAGAGAGAAAGAGAGAGAGGGAGAGAAAAAGAGAGAGAGAGAGAGAGAAAGAGAGAGAGAGAGGAATATTCAAATTAAAAACAGCAACAGAATGGAATTAAATCAAAGATAAGTAATGTATGTGTTGCATTTAAGAAAGTCAACAAAAGTTCCTCCAAACAACAATACACAAAATAGTGATTATATCTAACAGCATATTATAATTCACAGTAAACAAGCTTTTATAATAACATAATAATAATAATAGTATAACATAAATCATACACTTTTAAAAATAAGATTTGTGTCTTTCCTTCCTGGAACTGAAGTCTAATCCAATAAAGGGATACTAAAGTTTATTACAAGTGGCAGGAGAAAGGAAAGTTAGGTTTGATGGCTAATAACATCACTTTTTTTTTTGGGGGGGGGGAATTTCAAGATAATCCTATTCCACTGCTGGAATGGCATGGGAATAGCCCAGACCTTCACCCAATTGAAAAATCTATGGAGCCGACTAAAGAAACTTGTTAGTCAGAAGCGATCCAGCAATAAAACCCAGTTAATAGAAGCCATCCTTCAATCTTGGTTTCACATGAGAACAGCTGCAGAACTAAAAGACTTGGTTCACTCCATGGGAAGACATCATAAGGCCGTAATTCATGCTAAAGGTTACCCAACAAAGTATTAACTGACATGGGGATCATTTTTGTATATTTCGTTTTTTCTACCTGTTTCACTTTTCCTCTTTATACTGTAACTGCTATTCTAATAGAAAATCCTTCCTGAAAGTTATTGCATTACATTCTTGATTCAATTATCTTTCCATTGTTATACAATTTTATGGTATTAGTCCCCCCAAAAAGTGGTATTATTAGCCAGTTTTAGAAAATACACTTTTCCCAAAAGGTTTCCACAATTTTGGCTGCTACTGTAGCTTCAATTGCTCTTAATTGTTCTTTGCCTGATCTTGTGCCACCGCCAAGCAAAATCTGGCCACCTCTTGTGTTATTTCAGGGCCGATGTCAGAAAATAGAAATTGCTTATGCTGTTTGTGGTTGCATCCTGTTTTTCTAGTCAGGAGTGGGGTAATTAGAGCATTTCCAGGTTCTGTAGCAAACTGGCAATGCAAAAGAATACTTTGCACAGTTCCTACCTTGTCCTGAGCCTCAGAACAATGAGTCCCAAGCCTCATTGTAATGAGTTTGCCTTCCTTTTTTCGTTTTCTAGCCAGAAGTGCTGAAGGAAAAGTGTTTACAATCAGGCTACGTTAATGCACAGAAAGTAACAAAAGGACTTAAATAATGAGCTTCATTATTTCTAGGAATGGTTGAGTTCCTCTCCGTGAGTAATTTTTCCAAAAAAAAATAAAAAGGATCCGAGTGGAATACAGAAGGAAAATGGTAAACATTTGTTACCAAAACATCTGTGGTGGTGTGTGTTTTTTTGTTTTTTTGGGGCGACTGACTCTCCTTTATATCAAGCACAGAGGGCACAAATGTGCTAAGAAAGATATTGCAAAACTTGGCAGCTTAATGAACTGTCCAAACAGAAAAAAGAACCGCAATTTTTCCAGGTGAGGAATTTCACCACGTACGAATCTGATAAATAACACAACGGCAATATTAGTTCATACTTCTCCCTCCCTGTCTCTGTTGTGAGCATCGGATGTGTTACACAAATACATTCGGGTTTGTTTAAAGACAGGGGAATCTATACATTTTGTCATTTGTATTATTTGCTAAGGAAGCAATTGTTTTCAATAAAGGCTCTGTCAGTCAAAAAAAAAAAAGAGTTTGTTTGCCCTAGCTTGAAAATTACTAAGAAAAGAGTCAGAAACCGCTATGTTTCAGACGGCTGTACCAGTGATGGGTTGTACCAGTGATGGGTTCCTCCCGGTTCAGCCCGGTTTGGCCGAGCCGGTAGCAGTGACGATATGACGTCACCGAACCGGTTCTGCCCCCCATCCCCCCGCTCCCCCCACCCACCCCCCGCACTATTCTTATCTTTTATTTGGCCCCACCCCCAATCTATTGCTGCCTCCTTAGTTTATTCAGTAAACTAAGGTTTGAAGGGACTTTCTGTGCGCTACGTTCTTTGGGGTCCATAGCTGGGGCAGAACAGTAACATAGATATTAAATGAAACTGCGCCCCCCATTGACTTGGCTTGTCAGAAAGTCGCAAAAAGGGATCAAATGACCCCGGGATACTGCAACGGTCATAAATGTGAGTCGGTTGTCAAGCATCCTAATGTAAATCACGTAAACATGCGGATGCCGCAATGGTCATAAGTGTGAAAAATGGTCGTAAGTCACTTTTTCCAGTGCTGTTGTAACTCCAAATGGTCACTAAATGAACTGTTGTAAATTGAGGACTACCTGTATTATAGAAAAATAGTGCCAGTATCTCTTTGACAATTATAATGGTGTTTTCGAGATACGGTAAAAAAAAACAAACAACAATAACCAAAATGGAAGCCAAAAATGATTTTGCTCTGATTTCCTCATTATGGCTAAAAACAAAGTTGGTGAAATATTTTAAAAAGACCCACATACAGGCATATTTTATTATCAAATGTTAATCCGACCAGAGATAATTTTTGCCTCACAAATAATTAATCCAGGGAAATTTTGCATCCACCCTCTACAGTAGTACGTTGGAACTCAACTGCTTTAAAACTCATCGAATTTGGTACTCAATGCATATTGACACAAAAATGTTGCCCTGATACTCATCATTTGTTTAGTACTCAACCCACAAGCCAGAACCTCTCGGTATTGGCTGCCTTGTGACTCACACACTCACTACATTATTCCTTATGAGAAAAATGTGTTTGTTACTCATCATTTTTGGTACTCATTGTACTTCCTGGAAGCAATTAACGATGAGTACCGAGGTTGTAGTTATATCAAGGGACTTATTTCAAAATAAATGGTGGGAATGGATGGCATTTGTACTATGGATGCAAGCTTATCCCCAAACCACCTAAACGGAGGAAAAAAACATTTAGTGACAGTCCTGAAATTGTGTAATTGTTCAATACATATCAAGGTAACATCACAATTAAATCAAATCAGAAAGGCAAAATAATATGTAAATTTGATAGATAAGGAAAAGTTATTTGGAGAAGATGATAATTAAGCAGAAGAAACTGATGGGGAAGATTTCTGATATGACTAGTAAACCAGGGGTGAAATCCAGCAGGTTCTGACAGGTTCTGGAGAACTGGTAGCAGAAATTTTGAGTAGTTTGGAGAACTGGCCAATACCACCTCTGGCTGGTCCCAGAGTGGGGTGGGAATGGATATTTCGCAATATCCTTCCCCCAGGAGTGGGGAGGGAATGGGGATTTTGCAGTATCCTTCCCCTGGAGTGGGGTGGGAATGGAGATTTTGCAGAATCTGCCATGCCCACCAAGCCACGCCCACCAAGCCACGCCCACAGAACCGGTAGTAAAAAAAAATGGATTTCAGCACTGTAGTAAACCATAAATTATTTGCATCAGCTACCTATATAGAATTCCAAAACTTAGAGAAAATTCTCCGTTTAAAGTGTTTTATATATATATATTAAAATCTTGGTGATTATTTTAATATAGTTAGAAAATGAAGAAGGTCCCCCAAAACAAAATGCATCTGTTATGTATCACATTTGGAAAATAGATAATTGTATGTAACCCTGTAAAATTTTATTAAGCCTCCTGACTTTAATTAGTAGCTTTTTTTGGCATATTAAACATCTTCCACAAAACCCAAATTTATTTCAAACAATATTTATGAGAAGAATCAAGATCTATGAATCCAGATACACGATTGGAAGCGATATGTTAGTCATGCATTTAAGGCCATGCAGTATATCTTTTTAATTTGGGATACCAAAGTTTATTTAACATGAAAAATAGAGGCGAGAAGTCTGAGAAAGATGAAATACGTGTGAGTAAACAAGCTATCGTTTAAATAACCAGATGCGTATGGAAAGCAATTAAGCAGTGCAATCTAAGCAATGGGCCAATATTATATTGCATGATAAAATATTAAAGAATAAATATCTGTTGTAACCATTTCTTATAGAAAACCACAAAACAAAATGTAATTAAAACAATTAGTTCAATTAAAAGTGCCCAGGACATAAATCTCATCAATAATTAAACAGCTAAAAAACTTCAGACAAGCAAAGTCACTGGAGAAGCCAGATTCACTTAACAACCGTGTTGCTCATTTAAGAACTGCAGTGATTCACTTAACAACAGTGGCAAGAAAGGTCGCAAGATGGGGACAAACTCACTGAACAAATGTCTCGCTTCGCATGATAAATTTTGGGCACAATTGTGGTCAGAAGTTGAGGACTGCCTGCATGAATGCTTTATGCTTACGTACCCAGTGTTGGGATTCAGCCGGTTCGCACCGGTCTGAGAGAACTGATTGTTAAATTACCCATCCATCTACCCCGCTATCAAAGTGGATCCTGTGTGCTGCACTGCACGGCAATGAAGAAACGGGCAATGGAGTGGCCAGCGTGAGGGAAGGAGAAGGCAGCTTTCTCTCCTCCTTTCCTCATGCCAGCCACTCTATTGCCCATTTTCCCATTGCAGCGCAGCGCCCAGGATCCACTTTGATAATGGGTGGTGATGGTGATAATAATTTGACGGGCCAAACTAACCCCTACATTGGGCTAGCTTTGATCATGCTACCAACTTAATTCCTCTGTCCTCTCACTTTTGCCCGCAGACTGACCAAAACCCCCTGCAAGCAGCTCCACCGGGGGGGGGGGGAGAATGCCTCCCTCCACTTCCCCACAATTCTTCACCATCCCGCATGAGATCTTGGGAGCATCAACTCTTTGTCTCTATGGTACCCCCCCATCCTCCTTCCTCGGGAACCTTGCCTCTTAAAGGAGCCACATCCAGAAGGCTGAAACAGCCGCGAGACCAACATGCAGACAAGCACCCTTGGAAATAGCCTTTTGGCAAAGGATGAAAATTAAAAAGCCAGTTCGCCCAGGGTCAGGTTGGCGGTTGCGGGAGACTCGTCCCGCATGTGTGACAGGCTCATCCCGCATGTGCGGCAGAGCTGGAGGACGGGTGTCAACTCGTAAAGCATTGCCATAGGCAAGAGGGGGGAGGAACTGATTGAGCAGCTCGGCTGCCATGACCAGAAGAACATTCCACGCATACCTTTTTCCAGATTGTATCCCAGATTACCAGAGCCAGCAGGAGAGGTGTGTTTCCTACAGCCCGCGAAAGTGCTCCATTGGAGAATGTGATTTATGACACACCCTGGGAGGAGGGGAGAAACAGGGTCATAGTTGGGCCATAAATTATGTGGGGCAGAGCTGACTTCACTTGGGTACATGCCATGTTGCTCCTAATAAATAACTGGATTTCTTTTGAAATCTGGCTCAAGGCTCATGAATTAATTAGGGCATCCATCAGAATCCTGACAACAGGGACGGGCCATGTCTCCCACGACAGCCAACCTGACCCTGAGCAAACCAGTTGTTATATTATTTGAAACTCACCACTGTCCGTACCTCTTTATTAATTTCTAAATGAGCTGGCCTGCTTCTGTCATAAAATTTTATGAACATGAGATTGTCAGACGGTTAAAGAACAGAGGTGGGTGTGAAGGCAAATATATGTGTGGGAGGATAATGATGCGAGATCGAATTTGGGTCATCCGATGTGGGCATGTTTGAATTTTCTTAGCGACCTTGATACTCAGAAAAGGACCAGGTGGAGTAACATAAAAGTTTGACAATTAAAGATAAATTAAGATGGCTATTCTCTACCCATATTGGATATCTCATTTATTCAACACGAAACAAAAAAAAAAATATTATTAGATAGGGAGCCTTACCACTGCTCAGGACTTCCGAGGGCTGGAAGAGGGCTGTTATCCTGCGTTTTCCACCTGGAAAAATACAGATAAAACTGGAAAAATATTGGAAGGACTGTTGTCCATAAGACCATGTTTAGGGAGTTTTATGATACGGGCTCAAGCATAATCCCAACTCAAAGCTCCATGAAATAAGCACAAACATCTTAGCTTTCCTGTAATGCGTAGTGCTCAATACATGGATACGTTCTGCCATAACCAAAGTTAAACTCAGTGGTGGGATCCTTCCGGTTTAACAACCGTTTGGTGATATTTCCGTGTTAGTGCTAGGGAATTAAAACAGCTGAGACGTGGCAATCCGTTCTGCCGCGCTAATCAGCTGCGAAGATAAAAGTAAGTAAAGCGCAGTGGCGGGCAGGCCCAGAGGATCATCAGAGCAAACCGGTTCACTCCCAGCTGATCGTCAGAGCTACCGGTTCACTTCCAGTCGGAGCTACCGGTTCGCCAGAACTGGTCCAAACCGGTAGAATCCCACCCCTGGTTAAACTCCACCCATCATAAAGGAAGAAATTTGCAACTGGAAGATAAAAATAATTGCTAGAACGGGAAGAAAAAGTGTAGCATTCAGGCCCCATTATACAAATTTACAAAAACGACGACTTGATGTTGCAACTGCAGGTAGTCCTCGGGTTACGACCACAGTTGAGCCCAAAATTTATGTTGCTAAGCGAGACATTTCTTAAGGGAGCTTTGACCCATTTTACGACCTCCCTTGTCGCTGTTGTTAAGTGATTCGCTGCCGTTGTTAAGTTAGTCACACTGTTGTTAAGTGAATCAATTCACTTGATTTTGTTTGCCAGAAGGTCACAAAAGGGGATCCCGTGACCCTGTGGCTGTCATAAATATGAGTTGGTTGCCAAGGGTCTGAATTTTGATCACATGACCACGGGGAGGCTGCAACACTGGTAAGGGTGAAAAACAGTCATAAGTCATTTTTTCCAGTGATGTTATAACTTTGAACGGTCACTAAATGAACTGTTGTAAGTCGAGGACTACCTATCTATGCAACAATTTACAACAATTCACTTAGGGGCCGTTCGAAGTTACAACATCACTGAAAAAAAGTGATTTATGACCATTTTTCACACTTAGGACCGTGATCACATGATTTACCTCCGGATGCTTGACAACTGACTCAGATTAATGATGGTTGCATTGTATCGGGGTCAAGTGATCCGCTTTTGCGACCTTCTGACAAGCAAAGTCAATGGGAAAGCCAGATCCACTTAACAACGGCGTGACTAATTTAGCAAGGGCAGCGATTCACTTAACAATTTGTGGCCAGACAAGTCGTAAAACATTCACTTTACAACATTCACTTTACAAATGTAGCAGAAATGTTGGGCTCAATTGTGGTCGTAAGTCAAGGACTACCTATATTCTAGAACCTTATGAAGATCTAAGAGTAATTAAGAACAAACACAGAGACTTCAAAAACCTGAAGTAGCCAAGTGCAACGGATTAAATAAGAGTTATCAACTTGTTGCGATTAAAGGAGTAACGCAATCCAATCCAATCCAATCCAATCGCAAAAAGTAATCAAATCGCAAAAAGTAATCGGTTCTTTTTAATTCCCATTATTTCGGCAGCCGAGATTCTAGCACTGTGGTGGCAAACCTGTGGCACACGGAGCCATATCCGTGGGCACGCGAGTATTGCCCTAGCTCAGCTCCAGCGTGCATGCACGCACCAGCCAGCTGATTTTTGGGCCTTCTGAGCCCACTGGAAGTTGGGAAACTCCGGAGGGCCTCTGGGGGAGGGGAGATCATTTTCACACTCCCAAGGCTCCTAGAAAGTCCCTGGTGCCTGGGGAGAGCAAAAAAATGGGCCTACTGGGCCCACTGTGCCATCATGTGCCAAAAGCAGGGGGAGTGCAGGGGGTCCCATGCGCATGCGTGGGAGGCAGGGCACATTGAATTATGGGAGTGGGCACACATGCTCCCCCTCCGCGGTCTCCTCACTTTTGGCACGTGACGGCAAAAAGGTTAGCCATCACTTTTCTAGCATATTTATTGGTTTGATTTATATGCCGCCCTTTTCCGGAGACTCAGGGCGGCTTACAATGTGTTAAGCAATAGCCTTCATACTTTTGTATATACCTGCTTAGTAGGGCTTTCGCGCCCCCCCCACAAGCAGTGTTCTTTTTTATACAAAGTCAGCTTATTGCCCCCACAATCCGGGTCCTCATTTTACCTACCTCGAAAGGATGGAAGGCTGAGTCAACCTTGAGCCTGGTGAGATTCGAACTTGCAGTAATTGCAGGCAGCTGGTGCTAGTTAACAGCACTTTAGTCTGCTGCGCCACCAAGGCTCATAATCTAACACTCTGCTAGAGATATACATAAAGCTGGAATCTGATTAACTTTGCCAAAGCATTGCAGGATTTTCTTTCAAGGACTCATAATTGAAGGACATAAAATTATGGTTTCGGAGAAATGGTAATTACAGATGTTACATGGAATTTAGCCTGAGGGAAAACAAAGGTATTTCCCAAATTTTAACAAAATATCTGCGGCTTTTAATCTCTGGCTACAGATAGACGAGGGAGTTTTTACATGGAATGTCGGTATAAAAATTGTGGCCATAAACTCTCTCTCTCTTTTTTTTTTTTTGGCCTGCTTTTCATGTCTGTTCAAGTACATTTTCAAGAGACTTCATTGTTTGAAAACCCATATATTCCTTGCATGATAATAATATTAACTGCTTGAAAAGTACAAACAAAATCTTTCTGCTTAATAGGTCTCAGGAAAGCCGAGTTTCAACGCAATGGACAAAATCTGTTTGTATTGTAAATATCTTCGTATCCTGCATAAAATCCAGTTTGCCATTTTACAAAGGAGTACGACACAAAACATTTCTAAAAAACCTGATCCAAGATGGCGCCGCCGAAGGCTGCCTCGGTGAGATGCTCTCTAATGGTTTATAATTTTGTTGCTTGTATCATTTGTACCCTACGACTATCATTAAGTGTTGTACCTTATGATTCTTGATGAACGTATCTTTTCTTTTATGTACACTGAGAGCGTATGCACCAAGACAAATTCCTTGTGTGTCCAATCACACTTGACCAATAAAAAATTCTATTCTATTCTATTCTATTCTATTCTATTCTATTCTATTCTATTCTATTCTATTCTATTCCATTCCATTCCATTCCATTCCATTCCATTCCATTCCATTCCATTCTATTCTAAAGACACATAAACTATGACTATACTATACATGTATAAAAGGTATAAAACAGCATACGCTCACATTCCTGAAAAATCCTGTTCAGATTTAATTGTCGTACTGCTCCAAAGCCCGCTGTTAAATTTCTGACTTTCTTCATCTCAGTAACGAGAGGGGATTGAATCATGGTAGATATCAAACTTCATTCGTAACAACCCAAAATTACAACTGCGCGTAATTCATGTTGTGGGGCCCACCAAACATCACAAAAGAGACTTTTTTTATCCTGTTTCCCCCAAAATAAGACATCCCCTGATAATAAGCCCAATCGATATACAAAAATTATCACATCAGTTAATACTAATAATCCTATTCCACTGCTGGAATGGCCTGGGAATAGCCCAGACCTTCACACAATTGAAAAATCTATGGAGCCGACTAAAGAAACTTGTTAGTCAGAAGCCACCCAGCAATAAAACCCAGTTAATAGAAGCCATCCTTCAATCTTGGTTTCACACTATAAGAGCTGCAGAACTCAAAAACTTGGTTCCCTCCATGGGAAGACGTTGTAAGGCCGTCATTCATGCTAAAGGTTACCCCACGAAGTATTAACTGACACGGTGATCATTTTTGTATATCTCGTTTTTTTCTACGGTGAATTTTTGTATCTCTCGTTTTTTCTACGTGTTTCACTTTTCTTCTTTATACTGTAACTGTTACTCTAATAGCAAATCCTTCATCAAAGTTATTGCATGACATTCTTGATTAAATTATCTTTCCATTGATATATAACTTTATGGTGCTACTCTAAAAAAAAGTGGTAGTATTAGCTAGTTTTAGAAAATGCACTTCCCCAAAAGGTTTCCACAATTTTGGCCACTACTGTAAGATGATGTTCTTCCAGGATTGGGGTTTGGGCTGCAGTTATCACCAAAAGCAATTTCCCTGCAATTAATCTGCTTCATATTCTTTCTCTTGCAAAATACATGCAAATGTTTATTTAAATGCACGCATTCTAAAATAACGTTAAATATAAAGATAGCAGGAGCACTTAGACTTATAAACTGCTTCACAGTGTTTTGCAGCCCTCTCTAAGTGGTTTACGGAGTCAGCCTGTTGCCCCCAACAATCTGGGTCCTCATTTTACCGACCTCGGAAGGACAGAAGGCTGAGTCAACCTTGAGTGAGTGAGAATCGAACTGCTGGCAGTCGGCAGAATTAGCCTGCAATACTGCATTCTAACCACTGGGGAGGAAGGAAGATCTGTGTCTTTGCCTATTGTCCATTATCTGCATGTTTATTCGGGAATAAATGCAAGCAATGCCAAAATGCCTCATTCTCTAAATTATTGCCGATTATGATGATGTCTTCCATCTGTCACTATGATTATAATAATATTAATAATCCATTTTGAGCCAACATTCATCTGTACCATTTCTGCTAAAATAATCTCTGGGATACCGAAGGAAACGAAACGAACAGCTGTCAGCAGTAATAGTATTTTTCGTCCATTTACATTTATGCTTCGGCCAACAGATCGTACTTCAGCAAATAAATCTACGGAGAGGTATAACATTCATCAAGAAAAAAGAAATTTTGAACAATTGAGTTGTGTTTGTATTCGAGAGGGATGAAGGGAGAAGTTATCTTAAAAACTGAGTGCAGCTATCCACTTTCTTTCTTTCTTTCTTCTTTTTCTTTCTTCCTTCCTTCCTTTCTCTCTCTCCCTTTCCTTCCCTTCCCTTCCCTTCCCTTCTTCCTTCCTTCCTTCCTTCCTTCCTTCCTTCCTTCCTTCCTTCCTTCCTTCCTTCCTTCCTTTCTTTCCCTTTCTTTTTCTTTCTTTCTTTCTCTCCTTCCTTCCTTCTCTCTCTCTCTCTCTCTCTCTCTCTCTCTCTCTCTCTCTTTCTTTCAGCTGTTAATGGGAAGATATTTCCTTATTCCCCTCAAAATCCAACTGTAGAACAGAGTAGCAGAATAACAGAGTGGGAAAGGACTTTGGAGACCATGTAAGAACCCAGAGATGGTAGGCCTTGGGTTATGACCAACATTTCCATTGCTACGCAAGGCAATTTCTAAGTGAGTTTTGCACTGTTTTATGACCAATTTTTTTTTAACCACAATCATTAGGCAAATCTCTCCAATTGTTAAGTGGGTGATGCAGTCATTAAGCGAACCTAGCTTCCCCCTATTGACTTGGCTTATCAGAAGGTCAAAAAAGAAGACTGTGTGACCCCCAGGACACTGTGACCGTCATAAATATGAATTCTGATCACGTGACCATGGAGATGGTGCAAAGGTCATCAGTGTGAAAAATGGTCGTAAGTCTTCGTAAGACTTCAAATAGTCACTAAATGAATTGTTGCAACTTGAAGACTACCCATATTCTTCAATCAATCAGAATAGAGCTAGAAAGGACCTTGGAGGTCTTCTAGTCCAGCTCCCTGCTCAAGTAGGAGACCCTACACCAGTGTTTCTCAACCTTGGTAGCTTGAAGATGGGTGGACTTCAACTCCCAGAATCCCCCCGCCTGCTGGCTGGGGGATTCTGGGAGTTGAAGTCCACCCATCTTCAAGCTACCAAGATTGAGAAACACTGCCCTACACCATTTCATACCAATGGGTGTCGTAACTTTGTACGGTCACTAAACGAATGATTTTAGGTCGAGGATTACCCGTAGAGGCACAGCTAAGATGAAGGATCTTTACAGAGATGGAACAAAGCAATGATACTTCACTAATTTGAGACTATATTTAACTTTAAATAAGAACAACTGGTTCCATTATTCAGATGCCACATTGTGCCATGCATATTAATGTTCTTTATACCCCAATGCATCGACTAAAAGTACTTAACTGAAGGCAGTAAGTCACGTTACAGAGGAGAAATAAACTATAGTGGCAGAATCTTTAACGGGTCTCACACACTCAGTGAAAAACACCTCGGTAGTAAATCTGTTGCGAAAATGTATTTAAGACAGCTGGAGAAAAGGAGAAAACCTGTTATATAAGGTGGGAAGTAGAAGGAAACACAAGAGGATTTGAATATACGTTTTCTAGATAAGTCTTTTTCTAGAAACTGTCTTGCTGAAATTCTTTGTTTACGGATTCATTAAGTAAAAGTAAAGGTTCTCCTCGCACATATGTGCTAGTCGTTCCCGACTCTAGGGGGCAGTATTCATCTCCATTTCAAAGCCAAAGAGCCAGTGCTGTCCGAAGACGTCTCCGTGGTCATGTGGCTGGCATGACTAAATGCCAAAGGCAAGCTTTCGAACTGCTAGGTTGGCAGAAGCTGGGACAAGTAATGAGAGCTCACCCCGTTATGCGGCACTAGAGATTCGAACCACTAAACTGCTGACCTTTCAATCGACAAGCTCACCGTTTTAGCCACTAAGCCACCGTGTCCCTCCAAGGATTCATTACTGCCTGATAAAAAAATATTGACCCTAAATTCTTAGATTTCTGACGTTGTTCTAGGTCCACCATTTTGTGAAGCCTGTCATAACCTCCTTTATACTTTGCATTTATGGCCATTTCTCAAATGTTCCTCTGTGACTGACTGAACTGAAATTGGGTTCTTGTTTTTTTTCCCAATTATCTGGGAATATTTCCAAATGAAAACTTGTATATCTGGATCATAAACTAGTGATGTTTTCAGTAAATGAATGACATAAGCATGAAGATTAGAACTTCCCTCTGAGGTGCTACCATAAATTTCTCTCTCCCTGGTATAGTGTATGAAAAATGTGAGGGCATGTTAGATAATAACATGCTAGGGTTACTCCCTGTCATGTGTGAAATGAATTGGAAGGGTAGATTGGAGAGATTAGGACCAGGTATAGCTATAGTTTGTAGATTTAGAATTCTCCAAATGAAGCAGACGTTGTTAAGAGAAATTGTTAGAAATCCTGTTTATGTATAGCACCACAGACCAAACAAGGAGTACAGTCACCATGTGCTTTACTGCTTAACTGCAGCAGGAAGCAGGAAACTCTACTTAGGACAAAAGAACATAGAGTATAAACCATAGATCCAAACTTGCAGACACTGCCATCTACTGGCTGAATACTACTGTAGTTGTTGCATAAAAATACATTCCGAACAAAATGTATTCCCATAGAAATCTGTCACATCATGCAATTATAAGTTGCATGAAAATGTAGAAAACATAAATTTATATTGGGGGCAATAGCACAGGGAGAAAAACAATAATCCAACTTGAAGGAGAGTGGAGTAATCCTGAAAGGGAAATTCAATCTCATTAAAGGGAAGTTCAATCTCATTAAAAACAAATAAACAGGGCACAAAGAAATCTATAATCGTCTTGTTCTAAGTTGTTGTTTTTCTTCCAATCATTCATGTATCACAGATTCTGAACCCCAAATCTGAAACTCAGTCAGAGTTGGTTTGAGTCAAGGGTTATCCAAATTGAATAAATCAAATCAAATCAAACTAAAATAAATGACCTTTGTGATCATATTAAAAGCAACTGTGTTCTCTTTGCTGATGATGTTAAACTATTCAACACCACCGACAATGCAACTACTCTTCAAAAAGATCTTGACTATGTGTCAGATTGGTCTAACAAGGGGCAACTTCAAATCTCAATCAACAAATGCTCTGTCTTGCACATTGGCAAAAAAAAAATAATCAAAACATAAAATACAAATTAGATGGGCATGACCTTGTAGATGACCCTCACTCTGTCAAGGACCTTGGAGTACTCATTTCTAAAGATCTAAGTGCCCGAGCCCACTGTAACAACATTGCCAAAAAGGCATTAAGAGTTGTTAACCTAATCTTGCGTAGCTTCTTCTCTGGTAATATTGTACTACTAACTAGAGCATACAAAACATTTGCTAGACCAATTCTTGAATACAGCTCATCTGTCTGGAACCCACACTGCATATCGGACATGAAGACAATCGAGAGAGTCCAGAGATATTTTATGAGAAGAGTCCTCCATTCCTCTAACCGCAATAAAATACCTTATGCCACCAGACTCCAAATTTTGGGCTTAGACAACTTAGAACTACGCCGACTTCAGTCTGACCTAAGCGTAGTACATAAAATTATCTGCCACAATGTCCTTCCTGTCAATGACTACTTCAGCTTCAACCACAACAATACACGAGCAAATAATAGATACAAACTCAAGGTAAACCACTCCAAACTTGATTGCAGAAAATATGACTTCAGCAACAGAGTGGTCAATGCCTGGAATGCACTATCCGACTCTGTAGTTTCTTCCCCAAACACCCAAAATTTTAACCTTAAACTGTCTACTGTTGACCTCACTCCATTCCTAAGAGGTCTATAAGGGGAGTGCATAAATGCACTACCATTCCTGTCCTAATATTCCTTTTTACTTACTCTTTTCATGTATCCAAATTATGTTTATACTTTTTACCTGTAAACTTATACGTATATGCTTGACAAATAAATAAACTTAAACTCTAGTATGAAATATTTAGTTCAGAGAGTCTTATGCTATTTTATATTTATTTATTTTTTAAAAAAGAAATTGGGATGAATTGTTAATGAACTCTGCAGAGAAGGGATGGGATTATGGAGAAATATTTGAAATGCTGACTGAATATATTTTCTGACTTCACCCAATTTTGTCCAGCAGTCAAGATAATTTTATTTCAGTATGATTTAATTCCAAGAAACATGCCTGGGTTCCATAGCTTTATACAGTATCTGTGTCCCATATACTCTCTGAGGAACTTCTCACTAAAAAAAAAGATAAACTATCCCCTTACCATGCAATTAATTTGCCCAAAGGCAAAATGTTAATTCTGTCAAGATTTAAACAAATTCACACAGTTTTGTACACTTCCTGATTTGTTACTAATGAAAAACAAGATTAAAAAATTTCTTCTTATACAATCAGTCTCTGAGGCATCCATATTTCTTTTCTGCAATGGGCTGAATTTATCAGCATCGCTTTTTTTGGGGGGGGGGAAGTAGTTTGTGATGCATTATGTTTAGCAAATAAAA